>CAWUFW010002404.1:1697500-2237745 GCA_963921515.1 Calotriton arnoldi | reverse complement strand
TAGGCATCCATCCCCCTATGAGTGGGGATGGTAGTAGTGGCAGGCATCCAGGCCCCCATGAGTAGGGGTGGTGGTAGTGGTAGGCATCCATACCCCTATGAGTGGGGATGGTAGTAGTGACAGGCATCCAGGCCCCCATGAGTAGGGGTGGTGGTAGTGGTAGGCATCCAGGCCCTCTGAGTAGGGGTGGTGTTAGTGGTAGGCATCCATCCCCTATGAGTGGGGATGGTAGTAGTGACAGGCATCCAGGCCCCCATGAGTAGGGGTGGTGGTAGTGGTAGGCATCCATCCCCCTATGAGTGGGGATGGTAGTAGTGACAGGCATCCAGGCCCCCATGAGTAGTGGTGGTGGTAGTGGTAGGCATCCAGGCCCCTCTGAGTAGGGGTGGTGGTAGTGGTAGGCATCCATCCCCCTATGAGTGGGGAAGGTAGTACTGACAGGCATCCAGGCCCCATGAGTAGGGGTGGTGGTTGTGGTAGGCATCCAGGCCCCCCTGAGTAGGGGTGGTGGTAGTGGTAGGCATCCATCCCCCTATGAGTGGGGATGGTAGTAGTGACAGGCATCCAGGCCCCCCTGAAAAGGGGTAGTGGTAGGCATCCATCCCCATATGAGTAGGGATGGTAGTAGTGGTAGGCATCCAGGCCCCCCTGAGTAGAGGTGGTGGTAGTGGTAGGCATCCATCCCCCTATGAGTGGGGATGGTATTAGTGGCAGGCATCCAGGCCCCCCTGAGTAGGGGTGGTGTTAGTGGTAGGCATCCATCCCCTATGAGTGGGGATGGTAGTAGTGACAGGCATCCAGGCCCCCATGAGTAGGGGTGGTGGTAGTGGTAGGCATCCAGGCCCCCTGAGTAAGGGTGGTGGTAGTGGTAGGCATCCATCCCCCTATGAGTGGGGATGGTAGTAGTGACAGGCATCCAGGCCCCCTGAAAAGGGGTGGTGGTAGTGGTAGGCATCCATCCCCATATGAGTGGGGATGGTAGTAGTGGCAGGCATCCAGGCCCCCATGAGTAGGGGTGGTGGTAGTGGTAGGCATCCATCCCCCTTTGAGTGGGGATGGTAGTAGTGACAGGCATCCAGGCCCCCATGAGTAGGGGTGGTGGTAGTGGTAGGCATCCAGGCCCCCCTGAGTAGGGGTGGTGGTAGTGGTAGGCATCCATCCCCCTATGAGTGGGGATGGTAGTAGTGACAGGCATCCAGGCCCCCTGAGAAGGGGTGGTAGTGGTAGGCATCCATCCCCATATGAGTGGGGATGGTAGTAGTGGCAGGCATCCAGGCCCCCATGAGTAGGGGTGGTGGTAGTGGTAGGCATCCATCCCCCTATGAGTGGGGATGGTAGTAGTGGCAGGCATCCAGGCCCCCATGAGTAGGGGTGGTGGTAGTGGTAGGCATCCATCCCCCTATGAGTGGGGATGGTAGTAGTGGCAGGCATCCAGGCCCCCATGAGTAGGGGTGGTGGTAGTGGTGGGCATCCATCCCCCTATGAGTGGGGATAGAAGTAGTGACAGGCATCCAGGCCCCCATGAGTAGGGGTGGTGGTAGTGGCAGGCATCCAGGCCCCCCTGAGTAGGGGTGATGTTAGTGGTAGGAATCCATACCCCCATGAGTGGGGATGGTAGTAGTGACAGGCATCCAGGCCCCCATGAGTAGGGGTGGTGGTAGTGGTAGGCATCCATCCCCCTATGAGTGGGGATGGTAGTAGTGACAGGCATCCAGGCCCCCATGAGTAGGGGTGGTGGTAGTGGTAGGCAACCAGGCCCCCCTGAGTAGGGGTGGTGGTAGTGGTAGGCATCCATCCCCCTATGAGTGGGGATGGTATTAGTGGTAGGCATCCATCCCCCTATGGGTGTGTATGGCATTGGTGATAGCCATCCCGCCCCTATGGTTCTGCTGGTGCTGGTGTACGTCATTTGTGCATCCCTATGTGTGTGTGACATATTTCGGGTACGTGTCGTTTGTTTGTGTTGTGGGTGTTTGACTTACCGTCCGTGCCGTACGCGTCCGTACCGGTCCCGGTAATAGATGTAGAGTATTTGTAGGACCTGTGCGATGGGATTCATGGTTGGGTCGTCTCGTTCGGGTTTCTCGTGGCTTCGACTCGTACTCGTCGCTGGCTTGTTCGTCTCGTCGCCGTGGATCGTCTTGTGGCACGAATTGGAGCTTATGTACAGCTCTCCCGGATGCTCAAACGTGCCGGACGTAGCGACGGGTTCGGCGCGTACGGAAGGCGCATCATACTAGTCCGGCCGGAAGGTGCTGTGTATTTGCTTCCGTGCGACTCGAATCGGCGTTTACGGATCCGGCTCGGGCGGGGAACTGGAGCTGAAATGGGTAAGTACGGCTCGCTCGGAATCTGGGCTGTTGTGCGCATCGTACTTGTTCGTTCGGACGAGTGTTCGGATCAGTCGGGAAACACGCGTTCGGCTTGTATTTTTTCCGGACGAATACTGTTAGGTGCGCTTCCGGCCGAGATCGGAATCAACCCCTAAGTGATTTAAACATAATTCCTTCAGGTCCCTTCTCGTGAGACAGGACAGGGTCTCAGGATTGTCAAAAAACGCAGATTGATCTAAATCCTGCATAAAGTTTTTGATGTAGGCAAGCCAGGGAATGCATTTTGCCTGATGATGATTCAGGCAGTCCTTTATAACGTCCCGATTGAGATCTGTGGTCGCACCTGTCCAGACCCTATGCCACAACAAGATCGGCTGGATTTTAATAAGGTCGGACAGGTACGACAGCCCCAACTCAGCATGGCAGGTATACGTGGCCGTGCCATTTGGCACAGCTAGGAGATATCTCAGGAATCCATTCTCTACTTGCTGAATAGGCTCCACATTAACATGTCCCCAAATGCCAGCTCCAAACAGGGCGACTGACACACATTTAGCTTTATAAATTACCAACAAGTCATCAATAGGGCGCTTTCCCAGTTTCCTGGCAAAGTTTATTAAGGCACCAATTGCTTTTGCAAAAAGCAATTTTCTACAATTAACAACTTTAGACCAGGAACCCCTTTCATCGAATACAATTCCCAGGTATGAGAAGTGATCAGTGAAGTTAAGTTTTTCACCATTTATAAAAATGTCACGACACTTTCCACTGGGCTTGCTACATTTCATAATGAATGTTTTGGAGATGTTGACTTTTAGATCAAGATTTGACATAAAGGAAGCAAAACATGCCACTATTCTTTGCAGGCCAATTGGAGTGCGGGCTAACAACACTGCATCATCAGCATATAGCAGCGTACCAATTGACCTCTTGCCAATCCTGGGTAAATCCTGACAGTCCCTGGATAAGGTGTCACCAAGACTGTTAATATACAGGGTAAAGAGAAGGGGGACCAAGACACACCCCTGTCTTACCCCTTGCCAACAGGAAAACTGTCACTGAGCTCACCAGGTCTGCCATAGAGAACCCTTGCCCGTGCCTCTAAATAAGACTGTTTTAAAAAATTAATTAGTTGAGTTTCCACCCCCATATCCTCTAAAATATGCCAAAGTTTCTGGTGATTGACACAGTCAAAAGCCGAACTCAAGTCGGCAAAGCACATAAAAAGACTCCCTTTTTTTGCCCGGGTGTATTTTCCCAGTATGAGACTCAGGTTCAGGCCCTGTTCCACGGTGCCTAGGCCTTTGCGGAATCCGTACTGGACCTCTGATATGATGCCTGAGTCCTCCACCCATGACAACATTCTGTTTAAAACAACTCGCCCGGCCACTTTCACTAGGGAGTCCAACAAAGAAATCGGTCTATAACAGGCCGGGTCGTTTCTGTCACCTTTCTTAAAGATAGGGACGAGTGTGGACTCTATCGAAGTTGAGGTAAAGCCATGTATGCAACAGGCCCTTAGGACCAGGGTTAAAAGTGGGCCCCAAAGCAAAGGGCAAGATTTATAAAGGTCCACTGGTATACTGTCTGGGCCTGGAGCTTTTCCACCTACGCTTGTTTTAATAGCCAGGATCACCTCATCCACATTAAAATCAATGCGAATTGGAAGATAGCCTTCAGGACCTGGGCTAGATTCCTCACAAATAGTGGGGGTAGCATTATTACTGTATAAACGTGAAAAATGGGACACCCATTTGTCTTCCCCAATTGCATTTACAAGACTAGGTATTCTTTTGGGGGCAAAAAAAGGGGCATTTACTGCCTTCCAAAATCCTCTCATATCCTTTAAGGCAGATGCTTGCTTAAGGGCCTGCCACAGTTCTAGTTTAATGGCCTCTTTGCGTTTTTTGATGGACAACTTGTACGCCACCCTGGCCCTTTTAATTGCTTCTTGGTCCCTCGTCGACTCGTGCAACAAGGATTTAAGGGCAGCATGTGACTTGCTGCACTGCGAGTCAAACCAGCCTAGCTTACCCTTGGGGGTGCTTTTAGATTTTATTGTCAGATTATTTTGAATAGCTAGTGAGATATTACGATATGAATTGCAGATATTTGTATCCGATGCCTTCTCATTTAGGCAGGTTAAAAAATCTGAATTATACTGTGTTAAAAGTAGCTTAGTTAATTGCAAGGTGTCCACCCCGGCCCATCTAATCGTGTAACCATTTTGTCTATTAATGACAATATCTTGTAGGGGCTCGGCGGACATAGATCTGACAGATAACACTCCTGACGGCAGGTCTAGAGTGAAACTGATAGGGAAGTGATCACTAAAAGCTACCAAGTGAGTCTTAAAATTATATAATCGATCGGCGTATCTGTTAGATATTAAAAAGAAATCAATAATGGAAGACAACCCTCGACCATTAAAAGTGCTGCTAAATAAAGTGGGTGGGGAGCACAGGTCATTTACAAAACCCAAATCCATAGAGTATTTAACTGAGTTTAGCAACTCTCCAACAGGGGTATGCACAAAGTGAGAAATGTCTCTATCATCATCTAAAGATAGACCACAGTGTCCCCCATCCGCCAAAGTACATGGGCCCACATTAAAGTCCCTCCCCAAATTAAGCAGAGGTCTTTCTCTGTGTTCCCATGAATAATGTCCAGGTCCTCCTGCAACTGCCTAATAGCTCCCCCACCAAAAGGGCTGGGATGTTATTATAAAAATTTACAAAAACAGTGCAGTGAGATTTATCAATGTCGATTTTTAGTATCTGATAATAAATGTTAGATGCCACCAGATTGACCCTACTTACATTCAATTTGTGGGATAAAAAAATACAGAGGCCGCCCTTATTCCTCCCATGATTGGAGGGCACAGCCGGAGTACAAAATGTTTTGAACCCATTAATGTGTAGCGTTTCAACTGCCCAGGTTTCCTGCAAACATAAGATGTCGAAATCATAGATAAATTTGAGCCAGTCTGCATTAGATAGTTTGGAAGCTAGACCAGCCACATTCCATGAACGAACGTTCAGCAGGCTAGACCTGAGATCACCCTTAGTTGCAGACTCGGGGTGACCACTATCCACATTAAGGTCGTCGGTATGGGAAACGGTATTGTTTGTGAGATATGCAGGATAAGTATTTTCAATAGATGATAGAGAATCCTGCTTATTTAAAACAGATACAAGATGATCCTCTGCTGTAACTCTACCTTCCTGAGTATCACTAGGTAAACTCGTACCTTGAGAAATAACAATCCCATCTGCAGCTACGCTAGGCCTTTTATCGTTTTTGAGAGGTTCCATCAAAGATGTAGTAGCCAATTCAAAACTAGGCTTGTTGGTCTCTGATGGCCTACTATGTGCTGCAGGTCCCGCTACAGGGGTAAGTCAATAGATGTCTTCCAACGAAGAGAGAATGTCAAATCTATTATGAAGGGGTAAACTTGGCTGATAATAAGTGTTAGAGGTAGTAGGTGTCCGGTGTGAGAACTGATAAGAGTGAACCCTTAGAGGATAAAAATATCCCAGGGGCAAAACATTTATTTCTCTATGAAGCACATGGGCATTACCAAGTCTACGTAGGATCTCATGTACCAGTTTTGGGGATTTAAAGGTGAGAACGATACAATCACCAGATAACGTTTTTTCCCTTCTCCCCACCCATCCTATTCTTCTCACCATTTTAAACTCACTGAACAGGGCTTCTGTTAGTCCGGTTTTAGTCCCAAGCCACCAGAGAGCCTTGTTTCTCAGTGCCTGCCAGGATTTATTTGCCTGGGGTGAGAGAGGTGGTACGTTCGCCAAGATTACGGTTAGTGGGGTAGCTTCGGGGGGCAAGCTAAGGCACGTCTCCTCCCTGTCCCTATCCCCCTGAGCTACCGGTGGATAAATAATGGGGCAGAAGCAGGAGGTTTTGCTTCAACAATGGCGGGATCAGGGGTCAAGCTAGTACTGCACTTAGATCCTGTGAGCGCTTTATCTAATACACAGGGGGTTTTGCCTGGTTCTTGACCTGGGGTACTGGGACTACAGGGCCACCGTCCGGCCCCAGAATATCGTGCATTGGGCCGGTAACACGTGCCCCATGACTTTTCCTCAACAAGTCCTCAATAGACACTAGCCTGGCCAGTACTTGTTCTATAGGGCTTATGGCTAGAGTATGGGGCTCTGCATAGACTGAGCCTTCCCCAACGAACTGTAAAGACCCATTTGGGTTAATCAACTTACTTAGAGTGGAGTCCAGTTGATTTAAACGACCCCTCAATGTAACAAAACTGTTGTCAATCAGATCTTTCATTTGTGTGCAAACAGAGACCAGAGTAACTGGTCCCCCCCACAGAGTCCACCACGGTATGCCCCAAGACATTACATACAGGAGGGACAACATCCGTTTGTGTACTAATAGTGCAAGTTTTGGGCACCTCAGGATGATTTTGGCGAGTTCGCTTTGGTTTGGATTTTTGGGTGCCCGCCCCTCTCCTTCGCTTCCCTGTGAGCTCGCTCGACTTATCCTCATTTCCCCAATGTCCTTTATAGGAGTAACTGTGGTCCGCGACCTTGTTGCTATCCTCAATTCAGATGGTGAAGAGAAATGGTGTGGGTCCGTTTCCACGGAGTGCTGGAGCTGACCAGGACCAAGCAATGATGAACAGCTTGAAGAGGCATCACACAAGGTAGTGGGGCCTAAAGATAGACGCCTCTGCAAAGATACAGGGTCTATCGATAGGCGCCTCTCCGTTAGTTCTATTTCATGACAAAGCATGGAATCCGCCCTAATGATGAAGGCATCCAAAGTACCTGCCACTCCTGCCACTCCTTTGCATTTACTCATGGTAAGTAATACCTCAGGGCGGAGCGGCCCCCCAGAACACAATTTAATTAGCGTGGAAAGAAGTGTAATTACACAATTAAAACAAACAATGCAGCGTCCCAATTAAGCCTGGTGGCGATCCGCCCGCTATCATAATGACCCCCTTAGTTAGCAAAAAATACCTTCTACAATTTTACATTGTTGTTTATTTGTAATCTGAACCTCAAGTAAATATGTTCAAATTAAAAAGAAAGATACATGTTTGCAATTATAAAAAAAAATATGTGGGGGACTGTGTGAAGCACATTCTGATGCTCACCTGTGGATGATACCTGTACTGGATGTAACAATGCAAGTATATAGCGCTCACAGGCAAGTGAACTCACTCATTTTAGATTTCTCCAGTGTCTGATATGCAGTTTATAAATCTAATTGCCCAAAAGGGAGGCAGTGGACCACAGATATCTTTGCAGGAAATGGCTCCCTGGGCTATTATCTGCAACTAATCGACTGAGTACAAAAACTAAGCAATGTCTAACAAGAACTATTCGATTTCGGAAAAAAAATAGCTTTTTATATCTATCAAGCAAATTGGTTCTTAGAAATATATTCTTTAAAAAAATGGTGTTTAAAATACAAATGGATTTGTAAAAAATAATAATTTTACCCTGATTCTGCTTCTCCTTACCCCCACTGTGTTATGGGCAACATATATAACAAGCATTGTCAAAGCAAAGCTGTCTTGTATTGGCTGTATTGGCTGGCAGCCTTTTGGCTTTGTCAGTACTTCTTTTGTCTTGCCATGGTTTTCATTAAAAAATGTTGTGGGAGCTATTGGGCTCTCACCAATATTAAAAGATAACAAGGGAAAAAGCAAAAATATGTTTTGGTCTTTAAAACTACACATTGTCATAATAGTAAATTGCATTTAAGGGAATTAATTTGTGTGTGGGTATGCTACTTGTGAAAGGTCATAATGCCGTCACTCACAGCGAAGTTAACCAATGGCTGGAGTGTGCTGACCCATTGCCCTTGCAGTATGCTGTAATGGGTGAAAGAAAACGTGAATGGTGAAGGGCACCACAGACCAATAAAATTGTGAGAGATGCTGAAAGCCCATATAAGTAAGTTTATTATATATTTGTTTCTAAAATTAAAAGATCTTAGCTAACACCAGACCTAAAAATCAGTTTGACTGAACTACCAGACAATCCAACAGCTTCTACAATTATTTCTATGTTTAGTTGTATGCTAAACTAAGCATGTTAAGAAATTTGCAATGAAAAAAAACACTGGGAGACATAAAAAACAGGTACGTATGTAATAAACTCAAATTTCATTCAAAAACATAAGAGAAAACGTTATGGACAAACCGACCATGCATCTCTATGTTAAATCCGATTCTATCTACCATCATGATCTGGATGGTGTACACCTATGTATTGAGGGCAATTCACAGACAGAGAGAGAGTGAATGTGAAAAGATGACTGTCCTTGCATTAAGGTCTCTAGACAGTGCTCAAGTTAACTATCTGCCTCACGTTAGGCTCGTAATGCGTAAAGGTTATCGAAGGGCACAACCTGGCAGCCTACCCATTTCCACCAGTTTCTAACCGTTTCAAGAGAATCCACTGGAGAAATGCAGAGAAAATACTTTTCTAGACACTAGTAAGACGGAATATTTCAGATGTCTTAAATGAAATATTTGCAACAGTGTGATCGTGGAGGGCATACTTAATTGTCATTTAACAAATACAAATTACAAAAAAACACATAACGAGCAACTTACAAAGAAACATGATGTCCTTGAGTTTACACAATGCAGCTAAGGCTCACATCCAAGGTCAGAGAGACAAGATCAAGGAAGATTAAGAGACTACCACCAAAGCACAACACCATGTCATATTAACACTGGGGGCTCATTACGATGCTGGGCGGAAAGCCTTCGCCCTACACCGTCTGAAATTTGGGGCCGGCCGACTGGTGGTCGGCGGTTCCAACCGCCGGCTTGCGATGCGACCGAACACTGTTCAGTCAGATTCCCATTGTTTCCTATGGGAGCTCGTGTAACGCCCGAGAACCAGCTATAACACAGGGTCCTATGGGGAAATGGGGTGTACGTGTAAAACCCTACACCCTGTGGCAGGCAACCTATGGTGCCTGCCACACAGTGCAGGGTTTTACAGGGGGGTACCTTAGGCACCCCCATGGCCAACAACTGTGGGCTGTGGGGGGTAGGGGGCCCTGCTAGGGGCCCAAAAGTCACTTTCCGACAGGCTTTCCGTGTCAGACAGGCCGACGCAGAAAGGCTGTTGGAAAGCGACATCGTAATCCCGATGGTGTAAATGCCATCCATAGGTGGTTACGGTGCAGTTCCGACTGACAGGAATACTCCGTGAGTCGGTCGGAACCGAGTCGGAATGATCGGCTGGTTTACGTTCTGACCACGAACATCGTAATTGGGTGTTCGGTATGTAAACCAACCGAGTCGGTCGGAAGAGCTCTAACGTGGTCGTGAAGATTCCGACTGTCGGGCCGACATCGTAATGAGCCCCTTAGTAAATTCCATCAGCCTAAAATGGATTTGAAAAAGTGCAATGTGCCCTATAAGTGGGATTCTTGACAAAAGTGTACTTTTTGTCAAAAAGTGGTATTGTCTTAAATTAGGAGTACATGAGATATGCTTCTGACAAACCACTCAGATTTCATCGTCTGTGCATGAATTACTTTATTCACCAAATGATATCTAGCATATTTTTATTTATGGCTAATGCAGCTGACACTCTGCCATGCATCCCCTCTGTCTCTTCCTTTGTTGTCCACGTGCCCCCTCGATTTACGGTTGTCCCTCTTGCCTGGGAGTAGTGTCTTGACTTCATGTCTCCTAGGTGATTCTAAAGTATTAACAAACTTCAGACCTATATCATTGCTTCCTTTTCCTGGGAAGGTAATGGAAACACTAGTATATTCCCAACTAACAGCTTTTCTGAAAAGGTATTCCCTGCTTGATCCCTCCCAATCTGGCTTTCGAGCTTCATTTAGCACGGAAACGGTACTGGTGAAAGTCTTACATAATATAGGATAAAAGGCAATTATCGATGCTGGTACTATTAGACCTTTTTGCAGCTTTCAACACCATCTCCATTCAGTCCCGATTCAATGACTGGAGGAGATAAGTATCGGCGGGAAGGCTCTAAGATGGCTGAGGAATTTCCTAAGTGAGAGCTCCCACACGGTACAGCTAGGGTCCTTTTGATCTCATACCAAATCCTTGGACAGGGGACTGCCGCAAAGGTCTCCTTAGAGTCCCACGCTTCTCAATATTTATGTGATCCTATTGGCCCAGGTGATAAAGTCATTTAGGTTTTAGGTCATCTCTTATGCAGATAACACCCAACTTGTCATTGCAATGGGACCTAATCCGGACTCTACCAAAGAAAGATTCAGTAACTGTAAGGATAAGATTGCCTCTTGGATGCAGTATAACTATCTCCAGCTAAACACAAGTAAAACAGAGATTGTGCTCTTTGGAAAAGCCCACTCCATGTGGTCAGAGAACTGGTGGCTGCAGGGTTTGGGCCCAGCTCCTACCCCTAGAGTGTCAGTAAGACGTTTGGGAATACTGGTTGAAGAAAACCACACTATGAGGGAACATGTGAATACGATTGTGGGAGCCTGCTATGGAGTCATGCACCTCCTCAGGAAGGTCTTCTGGTGGCCACCGTTGCAGACTAGGAAAACCCTAGTCCAGGCCCTCATAATTAGTTGCCTGGATTATGGGAATGCTTTAATTGTTGCCATGAATGAAGGACTGTTTTTCAAACTCCAGGTGGTCCAAAACACCACAGCATGGCAAATTAGTCATCTTCTGCCTCGCTCGCCCTCCGTACCCATTCTCAGAACCCTTCAATGGCTGCCTATAAAAAACCGAGCCATGTTCAAACTCCTCTGCTTGGTCCATAATGCTCTGCATGGAAGTGGGCTGCCCTATCTGCAGGGTAAACTGCAGTGGTGTACTTCGTGAGTGGGTCGGAACGAGTCGGAATGATCAGCCGGTTTACGTTCCGACCACGAACATCGTAATCGGGCGGCAAGACTGTAAACCGACTCGATTTAAGATTGAGTGGGAAACTCTTACTACTTCCTCAGCATATTCGTACCACCAGGTATGGTGGGTGCTTATTCTCACATTTAGCCTCCCAGCACTGGAATCAGATTACTTTGCAATTGCTTGCATGTACTGATTTTAAACAGTTTAAAACATCTCTAAATACCTCGTTCTTTTAGTTTTAGTTTTTTGACACTCTTCTATTCAGGGCTTTTACAACTTTAGAGTTCCTATAGCGCAAAGAGACCCAATACAATACATACATAGGTCCTGCTGCCCACACTGTTCTATGTCATAGTCTTAATATGACATTGTGCTTCAGTGGCGAGATTACAGGCTATTTTCTACTTCATGTTAGGTCACAGCCTTGTTATAATTCTAGAGGCACTGAAATTCTCCAGAGCCAACCATATCCCACCATAGGACATGGCCTCCCAGGTATGCCATCCTATGACTAGTGAAGTTGTTGTTATAGGTGAATTGTTCATTTGAGTAGCTGTCTCTTAAGTGGCATCATCAGAAAGGATTTGTACACACCAGTCAAGCTCTGATGAAGGCACTAGACCAAATATTGGCTCGAAAAGAGCACTGAAACATGTAGTTCTCTTGCAAATCACAAAGCATTGAGAGTGCTCTGTGATCGCACCAAGAGTGTTTTGTGATTTGAACAATATTTTACTTTTAGTTGATTAAATTAGTCTTGATGTCAGTGCAGTCCATCCTGTTGTTCACATTGCTGCAGAGGCAACCTGGTGTAGTCTGCGTCACTACTTACTGTGGGTGGATTGTGATTGATGAGGCAAACTAGATGAATAGAAGGAGGAAAAAAGAAGAAGGAAGGGAAATGGAAAAGAAAGAAGGGAAGGAAGAAACGAAGAATGGAAAAACCAAATGGAAGAAAGATCCCAATAAATCTTGGGCGCTGAATTTGAGTTTCATAGATAAAAGAGTTATCATACGAGTGAAATTAGCACCCTGAGGATCCTATATATGAAGGCCATAAAGAGAAATAAATCATCATAATTTGATGCAGATTTTGCTTGCAAAGTGTACTTCAAATATCACAGGAACTATGTATGATCTGCAATGTCGGTATACCATTCAGCAATTCTATGCACCATCGTTTATTTGTTTAGTTTTATCTGTATGAGTGGTTAGGTTATGCCTTAATGCTCTTCCCACCCGGTGCAAGTCCAAGAGTTATATTGTAATGGTTCTATCTTTTCACAAATGAATTGCTTGTTGCAGCCAATTCTGATATATTTGTATTTCCAAATTCAGTCCTTTGGTTGACGTATTCAATGTTTTTAGTTTCACAGTTTTTATATAGACCCTGGGGGGTATTTTGTGAATCTTAGATTACAAGCCCCAACATGCTTAGCGAATTATGCAGGGTGAAAATCCACGTCTGGCTGGATGCACCTTCATGACATGGGCCAAGCTGACAGCTATTGGTAAGGTGAGATTTGAGGATTTCTATAAACGACTTTCTCTGTTAAATTGCATTAGATTCCCAGAGATATTTTCCCAGGGACTGGTTCATTTCTGGAATCTTAGCCTGCCCTGCAGCTCTGACCCTTCTCAAGGAAGAGATAAAAAGAAGTTTGAGCATCATGTACAAGTTGCAGGCAGCATTAGGTAGGCATGCTAAGCTGAACTCAACAAGCACCAGCCTGGAAAGGGTGCAGAGAAAATAACAGTGCTGTGTAACAATTTTGTGTTTTAGAGGAGAGTGTTTTCTGTTACATGGCAGGAAAGGATTTTTCTTATAAAAATGAGATATTATAAGTCGCCCCAGAAGAAAAACTATTTTTCATTGTGAAAGCTACTGGTAATGGCTCCTGTTCACCAAGAGAAATGCAATGTAGCTGTCAAAATAGTTTAAAAAGAATGATAAAAGTTCATGAGGGCGGGAACAGAACAGTGGATGTTAGTTAAAGCACATGTGTTCACACACGTTTCAGGCCTGGGAGAATGCTGCAAGAATGAGCACAATTCCTGCTTTCGTGAAATCATCAGAAAAGTAAGCGATTTTCTACCTGGGTAGCACTTCATTGAATTTCAGTTAAAAAAGGGAACACCATAATGCTACACTTCTGCACGTGTGCAGAACCAGATTGTGGTGTTTCTGAGTCAATGAAATCCACAGAAAAGTTGCAATATTTTGCCTGTCCAGAATAACCATGAAATTTCCTAAAACTTCACACACACGGAGAAGTGCAATGCTTGGTTCTGCATATTTGCCTATATTGGGATACTAACAGACCCAGTACTTACTTTGACCCGTTGTTTGCCCGTGGGGGTCACCAGCACTTATTTTTGGGGACTGTCACAAAGGAAGAAAGCAGTCACCCATACAGCGGTGGCCGGTGCGGTAAACACAGGTGTGTTGGGGTGGGGTGGGACGGGGGGTGGGACGGGAGGGGGATGGATGTCGAAATACGACGGAATAGGATTTATTTATTTATTTAATTTTCCCTATTCCGTCGTCTGGTCGACATCCCCCTGCCTCGCCCCTCTGCCCCACTGTGCTTACCTGTACCGACCGCCGCTGAACCAGCAAGAGAGAGAAAAGGGAGCAGGGAGTGGCGGGTAGTGGATTAAAGGCTACCAGCCTTGGTATTCAGTGCACCAACGTTTAATTGCAGCGGCCAATGGCTTATGAGCAGAGCTTCGGGCACCAGCACTCTTCCTTTCACAAATAAATCATCGAACAGGACACCACCCTAAAACATGCCACAGAAAAAAAGTGAGAGCCTATTCAAGAATCTGATTTGTGGCCTAGGGCTTGTGCTGCTGGCTTTGTAACCCAGGTTTGAATTCGGCCTCGGCCCTTGATTCAATATTGTATGATTGTTAGCCAATCAACTAATCTCCCTGTGCTTAAAAGCATCAACTGTATTTGAGGAAAACCTCACTTGATATGCACGATCTTGCTTCCTAGCTAGGATTGCACTTTATAAATACCAATCAAAAATATTCTGCTTGATTTTTTGGGCCAAATTCACCAACTTTTCAGTAGCTTAGATAATGTAATTCTCACCTGAGGTTTCCACAGGGGCGAGATGAAAATTGTGAAGTCCCAACTTACCTCAGTCACCAAGAATGCCCAACAAGGTCAAAGCCATAAAAGGTGAAATGGGGAAGAGGGGAAAAAACAAAGAAGAGAAAGACACACGTCCACAGCACATTCAGAGATATCTGGTAAGCTTTGGAGTCTTCTTATGTGATTCCTGCATGTAAGAAAAGAGTAGACTTGTTAGTGTATGTTTATATAATTGATATGATATCATGCGCTCCTGTACTGAGAGTATTCACAATTAGTAAGTAACTACCTGTAAAAATCCCCTCTTCCACTTATCTTAATGGGGGTAGATGCAGAATCATATACCCATCTATGTAAGTAAAAAGATTAGGATTGTGTATACTTAGAACAGAAAAATATATATATATATATATATATATATATATATATATATATATATATATATATATATATATATATATATATATATATATATATATGCACAAACATTTCTCCACTTTACCGGGGCCTCCAACTCCGCAGGGCGGGCTCTCATTAGTCAGGAATGGAGAATCCTGCTTTTTTTTTTTTTAGGAAGAGCCCATAGCTTCGGCAACTTTTCAAACTGACATCTTTATTCTGTCTGAATCACGTGGCAGCTTTAGCAACTCTTTTATACCTAACGCGTTTCAGCGCACAGCGCTTTGGTCACAGGTGAGTTGTATCTAGTCCCAGTGGTCATGTGGCCTTTTCTTTATACCACAGTTCCCAAAATGCACCCTTATGCAAATTTTCAAACTGGCTTCGACATAGTGTCATTTTTAGCATTAGTAACTCTCAAATTTTGCCAAAGTCCAGCATTTACCTTATTATATGCGATGCATTCAGGAAAATATTTTAAAAGCATAGTGCACCTCGTTGCCACGTGATGAGTAGGTGCTTGAAAGGAAAACACGAAGACTGCTAGAAAGAGGCCAACACCTCCTTCACTCCCTTTCTTTCCAGCCTCACCAATAGTCACGGCAATCCATTTTCGACTGTTTCGGTTGGAAAGCGAGTCATGCCCCCTCCATTTGCTGCACAAACATTTCTCCACTTTACCGGGGGCCTCCAACTCTGCAGGGCGGGCTCTCATTAGTCAGGAATGGAGAATCATGCTTCAATATATATATATATATATATATATATACTAAGTTGTGGTTTAGACGGCGTGCTGCCAGAACGCTGGTGGTGCACGTGGAAGGGCTACCGCTTTTAAAATGCCAAAACAATCCTTCCATATCAAAGAAAGAGACGGCACTCAAGGATGGAGGAAATCCATCGGTTTATTTAAAATAGGTCACTGAGGACGAATTTCGGCGGAATCAACAGCCTTAATCATCTAAGGAGCACCATTTTGTTACACATATAAGTACTCATTTTAACGTGAACATAAAAGAAATACTTCCACGTTTATACAGAATAGAGAAAATACTCCTATGTAGGCACCCGTAAATGAAAACAATAGTGGTTCAACACACGGGGTAATCATCAGAAAGTAGCACAATTATTTTAGACATTTAAACGATGTTACTAGTGTACTGCAATTTTCGACCATCATTAACTCTTAATAGCAGAAATCATACAATGTGTACCAATCATCATTACACGTCTTTTCATCTTTTTAAACGCACTGTGTCTTCATCCGAAACTACTTATACAAATAAAGCAAGCATTCCGGCAAAATCTAGCAGTGTGTAACTTTTTAAAATACAGCCTAAAGTGGCAATGAATATCTAAAGATGTCACAATGCTACAATAGCATATCATATTCAAATGAAATACACTGCTGCATAACCAAAGTTCATGTTTGTCTGTTTCGTGACAGTCACGTGGTGCGCATTAATAACGTGCAGCCCCGATAAAAAATGTGTTCATAAGAACAGCTATTGTTGCAGGAGCCTGTGTTTACCCAATAAAATACATTTCAAGCTAACTGATAACGAGAGTCATAAGTGCCGCTTACTGAAATACGAATGAAGTATATGTTTCAAATTTTCATCTTATCCCTCACACCTGTCGAATAGAGATGAATCACTTTTTTACCAGCACATTGTGTATTGCTCCATTCCAGTGTGTTCTAGTTTCCCAAACACGATTGCAGTCTCCATCCCTGCGGACATTGCAAGGCATGCCGCAATAGTAATATGACAAAGGAATTTTCTATACCAGAGAGGAATAAAAAGAAACCTATAACCCAGTTCCTGACATGCAGTACACCCTTTATCATATACGTACTGGAATGCCCCTGTAAACTCAGATACGTGGGCAGCACCACCTTAATGTCCAAAAAAAGAGTGTTGGAACATATGCATGCCATTAACAATAGGGACATCCACTATCCAGTGGCAAGACACTTCCAGGAATACCATCTTTCCAATAGCTCCCTTTTGAGTTTCTTCATTGTGGAACAGGTGCATACTGGTCCTAGGGGTGGCAATAGAGTTCTTAAGCTTCGCAAATGCGAATCAAAATGGATATAAGAACTCGAGACCAAGTATCCTGGGGGGCACAACCTGGATGAGGAATTGAGCACACATTTACATGAAGGCTGATAAACCCAGTGATAGATTTTATTAAGCCTGTGTTCTGTTTCGTTCTATGCTGTGTTTTCAATATTTTAACTTGCTTGATACTATGTATGTTTTTCCTGTGATAGTATTATGGATTTATTTTAACCTGTACACTTTCTCTTGTATATTTCACAGGAGGAAAGGAAGGGACCCCACCGCCTTCAGACGGACACTTCATGCACGGGCTCCCTACCCTTTTCTTCCCCATCTCCAGGCATACACACACCGAGGTAAGATTTTTCCTTCTTTCATTATTTTGTTCTTACACTATGTTCCCCTGGATGAGCTGCAGCCGCATGTACTGTTTGGGCCAATACCATGTATGTTATATATCTTGTTTTCTGTACATTGCTATGCTCTTCTTTGGCTCAAGCTACCTGGCTTTATCAGTTTGTAAAGGTATAACTCGACAATGTATGGGAGTACCTATGCGAATTATCACTATGGTGATTGCAGATTTTTAAGTCACTTGCCCTATGCATATTATAAGTCTCAACCTTGGCTTTTGCTTCATGGTTTTATCTACATGATATGTATACTGTGACATTGGGTGCCAAGTCCTTCGCGTATTACCGCTATGGTGATTGCAATCATTTATATTCTATAAGGATTCTATTATCAACACTTTGACTTACAGGGGCACTGCATAGCGGACTAGTGTTGCACCATTACTTATGAACATGCACTAAACCACTATGGTGCGGCTAGATACATACTGGTCTACGCCAGCTTTTTCCACTGTCTATTTACTTTTTTTCCTGGGTATGCTGAACATGATCCGTTGTATAGCCAAGTATCATAAATACGATCCATACAAGAGCCGACAACAGGGTTCCCAGGGTTGTTCTATCTCGTTTCGCCTTGCACATTACTTTACCGCATGTTACCTGAATAATCCCTTATATAATTATAAGCCTTCACTTGTTGTAGACATAATATGGTAATTGCTGTACCCAGAATGGGGTTCCGAGACAATAGAAGTGTTTTCACCGCATGGTGAGATATTGCAAACCAATATGGCGAGTATATTTACCAGCAATGTACTTTGGTTTCTACTGTTATTAAGTAGAGATACCCCCTGTCACCGAAAGGGTTGTGTTTTTACTTTCTGTTTCTTCTTTTTGCTTTACCATTTCAAAATGGCCCCCATGATTACTTCAGACTACAACAGTATTGTATGTGGAGTCCTTCCTTTATGTCTTTGTGTGGCAATGTCTTTCATCCTCACTTTTTATTCACTGTGTGATCAAGACAGCGAGTCTGTCGAAACGCATAACCATGAATAAACTGTAATTGGCATTTCCTGAGCGTGCGTCATACTTGGAACTTTTGTGGTAGAAATTCTCCGGCTGGCTCCGCCGGCATCACGCACCACCTGCCAATGGGCCAAGGATTCCGGAAGGAATAATCTGTGTTGTCTCGATATATATATATATCTCTTTTCTTCCTCTGTCTCATTTTTCTGTTTTTCTCTCCATGCCTTTCCTCTCCTTTCCCTTTCCATCTCCTTGTTTCCTTCTTTTTCTTGTGTATAGACACAAGAAATCAAAATATATAAATGTTAAGCTATGATCAATATGTACATCCAGCTCTATAGAACATAGCTCCAACATCACGCTACGTGTCTTTGCCCATTCAGGGCTCAATTGTGAAAATTCAAGTGTTTCCCTCTTTATATCTTTCAAAAACAATACATGTTTGGTTAGATATAGAATTTCCTAAACAGAACATAACTGACATCTATCTATTGAGATAATACAAATTTACTAATAATTGCAATGAAATTTATGGTCAGTGCGTATCAATTTAGATTCTATTTATTTATTGAAATCAATCTATGATTATGAAATTTTGCATGTTTTTGGAAGCACTTGTCTAACGAAATCACGTTATTTCCCTTGCCTGCGATAATGTTTTAAGTTGGCCGCCATGAAATGTGCATTATGCCTTATTTGAATTAAGCCGTCTTTTATTTCACTGTTTTTAACTCACGTCACGATTTGACACTGCTAAAAGGGTGTTTCTAACTTGTTGTCATCGACATTGAAGAAGGCAGATTGCCGAAACGCGTCTGTCGGTGCAGGGGCTCCCAGCAAATTAAAAGATCACTAAAAAGAATTCCTGTGAGTGCCGTCCTTTGTACGCCAACAAAACGGTTCGGTAAAGTGGAGAAATATATATATATATATATATATATTACAAAACCAGGATCCGGCCCTTACGCAGAGCACCCGCTGTGAGTGTGCACCGGAGATCAGGATCACATTGTGGACATATATATATATATATATATATATATATATACACATATATATATATATATATATGTATAGATAGATATATATAGATATATATATATATATTCACTGAAAAAAACCATAGGTTTCAGACATGTTATAGTTAGGAATTAGCATTTAAAAAACCTTTGAAATTCACTGAAAAAACCATAGGTTTCAGGCACGTTATAGTTAGAAATTAGCATTTAAAAAACCTTACAAATTCACTGAAAAAACCATAGGTTTTAGGGACAGTTATAGTTAGTTGGACATTGCACTCGTACAAAACCCGTGAAATTCCCCCGTTATAGTTAGTTCAGCTAACTATAACTCGCGCCCCCGCAATGCACTGCTGATGACGTCACATATTACATCACTCATGACATGGTCAGTGACATCACTGATGACATCACTGATGACATCTCAAATGACATCACTCATGACATCATGCAGTGAATGTGTGTTTCTGTAAAGTTTAAATATTTTTTATATATATAGGGAAAGGCGTATTGAAGAATGAGTGGGTGTATACGTGTCTGTATGGATGATTTAGTAGATGCGTGACTAACTCTATAAGTGAGTGATTAAACGTATCTTACTGAATGCATGGGTTAGTGACTAAACTGGGTGAATGTCTGAATCCGTCTGTCTGTTGCTGTGTAAGTGGCTGCATGGGTTTGTGAATAGCTTCATGAGTGTCTATATGAGTTATTGATTGGTTGTCTGAGTATCTGTATGGGTGCCTGAGTGTTTGTGTGGGTGGGGTGTGTGCGACTCTGTGCATAGATGTGTGAGTGGGCGATTCACTGGGTGGATGGTTTCAAGAGTGCATCTGTGATAGACTGTATGGGTGGGTAAGTGTGTGTAAGAGTGTGTTAGTGAGTGAATGTATGTCCCAGTGGTACATGTGTGAGTAACTACATATGTGAAAGGAAGTATATATGTGTGTTGGAGTATATAAATAGCTATAAGCGAGAGTGTGTGATTGTGAGAGTGACTGTATGGATGAGTGTGTGCTTGTATCAGTGATTGTATAAGAGCGTAAGAATGTGCTAGTATTTGTATGAGTAAGTGAGCTGGTGTGTGTATAACTGTATAGGTGAGTAAATGGCAGTGTGTTTAATTATTTGCATGACTGACTAGGTGTGTGAGTACCTCTATGGATGAGTGGCGGTGTTTGAGTGTCTATATAGGAGTATGAGTGCATATGATAGTCCTGTACTGAGTGACCGTAAGTATGAGTGACTGTACGGGTGAGTGAGTGAGTGGATGTGTGTGTAGACCTAAGAATCAGTGAGTGGGTATGTAGTTATTGGTGTTGGAGTGTCTATGGTTTTGCGAATGGCAGTCTGTAATTTAGAGTGGGTGTATCAAAGGTTATATTAGGGTGTGAGGAGGTGCATCAGATTATCACATGGATGATGTCATCAGTGATGTCATCAGTGATGTCATCAGTGATGTCACTGACCATGTCATGAGTGATGTAATATGTGACGTCATCAGCAGTGCATTGCGGGGCGCGAGTTATAGTTAGCTGAACTAACTATAACGGGGGAATTTCACGGGTTTTGTACGAGTGCAATGTCAAACTAACTATAACTGTCCCTAAAACCTATGGTTTTTCAGTGAATTTGTAAGGTTTTTTAAATGCTAATTTCTAACTATAACGTGCCTGAAACCTATGGTTTTTTCAGTGAATTTCAAAGGTTTTTTAAATGCTAATTCCTAACTATAACATGTCTGAAACCTATGGTTTTTTCAGTGAATTTCAAAGGTTTTGTAAATGACAATTTTTAAATGTATTAATTGTTATATTTATTTTTTTGATACTGATTTACTACATTTTTTTAAACTATTTATTTTTACATATTTTATTTTTTAAATTACATTGTAATTACATTATACATTACATTACAAAATATACTTTCTCAGAATGAATTACTTTAGTTTAAATACTTTGCAAATAGGCAATAGACTTTTAAGTACAGTAGTTACAGTTGTTGCAATGGGCAACACAATTTCAAACACAATGCAACATTGAGCTCAATGTGAATTTCTAGTTAAATGCAATTAGTTACTTTATGGATTACTTTTCTAACCACAGGACTGGATCCTAGATTCAGTCCTGGGACATCTCCTGTGAACAGTTGAGTAAAAGCGTTTTGGTTACAGTAGTGATTTTTAAGGAATATTATTGTATTTTAAAAGTTGACACTTAGAAACTTTTTCACATAGAATCACCAATGTTATCCTATGGGAGGAAATTCACTTAGCAGGTAAGTAGTGTTAGCGTTACTTTTTCTTACTCAGTGGTGGATCCTGGATACAGCACTGGTGCATCTCCTGTAAACAGTTGAAAGAATGCATTTAAGTCATACAGGCGATTTTTAAGGAATATTTGTATTTTGTGAAAATCGACACTTTGAAACGTTTCTGCTGAAAACCAGACAATGGATTCCAATGGAAGGAAATACAAGTTACTGGTAAGTATGGTTAGAATTACTTTTCAGGGTCAGTGTTGGGCTAAAAGATGCAGCACTGGGTTCTCTCCTGATAACAGGTGAGTAAATCTGAATTCGTAGTTCGGCTGATTTTAGAGGAATATTATAAAGTTCCAAAACTCCACACACAAGAATTTCCAAGTGAAACCAGTCAATGTTAGCCTATGGAAGGAAATTCAAGTTACTGGTAAGTACGGTTAAAATTACTTTTCAGGATCAGTACTGGGCTCAAAGATGCAGCACTGAGGTCTCTCCTGATAACCGGTGAGTAAATAGGAATTCGTAGTTCGGCTGATTTTAGAGAAATATTTGTATGTTTCAAAAATCGACACTTTGAAACTTTTTCAGCAAAAAGCAGGCAATGATATCCTATGGAAGGAAATTCAAGTCACTGGTAAGTACGGTTAAAATTACTTTTCAGGATCAGTACTGGGCTCAAATATGCAGCACTGAGGTCTCTCCTGATAACAGGTGAGTAAATCGGAATTCGTAGTTCGGCTGATTTTAGAGGAATATTATAAAGTTCCAAAACTCCACACACAAAAGAATTTCCAAGTGAAACCAGTCAATGTTAGCCTATGGAAGGAAATTCAAGTTACTGGTAAGTACGGTTAAAATTACTTTTCAGGATCAGTACTGGGCTCAAAGATGCAGCACTGAGGTCTCTCCTGATAACAGGTGAGTAAATCGGAATTCGTAGTTCGGCTGATTTTAGAGGAATATTATAAAATTCCAAAACTCCACACACAGAAGAATTTCCAAGTGAAACCAGTCAATGTTAGCCTATGGAAGGAAATTCAAGTTACTGGTAAGTACGGTTAAAATTACTTTTCAGGATCAGTACTGGGCTCAAAGATGCAGCACTGAGGTCTCTCCTGATAACAGGTGAGTAAATCGGAATTCGTAGTTCGGCTGATTTTAGAGGAATATTTGCACAATGGTGAAGGAAGGGGGTGGGGCCTGAAGTGACATGTCTGCAAACACGCACTGTGGCGCGTTTTAAGTTGGAGAATTAATTCCTCCTCAATCCCGACGGTCCCTAGGGGCCAACTGGCCCACAAGATACCTCCAGTATGCGCCAGAGAGCTGCGTTGCAGAGAGGTGTTCAGAGGCCACGCCCCTTTTTACAACACTCTGCAACGCAGCTCCGTGGCGCTTACTGGAGGTACCTGGTGGGCTAGTTGGCCCCCAGGGACCCTCAGGATTGAGGAGGATTTAATTCCCCATCTTAAAACGCGCCACAGGGCCTGTTTGCACACATGTCACCTGAAGCCACGCCCTCCCTTCACCACTGTGCAAACGCGCCCCGTGGCGCGTTTTAAGTTGGGGGATTAAGTCCCCTTGAATACTGAGGGTCCCTGGAGTCCAACTAGCCCACCATGTACCTCCAAAAGCGCCACAGAGCTGCGTTGCAGAGAGGTGTAAAAAGAGGCGTGGCCTCTGTACACCTCTCTGCAACGCAGCCCTGGCGCATACCGGAGGTTCCTGGTGGGCTAGTTGGCCCCCAGGGACCCCCAGTATTCAAGGGGAATTACTTCCCTTCTTAAAACGCGCCAGGGGGCGCGTTTGCAGACTGCTGCAGGGAGGGGCGGGGCCTCCGGCACGATGCCGGTCTTTTTTTTTTCTTTTTTTTTTTGTTGTTGCTTTTTTCTGCCCAGGGGATCCTTGTGGGACCCCCTGAGCAGACCTAGGGGGTCAGGGTGTTTCTACCCTGCCCCCTTTGTGCGTTTTGCGCACTTGTTTCTTGTTTCTTGTGTTTTTTTTTTTTTTTAATCGGCGGGATCCACGCACCCTAAGTGCATCCCCCCGATTTAAAAAAAAAATGCTTTTTTCTGCCCAGGGGGCCTTGTGGGACCCCCTGAGCAGACCTAGGGGGTCAGGGTGTTTCTACCCTGCCCCCTTTTTGCGTTTTGCGCACTTGTTTTACTGCTTTCTTGTTCCTCGGTTCTACCGAGGAACAAGATGGCTGCCAACACTTCCTGGTTTGGAGTGTTGACAGCCAATTAGCATGCAGCTCGTGGTCGGGAGGGTGCGCGGATCCACCGCGGCCATAGATATCGAAACTTTTATTTTGGATTTTCTCAGCAACTACTGAACGGATTTACACCATTTTGAAAAAGAGTGCTTTCTGAACCAAGCACTACCTTTTTGCCAAATTTGGTGTAATTCCGTTCAGCAGTTTTTGCTGTAGCCTTGCATAAAGTTTCCTATGGGAAATTGATTTTTTCACTCTTATTTTTTTAATTTCTCCGCAACTACTGAACGGATTTACACCATTTAAAAAAGGTCGCTTTCTGAACCAAGCGCTACCTTTTTGTCAAATTTGGTGTAATTCCGTTCAGCAGTTCGGGCTGTAGCCGTGGCTAAAATTTCCTATGGGAATTAACATGGAGAAAACACGTTTTGGGACCCCCCTTTTTTCTCGGCCCCCGCTTGATGAATCACCCCGAAACTTTCAAGACAGGAGCGGACCGGAGCGCCCCACTA
This sequence comes from Calotriton arnoldi, assembly GCA_963921515.1. Taxonomy (NCBI): domain Eukaryota; kingdom Metazoa; phylum Chordata; class Amphibia; order Caudata; family Salamandridae; genus Calotriton; species Calotriton arnoldi. Next base: position 2,213,582 of record CAWUFW010002404.1, on the reverse strand, counting down.
GTTTTGAAAATTTCGCGATGATTCGTCAAACGACGCCAAAGTTATTGGGAATAGAATGTTACGGATTTCCTATGGAGAATAGGTCCTAACTATAACTATCTACTGGCGACCGCCAGTAGATAATATAGATATATATATATACATATATATATATATATATAAACTGCAATATCAATGTACTGACCTCTGATAATGCCACAGTGTAAAATCAACTGAAAGCCGAAAAATAAATATCCATGCCAAAAAGAAAAAAACCAGAAGCAAACAATAGACTCCCAAATAGGTAAATGTTCATAGAAAACTAGAGCATGAATAAATAAAAATGTGCAGGGCTAATAATAGGGATTTCTGGCCAGATGTACGACCGTTTTTTGCGGTCGCAAACGGGAAATTGGCCCACTTGCGACTGCAAAATAGGTCTGCCCTATTTACAAACCCTATTTTGCAAGTCGGTAACCCATTACTGACTCGCAAAATAGGGTTTGCGACTCGCTTTTAGGAAGGGGCGTGCCAAGGGCGTCCCTTCCTAATAGCGACTCGCACTTCAATGTAAGATTATCTTGCGGCCCTCGCAGTTTACCACCCATTTCAAATGGGAGGTAAGCCACTCGCAAACAGGAAGGGGTCCCCTGGGGACCCCTTCCCCTTTGTGACTGCCATTGAAAATATTTTTTAAGACCAGGCAGTGGTCCCACAGACCACTGCCTACTCTTAAAAAATGAAACAGTAACGTTTCATTTTTCTTTTTTAAATGCATCCCTTTTTCCTCTAAGGAAAATGGGCTGCATTTTTTTTTTTTAAACTGCTTTATTTAAATAGCAGTCACAGACATGGTAGTCTGCTGACCCCAGCAGGCCACCATCCCTGGGAGTGCTAGCCATTCCCAATGGGGTCGCAAATTGCACCTGCATCATGAATATTAATGAGGCAGGCAATTTGCAACCCCATTAGGAATTGCAAACAGTGTCTGAGACACTGTTGTAAATTCCAATTTGCGAGTCGCAAATTGCGAGTCGCAAAACGACGGAATTTGCGACTTGCAAATTGGAAGGGTCGTACATTTGGCACTTCATCCTTAACTTCAGGATTCCCTAATCCTTTGTTTGTTATTCTCTTTCTTTTCAGGTTTAATGTACATGCGCAGAAGGAAAATGGGATCCCCAAGTGTCATAGAGAGAAATGCTCAGATAAGTAAAGAGCACTTTAAGTATATGCGTAGAGCGTGTTACTGACTTTCTGGGAAGTGACGATACTTTAATTTTTCTTGATTCCCTTTCTTGTATCCACAGGAAAGCCAGAAGTTTCACTCTGATGACTGGCGAAACGAAGACGGATTCAATGAGGGAACCAAGAAGAGCCGACGAGCTGTAGCCGATGAAGAAAAGCCGACCGCGGTCGGAATGACCCGGAAGCAACAGGTAGGTGAAAGGGCAGGGAGAAGACACGCGCTCATCAACTACAACGCGAAGCGCTCTTCCACCCATGCCGGCCGTTCTTATGCTGTGTTTTCTCTGCCCTGTCTGCAAATCCGATTTGGCACGGAGCAAGCTTGAAAGATAAAGCCTACAGAGCTGTAGGCTGCAATTTCCCACAAAATGAGGCAATATTATCAAATTCCTCTTGAAAATGGATCATCTGCACACTTTGAGCATGGGAGCCTGGGGTCTTCTACAGGAAATGCCAGCTCCTCACAGTGCCTGTCACTGTGTGGTGGACCTGCTTGTGCGGAGCATGCACTCAATCAGTCCCCAGAACATCTGCTAAAGCTGCCAATAAGTGTTGTTAATTTGCTCCAGTAGAGATGGTAATTGTAGGACGCTGGCTTTCTATATAGTGCACTAAAGCGAAGTGCACTGTGTAGAGAGTCCAGGTAGACCCAGATTGGTATACAGAGGTAAACGTAGATAATCCTAATGCTCTAGTTATGGTAGTGTGGGTGAGCAGTTAGGCTTATCAGAGGGTACTGCTAAGCATTTATTGGACTCACAGAGGTAATAAATGAGATACACTGAAGAATAAATCCAAGACCAATTTATAAAGATAACACCAATTTTTCCGATGAAGAACTTCATCCTACCATAAGTTCTTTTTAAGTTATGAATTTCTCAAGTTCGCAAAATGAATTACTTTTGTGTGCAATTACGCACCATTGAAGTCAATGGGAGAAAAGCGAAAATTGTATATAAAATCACACAGTTGAATCTCAAGGTTCACCTTTGGGATTTAGTTAAGTAGCAAGGCTAGGCCCAATGTTCCACCAACGGATTCTCTGGAGCGTCCTGAATTCGGCTGGAAGCAGGGTGCTGAGGTCGTTGGTAGCTGGTGCACTACTAAGAAGGGGGTGGCTTGAAAACACACTGCAGAAAGGGACTTAAGAGTAAGTCCGAGAGGTCCAACTTGAGGGGGCAGGTTGTTAGGGCCTCAGGACCACGGGAGCACATCTGGATTGTTATCGGCAGGGTGCAGAGCAGCTAGAACAGCCCGGTGGTGCACATCAAAATGTCCTTGTGGTCAGGAGCAGGCAGCGTGAAGAGGTGATTCCGGGACAGCTTGGCCACTCACGAAATGGGTCTCAGGGGTCTCGATGTCCCTCAAGAGGTGCTTTCTTCTTGGGCAGTTGGAGTCTGGATTGGACTCTTCGTCTCTGTGAATGCTGCAGAGGGTCTTGTACCCCTGGAATTGGAGCGGCATGGCTCTGGTAGATTCTGGTGTCTCCACACTTGGAGGGGAGACAGAGTTGATACAGAAGCTGATGTACCACTTTTGGTTTGGGTGCTGCGTCGGAGTCGCCGAGGCGCAGCAAGTCGGTAAAACTGGGTTCTGTGATTCGGTGCCTGTTGCTGCAGGGGAGTGGTACCTCCACTCCAAGGGAGTTCTTTGGTGATTTGTAGAAGGCTGGAGGAGCTCCGGGGTTCTTGGAGGCCTCACAGTTGCAGGACGAGACAGCACACCATGATTGTCGAGTCCTTAAGGCAGCAGGCAGAGTTTGGTGCCGATTTTCTGTTGCAGGATTTCAGTCCTCAGGTCAGCAGCTGTTCTTTGTCCTTTTCTTCTCTGTGTCAGTTGAATATAAGTTCAGGGTCCAGGGATGCCACCAAAATACTAAATTTAGGGGCGTTAAAGTGGGTGACCGGTAGTAGCCAATGGACCATCTACCTTTAGGGTGTCTACACCCTCTAAGTGACCACTTCCTGTGGGATGGGGCACTACCCTGACCCTAATTGGCTAATTCTCTCACACACCAAAAAGGAGAGAAATGAAAAGTGGGCTCCACATCACCTGCTCCACCTTAGGGTGGTGCTGTTTGAATGGGGACCCATCTCCTAATTTAATTGGAAGGCCATTCATGGGCTGGAGGAGGTGTGAAGCTCCTCTGCTCAGAGTAGGCTTTGTTCCTGGCCTTCGAGTGCGCTTGCTCTCACCCCTTGAGATCAGAAACATGTCTGGTGGTGGCAGGCTGTCTAAGACTAGTTGGAGACCATACCAGTGCTTGGTGGTTTTCAGGGGACCTTTTAAAGGGTCTCCTGTGTGCATTTATTAATACATCCAACACTGGCATCAGTGAGGATTTATTAAGGTGAGATGTTTGGTACCAAACATCTTAGGGTATAGTGAAGCCATCATGGAGCTAGGAAACTCGGAATGACAAGTATCTAGCCCACATACTCTCTATGGATTTCCTGTGCACTTATAATATCCAAGAATTGACTTGATATTGACATGCAGATATGTCCACACATGGAATATAGTGCACCCTGCCCTAGGACTATAAGGCCTGCATTAGGGGTGACTTACCTATACCTCATGCAGTGTATGTGGGCATGGCATGTGTCTGTGTGCCATGTCGACTCTTCGGTTTTCTCTGCACCAAGAGTTGCAGCCTGCAATGGCAGTTTGCATGGTCTTGGTGAGGGGTCTCGGGAGTAGCATAATTGGTGCTGCAGCCCCAGAGGACCCTTTCCAATACCAATGCCTTAGGTACCAGGGGCACCATTTACTGAAGAATTACAGAAGTTGCTGAAGTTGTGTCAATCGTGGTATAGTTTTAGGAAAGAGATCTGGCACTGGGGACCTGGTTGGCAGGGACCCAGTGCACTTTTAATTTGAAATCACATCATACAGCAGGCAAAAAGTTGGAGCTAACCATGTCAAAAGTGGCACTTACCTAAAGTGATCTTGTGTAAAGGGAAGACTTCCCAATGAGAAATAGAAAACTGCCACCAACACATTTCGCATTGGGGTTCCAAAGAAACCAGCAGATGACAACGGATTTTGAATGTGACTACCCTGTGTAAAGGAAGTGAAAGGGTATGCAACACTACAGCATGGAATGTGACCCTTCGCATCCCGTGCGATAGAGAAGGATGTTTAAATATTCACAAAGGATATTTTCTGTCTGGTGGTATTGCTTAGGCCTTTTGTAAGGTAGCTTCCCTGAGTTCTAGATGTTTTAAGTCTTGTTGTGACTGCTGCATCTTCTCAATGATAGAAGCTCACTTCTTTGATCGATAAACATTTCAAAACTTGGGGCCTGATGTACCAATGGGTTTTTAATCAATTATGGCCCCCATTACAAGTGGCCTGATGTTTGAGCCGATATTTCTCACATCCAATAAAATTCGACTCTATGGGGGTGGTTAGGATGTAGGGTGGATCCCCCCTACATTTCCCTCCGCCCGCCACCCATTTCCCCCCGCCATATTAGTATGGCGGGGGGACCCCGGCGGACGGAAAGACCGTCCGCCGGTTTACCGCCGGTCGACCAGTCGACCGGGCGGAAAAGGGGCTAGATATGGTGGCGGTGTCTGCTAGACACCGCCATCCATATTAGAATGGGTGCGGGAAGCAGCCTTTCCGTGGCGGCGATGCCGCCACGGAAAGGCATGCGGAGTTTGCTGGTGGGGGTCCGTTGCAGGCCCCCAGGGTATTGGGGGGGTGGGGGGTGCACATGGGGGGTACCTATGGTACCCCCACATTGTCATGGACAAGGTGGCAGGCACCTCGCGGTGCCTGTCACCTTGTGCATGACAATGCACACAGTGCATTCCCAGCATTGTGGCGGGCGGTGCTGTGAGCACCGCCCGCCACAATGCTGGGAATGGAGGATGCCACCACCACGGTGGCGGTGGCATACTAATCGCTGGTGCGGGACCGCCGCACCACTGGCGGCCGGTCCCAGCACCGCTAGGGTTGCGGGCGGACGAAAGTCCGCCCGCCATCCTAATAGGCCCCCATGTGTCAGAATTTATTGGGTGCTATAATACCAACAAATTGCACGATTTACATGCAGATGAATTCCATGTCTAAGTAATTATTAGGCTTTTTTCCCCGATAAATGTTAGCAGGTGTGACCTGACGAAATTTACCCAATGGAAAGTGCGGGAGTGCAGTGCTAGCCACCAAACTCATTGGTCCCATGTGAGCCATGACAATAGTTACTACACATACTGGAATTACCTGAGCATCTCATAATGAGGGTCTCTGTATCTATATGGAAATGCATCCATATATAATGGTCCAGGTTTTGCACACCATGCCTGGTTTTAAAATGTCGTCTTTACCCACTTAGACAGCTCAGTGGGCCAAGTGTCTGCTGTTGTGCTCTGTGTGCTCAATTTAGCCTTTCATACAACTCAGTGCCGGCAAGCGATCATTGAATTTAAATAATATTACCATCTATTACTTACACCACCAACCCTGCTGAGTTCGGGCACTCAGTGCAGCATAAATTATTGTTATTATCTTCATCAACCTCGTTGTCGTTTACCTACAAATCACACAAACACACACTAATATGTTGTTATTTTTAGGACGTTCTGCAATCCCATTGCAGTGGAGTTTATAAACGGAGCCCTTCTGGCTTGCAAGGCTAACAGACACCGGGCTATATTGAGCCCCGACCACTGCCATGGGTATTCTGCAATAAATAAATCTAGCAGAGCATTACTGCTTGACTTTTTAGGAACATATTGTTTCAGCCTTGGAAACAGTGAAACTTGATAATGTTCACTGTAACTCAAACAGCCATCTAAAATTAAACCATATGTGGAAAGCCTGGCCTTAATGTATGTTTTAAACAAAGAACAGTTCTAATCTTGAATGGCATGGGAAGCCGACAAATATCTAAGCAAGGTGCGCAAACCAAATATTAAACAGCTTCAGTTTTATTTAGTCTACTAAAAAATGTTTTGTACATTGTAATGGAATGGTCCCTTTTTAGGTCTGGCCTGGAGACAGTATTAGATGTCTCGCCAGCCTAATGTTTTCCAAAAAATTCATACTAAAAATGCATACATGTATAGTTATATGCAGGGAATTTCGGTCAGCCCTTTTCATCCAATCCCACGTGTTCGCAGAGAGAAAATGTGTGGCACAGGAAGATAAAGTCATATATCCGTTATTCCGCTATATGATCTTGTGAGGAAGCCAGGCTAAGTACTCACATCTCCTAGACCCACAGGTAACATTTGTGTCCAGTCGGGGTCAGCATGGCTCGCGGGTGGGGGGGTTTAATTTAATTAAAAAAATAAAATGTAAAACTTACCTTCGCCTCCAGTCCCGCATCTTATCTCCTCTCTCTGCTCAAAGGAAGCAGAAGCAGGCAGCCTCCCTCTCCTCCCCTAAGCCAATCACAACGCTGCAATGGAGAAAGCGGGAGAGTGTGCATGATTGCTTTGGTCTGCCCTGGGGCCGACCTAACAGTCAGCGCCTACAACATTGGGCTAGCCACTCCTCCCCGAAGCCCCCAACCAAACCCTTCTTCTGCTTTCTCGCAGTGCGAGAAGCAGAAACATAAAATGGCATTTATACCATTATATGTTTCTGCTTCTCGCACTGCGAGAAAGCAGTGGGGCGACGCTCCTCCACTCACTTGGAGTAGCCGCCCCTGTTTGTGTCACCTCTTTTGACCAAGGCGGTTTAATGTCTTTCACTGTTTAACATTTTGTGAGACGGTGTGGATTTCCCCTCCATCCTGTCCTACGGGAACACCTCATGAAGTCAGATAGTCCAGAAAATGGCTGGGGTGGGTCCGCAACAGTGCCCACTACCTTAATTGCCTCACTCATATACTAGATGCCAGAAAATAACCCAGACAATATCCAATCCTTTCTTAATACATCTGGCCACCCATCTAGTGCACAGCAAACATTATAAGTCTGTCAGGAAACAGTAAGAGATCTCAAATAAACAACTGCTAGCTTCACAAGCCAGATGACCCCCGAGACTTGTATTCAATTCACAAATCCAAGGTTGTATAGTAGACAGTGTGTAAGCACTGCAAAACCACCCCACTGGCAGAATGTGGCTGTGCAATTGAGTCTAATAAAGAGAGTTTTAAAAGAGGCACTAACACCATTCCACCGAAAATAGCAATAGCTTTAGGCATGCTGACTTCTACAAAGCCTTTTTTAGGGCATTGCAAACAGCAACATTAGAGAACCAATTACTGCTCCCAACGTACCAAAATTATGCACTTGCAAGGGTTCAGGTTAGTGGTGGCCTCTTATCATAGGGGAGGTGACACAGCCATCATACCTTCTTTCATTTTCATTCATCAGTGTACCTACATTCAGCTGTAGCCCACGCTTCGTTTAAAAAAAAAAAATTCTGCGGGATTCGCGGATCCATATTTTTAAAAAAAAATGCTTTTTTGGCCCTGGGGTCCCTGTGGGACATCCTGAACAGGCCTAGGGTACCAGGGTGTTTCTACCTTGCCCCTTTTCTTTTTTTTAACATTTTTGCTTGTGACTCAGTTCAACCGAGTCAGAATTTGGTTGCCAACACTTCCTGGTTTAAAGTGTTGGCAGCCAATCAGATCTCAGGCACGAGATTGGCAGGGGTCACTAATCCACCGCAGCCACAGTTGCATATCTGAGAAATCTTTAGATTTCTCAGGAACTACCAAACGGATTTACACCATTTAACAAAAAGAGTGCTTTCTGGACCAAGAGCTACCTTTTTGCCAAATTTGGTGTAATTCGTTCTGCAGTTCGGGCTGTAGCTGTGTCTAAAGTTTCCTATGGAAATTACATGGAGAAAAAGCGTTTTGGGTCCCCCCTTTTTCTCAGCCTCCGCTTGATGGATCATCCTGAAATTTTCAAAACAGCAGCTGAAGTTAGCGTTAAATTAGTTTTGTAAATTTCATCAAGATCCGTCAAACGACGCCAAAGATATTGACAACTGAAAAACAGGTTTTTAATAGAAATCAAGTCCTAACTATAACCACCTACTGGCGACCGCCAGTAGGTAATGTATATATACTAATACCAACAAATATCATGGATTACACAATACTAATTACACACAGAAACAATATTACACACCAACAGTTTACTTATTTGCAAACCCAATACTCAATGAACTTCACTCCATAATATATGATCATTGCCATGTACACAAAATAAACAGTGCAAAATACATACTGGCAACTACACACTCCCAAATACACAACCACCCACCAATGTCATTTATACACTACTAAAAGGAACAGGAGATCATGCAATAATCATTACGCACATACATAATAGTATGCAGTAAGAACTACACACTCACATAAGCAATTCTCACAAAACATCACTCCATAACAGAATGCAAAGGCCAAAATACATATTGACAAATATGTACCTTTCACTGTGCACTCTACAATACACAAGCACTCCACAGTCCAAGCAAAACACTCTAGTGCAATACTCACTACACACAACTAAATAGCCAGTCCCTGGTTTTAGTACCAGTTTACACTGCTGGTTATGAATGTTGCAGAATACACACATAACATTATACACAATTACATTTTCATAGATGCCGTACTATGCATTACTCCATAACTCATAAATATTGGCAACTATGCTAAAATGCATACTGCCAACTACTTAGCCTTCTCTGTGTAGTCCCAAAGATATAAGCACTCAAGAATTCCAAAAATGGAGTGCCAAAAGACACAGGCAATTATACACTACTCATTGCAGACACTGTGTGCTAACAATTACACACTTCCATGGCAATACTCAATAGATATCACTTTATAATACATACACACCCCTATCTATGTGAAATATGCACTCTACAATCCATAATGCCAACTAAATAACACTTCTAAACACAGTTCCAAATATACACGTACTCAACAATCCCAGGAATGTCCTACCAGCAGACACAAGTGATTGAACTCTGTTTATTACACACATAACACTATACACTACCAATTACACACTCCTACATGCAATAATCAGTGCACATCACTTTATAATACATACACATGCCACATATGCAAAACACATACTACCAACTATGCACTCATCAATATTTCCAAGTGCCCATCACCAATAAACACATGAAATAATGCACAGCTGGTTTCCTTCACACATAATAAAATACACTAACAATTACATACTTTCATACATATTACTCCGTACAGATCAATCCATAATACATAAATACTTTCCAATACAAAATACAAATTACCAACTACTCACCCATTACTGTGCATTCCAATATGCAAAAGGACTTCTCAGTCACAGGTATTCGTTTGCAATACAAGCTGGCGATTATACACTGTTCATTACAAACACACATTATGTTATGGACAACAATTACACATGTCCATAAGCAATACTTATTACACATTACACTTAAATACATAAGTACTAACAGTAAGATATGGATAACAATTCACACATAACAGTACATATAAAGTTTATATGAGAAACTAATGTATTGGTGTAATTCATTTTAATTTATTATTTTTCTTATGAACTAAACCAATACCTAAGACTAGCACATAAAAGCTAGCAAATGAGAAGAGATCATTAAAACACAAAAAAATAATACAAACCAAGAAAAACAAGTATACAAATAATATTTTAATCAATATAGGGAAGCATGATGTACCAAATAATAGTGCATACCTACAAAGTTATTTAAAAGCTAGAGTATTGCAACACTGCACAAAAGCCAAACAAAAAAAATATATATATATATATATAGGAAGTACTAAAAGTCACACAGTCCACAAAAAGTAATAAAATAGAAAGAAGGATAAAAATAATATTGATTTATTAAACAAGAACAAATATAAAAAAATACATGCACAAAAACAATGGAGTACTCATAAAGAGTATAACTCTGCAAATGAAAGCAGGAGGAAATGCTCATTTTGACTACAAAAATTGCTTGAAAAATAAATTTGGGAATGAGTTTTAACCAATTTCCTGCAAAATTCGAAGGGCTCTATCTAGTCAACTAAAAGCTAATAGTCAAAAGTAATCGTAAGATGTTGAAGATAAAGCTTCTAATGTCCAGAGAAAATTATATGGAATCACTAAGCAAAAACATAAATAACTTATTCTTTAAGTAAACTATCTAAAACAATTTAGAAAAAAAGAAACTTCGATTATATTTTTAAAAATATGTATATTTGGAGGAAATTAGGAACATATAGCGTTAAAGAGTCATATTTTGCTGAAGAAACACAAAAAGAAAGACAAGTCAATGCTCTTGATGAGCATGGCAGAGCTTTTGAAATTATTATTACAGGTATTAAAGATTTTGAAAATATAGTATAAGTTTTAAGCAAAGGATGTACAAGTTAACTGGAAAGCATCCAGCCGGAAAAAAAGACAACAGAACTGCATAGGAAATGTAAACTCCATTTGTGCCGTTAAAAAGAAGTCCTATTTAAAACATTTATTAAACAATACTCAACATCTCGTAATAAGCAAAAAATTAAAAGAATTCGAAATATGGATGAATTTTGTGTATGGACTTTTACTGAACAAAAGGACATTCAATTTCCTGTTTATAAATTTCAAAATGCAACAGCACATTGCATCCAATTCATATGAGTACCTATTTCCATAGGTACTCATATGAGTACCTTGTTTCAGTATGAGGAGCACCTCATACTGAAACAAGAAAATTTATACAAGAAATGAACCCTTTGCGAAGACCAGCGTTTTACTCAGAAAAATTAACTAATGCATTATTAATTCAAAATTATTGCCACATTATCTTCAGAGAAAAAGAAAACAAGTAATGTTAATATTGTATCCGAAAGAGAAATCAATACTTGATATCATCTGAATTTCCACATGACAATATTCCATATCTTGCAGATTTCATGCACAAGTTACAAAGATGCTCCTTTTTAAAGAACTTCAAGAAAAACACCATCAAAAGTGGTGATACTACGATGTCTTTTTTGAGGAGGAAAATAGAAATTTATACTGGAGCAAACTATTTGCAAATAATGTTAAACAAATTTAAGCAAATACCTACAAGTACCTACAAGTAGCACGGTCACTGAAAGAACTAACAGATTGATAGCTCTTTTATGATTCTGTGGGTGGTGGTGCATGGCCGTTCTTAGTTGGTGGAGCAATATATTTGGTTAATTCCGATAATGAACAAGACTCTCCCAGGCTAAATAGCAACAAGTAGTAAAACGTTGTGGCAGTTTGCAATTTTAGCAGAATAACTTCATAACCTTAATGTATACAAAGTATACTAATACAAACGGCTCATCAATTTCAAACAATTATTAGATTATGAACAAAAAATAGTCCGTGCCATCTAAAGAATTAGTGTTGTGTAGAAAAGCTTTATAAATTCCTTTAGATATTGAGGCGAACAGCAAAGCAGTAGAAATAAACAACCATTTGGAGGATAAACTTTTAGTACTAATCAACAGTGTTCCTACTACTATTTCTACTAAATACAAAACAAATTGGCAACCACTAGTAAATATTCCAAAAATTTAAAATGCATTGGAATCTTTAAAACCTTAGAACCCTGACTACTAAAACGAAAATATTAACATATTATCTAAACAACAATTTGCCATTAAGAGTATTCCTGCCCCAATTAGGAGGCAGAATTGTACTTTTACCCCTCTCTGCCAGGCCGTATATCAAAATAATTCCTTGTGAGCACCAAAGTATGGTTCAAAAATGCTATTTTGCCCATATTTATGTTGGAGTAAACATAGGCACTTCAAGTCAAATGATTACATTTTATCACCCAGCATCCCCACACAGACCAAAGGTACCATGTGAAGACCTTATTGACACCAAATTCACTTCACAAGGTCCAAGTTTTGACCTTTTTCTGTTGCAGGTGATAGGCCCTGAGATTCCAGATATTCCCTTCACATAAATGTGAGGAAAATCTGTGATTTTATCAAAGTTTGATGTTTGTATGGATTGTGAGTAAAAACAAACATAGTGGCCACCACACAAGTCTGACTTCCATGGATATCTGTTGTTCAGAAATGTCCTGGTTTGGTAGTTTTTCCTGGGGTGCAGCAGATCCTGGGCCCAAATACCGCTCATGTCCACATCACTAGAATGAGCCAATTTGCAACGCGAATTTGTGACGTTTCCTTGTTGCATTTTGTGGCTTTTCATGTCATGGGCGAAAGGTCCAGTCACATAAGTGGAGTATTGTTTTTATAGAGAGAAGTGATTTTCTCTACATTATCGCTTCCAAATGTAAGCTAGAGTGGAAGAAGGAACACATTTTGCAAAATGCCATCTGAATCACTTGATATCTTGAATATCTTAGCTCATGTAAAATATGCATGGGTTTCTTCATACCAATGCTTCATTCATCAGATTTTACCATATGAATTAATGCATGGTCAATAAACAATGAAAAACAATTAAAGGTTGCAGCTCAGTGGTTGACTCTGGGTATCGCTGATGGACGTAACAGTATATTCCTTTTGTAAATTGGCAATCAGGGCAAAAATCTATGGATGAAAACATTGTTACTTATTTCAATTTTTCCTACTTATTTTCAATACTTTTTTATTTAATCAAATATCTTCTTAAGGAAATCCATTAGTGATCTAAACAACTGACCACTTGCTGAATTCAGGATTTTGTCTAATTTTTAGAACTGTACAGCTTTCCCCACTCACCCATGGGTTTCACAACTATTTCCACCACGACTGCAGATAGTCAAAAAAACAAAAAAGGAAGAATTGACTACCACTTAGTAAAATGCTAAAACGATGGCAAACATTTTTAACAAATATGCCTGATCCTAAAAGCTGGGAAGAGGGTCATCTTTGCACAGCAAACCTTTTGTTGATGCCATTTTTAGAAAAAAGATTCACTTTCTTGTGCAGCACTTGTTTCTATTAAAAAAACATTTTGCTACATTCTGTCTATTTTTTTGGCTCCCTCTGAGGTACCTTAAGAATCCCTTGCACGTGACGAAAGAACAGACACAAATGTCACTTGGATACATTTTGCACTATTAAAGAGTAAGCTTGAACTGCCCCAAACATCAAAAAGGGCTCAGCACTGAAAGTAAGGAGAGGAACTCTCAGCAATTTTATTTACAACCATCAGTGCCCACCACTTGGAGAAGTGACAAGCTACCTTTGGAAAAAAGAATATCAAGCTAGAGGAGCATCACATATACATCTGATTATATGGATAAAAGAAGCAACTAGGTTTGGTGTAGGTTCAGATGAAACCATTCTGCAGCATATTGAAAAGTATGTAACTTGTTAAATACCCCCTGGACAGATAAGCACAAACGTATAACAAAATATTCCACAATACCAACAACATAAGTAAACAAGTAGTTGTCAATTCACTCTTAAACATAGCAACAAATACTACAGAAAATGTAGCTGTGGCTTCCCAAGACCACTTACTGAAAATGGACAAACAGTCTATTGTAGCAATGTTACATTCTGCAACTCAAAAAAAGCTATGTACTTGAAAGCAATAGCCATTTCTGAAATTATCAGTGACTACAAGTGCATAATCAGTGCATTATAGAAAGCTAATACTTATGTCCAATTTATTGCTGACAACTGCAATGTATGTGTTTGCCACATACTGTTCTACATTATATTATCTGAAAGAATAGAAGAGATTTACTGGATGACTTGTCAATGGAAAAGGTTTGGGACAAAAGATGTACAATTTATGGTTAGAAATGCTGACCCATAGAGAACGTGGAGCCTATGAATGTTTCAATCAAGCAACTGGATCTCTTTTAAAGTTTAAGAACGTTTTATTTGGTTTTCATAAGTGAAAAGAAATTACAATGTTATAACTTTCAACTCCTGTCATCTCCCCTCCCAACCCCTTCAGATATGCCAGATGTTTTTCGCCTGAGTGCTCAGTTCTTCATTATGGCATTAGGGAACTTGAAATGTTCCGTCAGGCCATTCCTTGAAGAGTCTAATGGCAGAACCTAAAGTGCCCTCAATGTCTTTGGGCAGGTGAGTGACCTTGCATCTTCTGTAAAGAACTCTAACAGTGCAGCCCACTTAGCCACAAAGTATTTTTCTGTTCCTATCATATTGTGTGTGATCTTCTCCATCCTCATCAGAAACCAGTCTATGATACCAGTCCAACAGATGCATTTCCTGCCATGCTACTGAATCTCTGGGATCCTCCTCTCTAGGATCCTCCCCAACAGAGTACTTGTGGCTTAACTTGGGACTGCTATAACTTTATTTTAGATAGAGAACTCAGGGCCATCTTCCAAAAGCCTTACGTTTTGTGGCAGTCCTACAATGTATTTTGTAGAAGTCCTATAAAAAATGAAACTGGGTACCCTTCCCGCCACTCTGTCTCCAACCATCATTTGATCACCTCCTATCAAATATATGTAATTTGGTCGGGGTGCAATGCCACCTATAGAGGATTTTAATGGTAGACTCTAATCCCCCGACACATAGGATCCCATCACACAGGCTCCATTGCACATAGTATGTGGAATGTAGGCCTACTTCCCATGTCTTCTGGACTGCCCGAGGCCTGTGATTCAGTCTAGCTCATTCCTTGATATAACTTTGATTATAAATGTTTATCCAAGTTCGCTGCCTGTTGGAGTTTTTTGAAAGATGGAAGTTCTCTCATTGCCCGAGTCTTAACTATGTGGCGTAGTGTCCAGTGGCATGGCTGAAAATAGTGAAGTCTTTCTTCCTCCCTCAATGCAAATGCCCTTTCCATCCTCTCAGTGTTTAATAACCACCCTAGGGAAGGGGACACCCAATTTCTGAGAGCCCTTTTTCTTCCACTGTTTAAATTAATTATGGTCCATCCATGGGTTTCTGAAGAAAGGGTAAATGGGGTGTTGTAACTTGTCAAGCCTTTTGAAATATTAATTGCATCCCCGACTCTCAGGACCATGCCAAAAACTGCTCAATTCTTTACTCTATTGCTTCTAACTCTTCTCTTTATCAAATGAAACTCCTGTAATGTGTGTTCTGTTAGCATGTGCTCAAGAAAGCACCACTGTTTCACAGTCTCTGCCCTTCACCATTCCCATATATATCACAGTTGTGATGCCCCGTAATATGTTCCAGGATGCCTAGTGTAAGAGATTGGAGCATTACTTGAGGGGAGTGAGGACTCACCCCAAATAGTAATCACAAGGGAGAACCAAAAAAGTCACTAAATAAACCTTTGCTTAACCCTCTGGTAGCTTGGTACAAAAGCAGTGAGGCTAAGAGGCAATGTGTAAAATATCTATGTAATACTCAAACAGCAATAAAGTGACAAAAACAACTCAAGAAAAATCCCAAACAAATTTAGACAAATTGTGTCACTTTTAAATAAATAAAATGATATTAAAATGACAAAAAGCCAATAAGTAGAACTAGAGTTATACATTTTTTAAATGTAAGGTTCAAAATACCGGCAAACAGTGATAAGAGCAAATTTTAAGGCAGACCGTGATGGACCGCATGTCAGGTATAGAAGCCAGATCTGCCCTGGTGAAAAGTTTTACCTTCGGACTCTCTTGGATGGAACTCAAAATTCTCAGTGGGGCTAGGCAGAAGGCTGTGGCCAAAGATGGCCCCACATCATCGGATAGCCACTGGATGAGGTCTGAGTGAAGCCATTGGCTTTTGGCAGGAAAGCTCCAAGTGGGAGAAATTTGAATTTCATGCCAAGAGAAGCTCCCTTGCCGGCCAGATACTTTTTTGTGCCTTCATCCGCTGCATATTTCTATCTTCAGTCACTTTTTTGGAGCTTGGACTCTTTCAGCAGGGTAAGGCTGCAGGTTGTTGCTGAAAAGGGCTCCACAAGGCCGTCACTTTCTCTGCAAAGTCCCACTGGACTGAATTTGCTGCTCTGGAGAAGACCGTAGTGCAGAGCAACCTGAATCTTTGGCCCAGAGGCGATGTTCCTTTATTTGATTGGCTTGCCAGGTTGGCCCCAGTCCACTGTCAGTTCTCATGGCAAAAACGTTGGCATAAAGTTTCCAAGTCCTAAATTTCAGGAAACATTAGAAGGAATAGACTTTGACTAAAGCCCAGGGTCCAGGACCTAAGGAACAGCATGTAGGGGTCAAGACAGACTCCGCCAGAGGCTAGCAGCAGGGTCCAGGGCAGGCACAATTGGAACTGGTCCGCTGGGCAGTTGCAGGAAAGGTCTCTAGAAGCTTGTAGTGTCCCTGTAGCTCAAACAGGAATTAACCAACTGATCCTTGGAGTCACTTCTGGAGTCCTGGATTCAAAGGAAACATGTCCAGTGTTCCTTCAGATTCTTCAGACAGCAGGGCAGGCATTCCTCTGATTCTTCACAGGTCCAGGAGTGTTCTGAGAGGGGTAATGGAGATTCCACTTACATGCTAAATGCGAACCTGTGAGTAGGGGAGATGCCTGGTTACTCCCTAACCAATAGGGTAAAAGTTCCTTGAGGTGATCCCACCCAGTTTTGCAGCACTTTCTGTGTGTTTTACTTTAGGCTATCACACAGTTCGTTTCTCCACCTAAGTCCAAAATGGCAGAGCTCTTCTTCCCCTGATCAAAGTTCCCTGTGTCCATCCAGAGGTGTGGCTAGGATAATGGGGCAAACCCTCCTTTTTGGTCACTCCAAATCAGTTCTGGGGCAGAAACTCCCTCCACTAGGTTTGGACCCAAGCGGACTAGGAAGTCAAAGAGAGGGCAGCCTAGGTGTGAGCTACATCTGGCAGTGACACCCTTTGAAGCTCAGAGCGGAGCTGGGCACAGCCGTTCAGGCTATCCTGTTCAAGGGAAAAAAACCCTCACCACACCCAAGTCTTTTTCTCCACTGTCTGGGAGTAATCCACATCTCACCACAGGGAAGACATTCACCCGTCAGGTGACAGTGGACAGTGAGAGAAAGGCACATTTGGGTTAGGCAGGAAAATGACAACTTTCTAAAAGTGCAATTTTCAAAATGGTAATATAAAATATGACTTTGCCATTAATTTGGGGTTTAAATTACGTTTCTTGAATCATTTTCTAGCTGCTCCCAAACCAAAATTAATAACTATTTGTAGGAGAGCCGGCCTTGCTACAGCAAAAAATGACTTTGGAGGTAGTTCACCTTAAATATGCATGTCCTACTTTTTTAAATACCAAGTACCCTGCCGTGTGGGCATTTAAAGTCTAACTTAGAGATGACTTTAGTGTTAACAAGCATTGGCAAAGCCAATAGTACTCATATATGCAAAATCTATTGGCTTTGTTTTTTATTGGCATTTTATTAACATACATTCTGTTATATTAAATCAGTACCAGCGTATATAACAATGCTGTTATATTTCAATGTTTACAAGACATATTTAAACAGGTATTCCAGCTCAGCAGACTTAGTATGATAGGAAAAAGAACTTGATTACAGCTGGTCGGGTGTCTTGACATATAGTAGTGACATTGACCTTTTTGACTTATACAGCATATGCCTGGACTCTTACATGTTTGAGGCGGTACTGAAATTCCTTGGGTGGGTGAATCTAATGTTTGGTGTAAAGAGGTGGGGTCATGCGCGAGTCGGTGTATGATATCGATTTGATGGTTATTCATCTGTCTAGCCAGTGGCTGATACTGCTGGGCTTGATTCTCCCTGGTTGTGCACCCTCAGCCATGTGAGGAAAGGACCCCATATGTCTTTAGGCCTTGAAGCGGTGGGCATCATTTTCCAAAAAGCGGTCAGTTGCTCTTTACAAAATGTAACATCTAGGACCCAGTCTTTAACGAAGGGGGGACTTGATCTACCCCATTTCATGGCAACCCTGTGTTTCGCTAGCAGCTACAGCATAGCCAGGAGTCTGCGGTTCTCGATCGGGGCATCTTTGACATATCCCAGTAGCCCCAGTAGGGGCAGGAGCTCCAGTCGTGTCATGAGTATTTCGTTTATTTTGTGAAAGATCTCGATCCAGTATGTGGCAAGGGAGGGTCCTTCCCAGGTTAAGTGTAGAAAGTTTGCCTGATCCATGTGACATTTCCAACACTCTGTGTTAGCCCGGTGCCCATACGGTGTAGCTGTTTTGGTGTTCTGCAGTATCGGTTTAGAAATGTAAAATGAATCAGTCTGAGTTTGTAGTTGGGGGATAGTTGCTCGAGTTGCACACAGCAGAATTGCCATTGCTCTTCAGCAATTTGTGGGTGTATTTCAGTGTGCCAATTTTTTCCATTTTGGGGCGTCACCACTGGGTAATGCTTCTGCATGGATGTGTACAGGAGTGGTGATTATGTGCTCCAAGGCCTGTAGGACTGGAGAGGGGCCGGGAATTGTGCTGTGTAGCTGGCGACATGTGCCACGTATGCGGTTGTATAGCAGTATAGCAGTATATCAGAGAAGCTGGGAGGCGGTGTGTCAGTCGGGGATGGTGGCTCGATAAATACATCTTCAGGGTATAGATCTGCATATTTTTAATCCCCAGTCTCTCTGCTCTTACTGTGGTGCCCTGATCTTCCAGCGGGGGCATTTGTGGATTTCTAACCAGGGGCATCGATGGGGCAAATAGTATTTCGGTTTTGGCTCTCACGCGCAGCCCGAACCAGGCCCATCTTAGCGTTTCCGTTGTGTCTATGACATGTCAGGGGCGTTTGTATGGCCTGTATATGGCCACCTCTAGGGGAGTAGGTGCAGCAATATCAAGCTCAACTGCCACGTGGGGCTGGAATGGGGTCGGGTGCACCCAGTAGTAGAGAAACTGTGCCTGTGCACAGTAGGCGTAGAGAGGAATATCAGGCGTTCCCAGCCAGCCTTGATTTTGTGGGAGCGTCAGTGTTTCCCAGGTGACCCTGGCCTGTCCACCCGCCCACACTAGTGAGATCATCAGTGAACGCATGGTATTAAAGAATGATTGAGTAAGTATAAGTGGGAGGTTTACAAAGATATACAGAAATTTGGGGAGGACTATCATTTTAGTTATCGCTATTCTGCCCGCTAAACTCAGTGGTAATTTGGACCAAATTTTGATTTTCCCCTCGAGCCAGGTGATGGCTCGACCAAGGTTCATATTTCATAGTTCTTGGGTGTCCCTACTTAGCCAGATTCCCAGATACTTAACCGGGCCCTCCGCCCACTGGAGCGGATAGTCAGGTTCGAAGGGTTCGGTGTTGCCCGTCAGTGGGAATAGCATGGATTTCTTCCAGTTTATCAGAATGCCCGAAATGCCACCGTACTTGGTAATCTCCCGGAGTGTCGGGTGTAAATTTTCTTGAGGGTTATTAATGTAAAGAGTGATGTCGTCTGCATACTGTGATATGATGATTCCCCTGGATAAAAAACCCAGTCCCCTGGCCGCGTGATGTTGCCTGAGTCGCGCCGCGAGTGGTTCCATCGCAATTTCAAAGAGTAAAGGGGAGAGGGGGCACCCTTGTCTGGTTCTGCGTGTAATGGTGAATGCGTTGGATATTTGACCATTTACTCGTAGTCGCGCGGTAGGGTCTGTGTATAGCAGTTTGATTTGTTGTATGAATAGTGGGCTGATGCCTAATCTTGTTAATACCGCAAATAGGAATGGCCACTCTAATGAGTCAAAGGCCTTAGTGGCGTCAAGGAGGGCAGCCACTGCAGATGTTTATGGGTCAAGATAGTGGAGTATCGAAAAAAACGGACGTAGATTGTGGGCAGTTGATCTTCCAGGTATGAACCCCGATTGATCGGGTCTGGCAATAAGCGGCAAGAGCAGCTGAAGTCTGTTGGCTAATAGCTTGGCGTATATTTTGTTGTCTGTGTTTATGAGGGACAGCGGGTGGTATGAGTCACATAGATTAGAGGCTTTATCAGGTTTAAGTAGCATAAGTATGCTCGCTTCTCTTAGCGTGGGGGGAAGTTTGCCCTTTTCGATCGAGTCCTGGTAAACCTCCGCTAGGTGAGAAGCTAAGATCGATGCATAGCATTTATAGAATGAGGCTGGAAGGCCATCCAGTCCAGGGGCCTTGTCGTTCGGTAGGCTATTAATGACTTGAATTACGTCATCCGTAGTGAACGGTTCGTCCAGATATGCTCTGTGGGCCCTGCCCAGCCATAACAGTTCAATCGAGTCAAAGTATGATTGGATGTCTTTTGGTAGGCCTGTGTGTTGGGAGACGTATAGGTCAGAGTAGAAACGTGTGAGGTCTTCCACTATTTCCTGGGGACCCCTTATGGGCTGTTGGGTGTCATCTGTTAATTCAGTGATATAATCTGTAGTGCGTGAGGGTTTAAGCATGGAGGCTAGTATTTTGCCCGGTCGGTCTCCCTCCCCATACCTTCTATCCTGTGTGTGTTTGCCTAGGTGTTTGACTTCTCTCTGCACTTCTTCCTCGAACTCGGTTAGCTTGCTTCTGATGAGAGGAAGGAGCATAGGATCATTGGAATTGTAGTAGTCGAGATCTAATGTTCGGATCTAGGTTTCAAGCCGCTCAAGTGTTTGTCTAAGGGTCTTAAGGACGCCGGCCTGTCTGGCTATGCACCATCCTCGGATGACCACTTTGAAAGCCTTCCATAGAGAGGATCGAGACGACACCGATCCCTCATTAAGCGAAAAATATTCAAGGATGTCTCTTTTTATTTCCTCACGGAATGCAGCGTCCAGCAGAGCTCTGGGCGGGTGTCTCCACGGAAAAGCCCGGCTGGGCACTGGTGGTATCAACAGGCGGAGCAGGCAGGGGGCGTGATCAGATAGGGTTCTAGGGAGGTGTTTTACCTCTGAGGTCCATGTGGCCACATCTTTGGATAATAGCCAAAAGTCTATACGGGAGCAGGCAGAGTGTTGTGTCGTGATACATGTGCCCTCTGTTTCGTCTGGGTGCCACTGCCGCCAAATATCTACTAGTCCGTTGTCCCTTATTAATGTGTTTAATGCGGCGCTGGCGTTGGGGTGCAGCTTACGGGCTGCGTCCTTGCGGTCTAGGGAATCGTCAAGGATAGCGTTGAAGTCACCCGCCCATATTATAGTGTCACATCCGGTTTGCGCTATTTTGCCCCAGAGCTCACTGAAAAATTCAGGTGCGTCTGTGTTGGGGCCATACACCGCTATCAGTACCATCTTTGTTGTACCTAATGTACCCTCCAACAGGGTGAATCTCCCGTCGGGGTCGGACTGAGTTTTGATCAGGTTCCAGCCCAATCCCCTCCGTATTAGGATTGCGGTCCCTCTGGCATAGTTTGAATAAGTCGCTGAGTACACATCCCCCCAGTGTCTATGTTGAAGCTTGGTGCTCGCTGTGCTTTGTAGGTGCGTTTCCTAAAGAAAGCATATATCTATTTTGTGCCGAATCAGGTAAGATTGTACTGGTCTGGATATGTGGTCATGTCTTAGTGGTATAGAGCTTGGGTGTGCCCGCTGTTCTTTGAATTTTATGCCTCACATTAAAGTCCACGGAGTAGCTGGTCATAATAACAGTGTCATTTATTTGTTTATTTTATTTATTTGCAGAGTTTTATATAGCGCTGGCTAGAACCGGAGGTATCAGAGCGCTTTACATGGACACAAGTTACAATAGTTACATATGCGTAGAAAAAAATAAATAGGAAAGGGTGGAATACAAGACAACAGCAAATGATTAGCCAGTGATGGTTAATAAATAAAGGACAATAGTACTGCAGTGGTAAAATAAAAGCAGGCAAACGGAGTACAAAGTGGTTGGAGGGGGAAAGGGAAAGAGGCTGAAGAAGGCAATTAATTCAAAAAGAGTCCCGCAAAACCTGTAATTAAAAAGGAGAATGTCAGGGTCCCAATCAGGTCATGTGGGTAGAGCCTTTATCAGGTCGGGATCACTGCAGCGCAGCATCAAGGGCCGGCAACCCTCACCGAGTAGGAGAGACCAGGCTGCAGAGAAGGACAGGAGCTGGAGAACAAAATGGCTGTCACGTACCAAACCATCCTCACTGAATAGATGTCTGCGATGTTCAAGATGGGAGAGTTCACCATAAGGCCCAAAATTAGGTCGCCGGGTGAGTCCGAAGCCAGGTTGCATGCGGTGATCCAGAGAAATGCTCGCCATCGCCGAGATGGAGGACGTCCTGAGGGGGGTCAACGAGATGTGAGAGACGGGCTGGTGACCACAGGACATAAACCGGCCGCGAGCAGCGATCTTTGTAGCCGGTCGGCAACATCAGGATGGAGGACTCCGGGCTCGGTCACAAAAATTCTCCAGCACAATAAGTAGGAAAATTGCAGATCCACTAGCATTCACGGGGTCAGGAGGGCAGAAAACAAGAGAAGTCACCACTCACGCTCAGATCGTAGAGGGAGCGTCTCTGTAGATTACATGCAGCTTTGTCAGGGGAAGGCAATTCGGGCGCACACGCCGCAACCCCGGAAGGGGGGAGGGGGCAGCAAAGGGGTCAGGGATGGCAAAAAACAAGGAAAACGCTGCACTCACTCAGAATCGACCAGGAGAGCGCTCGGGGACACAGAGGTCCGCAGCGTCATGGCGTTCACTTGCTGCAAGGTCCGGGAAAAGCAATTCAGGTGCCAAAAACAGCAGCCCAAGAAGGCGAGGGAAAGAAGGAGATGTAGCGGGGAGACATGAAACAGTGACCAAGTTCGGAGGGTAGGTGACGGCCGGAGGGTGATCCCCAGCCCATCGCCTCTCAGCTACCAAGGCACTGTCATGTGCGAGAGTGCTGTGTGTCTCGCTGCTGGTGTACCATGACATGTGTACCATATGTTGCTGCAGCTATTTCCCTTTCAACCTTGTAACTTCCTCCCCTGAAACCTCACCCCCACCCACACCAACCCCCCAATCAGGTTTAGGCTGCGGATCCCCCCCTACAATTAAATCAACATAACGAAAAAAGCAAAAGAGAACATTAAATTAAGAACGGGTGAAATTTGGGAGCTCTCCCTGGGGGCGTGGAGGCACCGGCATACAACCCGGCTGTGAGGCCGGGCGGCCGAGGTACATATGAACAGTTACAGGACGTGATCAACAACTGCATGAGTATTAAATCGCATCCCGTACGCGGGAGCGGACAGGGATTATGTCAGAGTTATTGTGTCCAAAACAGGAACATTTGAAGTTGACCATAGGTCGGAGAGGTGTATAGTGCTAATGTCAATCGTTATCACTTAGGCCATTGTTTACAGTTTGTGCTCTGCTGGTCCCGGCTGCTTGTTTCTTGGACCCTACTATGTGTTTGGCAAATTTGAGAGCCGATTTTGCGTCCTTGAAGAAGTGCGTGTTATTGTCATGTGTGACTTTCAGTTTAGCGGGGTATAGTAGGGCTTAGGGTACGCCAGCCTGCTGCAGTATTCGTTTGGTTTGAATAACCTTGCAGCCCGCTGCCTGGACGGCGGAGTGAAGTCGGGGTAAAAGGAGATGTTGTCCCCCTTATAAGAGATTTGGCCTCGTTCCCTGGCGTCCCTATGTATAGTATCTCTATTGCGGTAGTTCAAACGTTTGGCCAGGATTAGTCTATCTGTTTCCGTGTGGCGATTTCCTATGAGGGGAGCCCCGTGGTCCGAGTGTAGGGGGGGATTGGCTGTGGCCTTGATGGGGGAGTACGTGTCTCGAGTCGTCTCTCTGACTGCCCGTCTTTGATCTGTGCCACAGAGGGTGATGTCTTCGCCTTTGCTGTGACAGGCCTGCTGTGCGCCCTCCCTCTCCCTGCATAGGGCCTACAAGACCTCGCCTGTTGTATCGGGGCTTTTTTTTTATCTGCTGCCGCAAGCTGATCGGAGGGGTGCGTTAGCCCGGGCCAACCGTGGCATCTCCTATGCCACCATTTTCTTCGCTATTGGGTGAGGATTGTGGGGGGAAGGGTTAAATGGCGGATTATGCCTCGGCTGGCAGAGCCGTCTTATCGAGCGGCAATCTTGCTGCTCTGCGAGACCACACCCCCCTAATGGCTTTGTTAATGTTTCATAGCCATGTTCCACAGCAGCTGCTGTGCAACATGACAGAAAGAAATAGAATAAAAATGTTATGACACAGTCACCGCTTGCCACATTATATAATTTTTTGTCTTTACTTTCAGCCATGTTGCACTGTGGCCGCGCTGCTGTGCAACATGGCTAAAAAAACATTATCAAAGCCACATAGCTCTAGCATACACAAGAGCTATTTGGCTTTGTCAAAGTTTTTTTAAGTTGTGGTGGGAGGTAAGGGGCAAGTAATACAGAACAGGGTGGGAGGCAGCAAGCAACAAAGCTAGAAGACAAGCACTATAATGCAGCCAGCGATGGCCGCTTCATATTGCTTTTTTCTAACTTTCTTTTTTTTTTTAAACTAATGCTGTGACACTCTGCCAATTATTCTGGTGTCCATAAGTCTTATTTAGGAACTGTGACAATATTGGAAGCCTTAAGGATAACTCCAACATGTCTCATTCGTATTTTAGCATTTGTGTAGCCCTGCAGACCCCTGACGAGGTCTGAAGCTCCTCTGGGTAATGAATGTGAAGGGCACTAATGGTGAGGGCAACAACTCTAATGTGTTTTAGTTTTGGTACAAACAGCACATCTTATAGACAAGTAAGGATGGGAGAAGGGAGTAGGGGCATGTCAAGAAGCGACAACAGGGAAGGATGAGAGAACAAGGGGCAGCAACACAGAAAAGGGGTGTGCGGAAAGGGAAAGAATCAACATGGAGAAGGGGTGGGAGGGGAAAGAAGAAATAGTACCCCAAATCACAGTGCCATCAGCAGGTGGACACTAATCAAGAGGTTTATGCTCCACAGAAAGAAAAGGAAGTGTTGCCAGGCGCACGCTGGTCTATTAGGAGGTAGCAAAGAAGAGTAACAATGAAGCCAATAAATGGTAAGCAATGGGCGTGCTCCAAGCCCTTTATTGTAAACAATCCCCCTCACAAGCGAAAGCACATATAGTGCATGCGCTGTCACAGACGAGGACCTTAAAGGGGAATGATTAAGCCTTGTAAAAGGTATATTTTGCCAAGTTGAAACTGCAGCTTAAATCTTCCCACCCAAACTGCAGTGGTGGACCTGTAGATTTGTTTTACAGTGCTACTTTAGTGGGTGGCACAGTGAGGCTTCAATTCACTGGTCTCATTTAACATACAGGCACCTCGATAGATGTTGTACCATATATTAGGGACTTACAAGTGAATTAAAAGTGTCAATTAGGTGTATGCCAATTTTATCAGGTTCAGAAGGGAGAGCACAAGTACTTTACCACTGGCTAGCTGGAGTAACAAGCATTTGCAATGCAATAGGTCTCGCATTTGTGAAAGTCAGAGCTTTTGGTGTTGAAAATGACAATGTTTTTTGCTTGTTTTGTATGCAGTGGTCCCAGCTAAACATGGACTGAGCTGAAAACAACGAAAAAGCAAAATTTAAATACAACAGGAAAAAATTCACGTTGAATGTTGGTTTTGAACATGCCTTGTTTTTGGGCAAATTATTTAATCTCCCTGTGCCAAATTGCAAGCGGAATAGTGCTTTGGATGGGACGTTAATATGGTGCAGACTGGGCAAGATAAGGCAATTACATATTAGAAACCACCACTTCTGAACAGCTAGTAGGGCTGGAGATGTGAGATATGCAGCATATTAAAAGGGTCGGGATGAAGCCAATTGTATACTACTGAAATATTAATTAAAAAACAGCATTTGTGCCTGTTAGGTAGGGCTGGGGATGTCGCAGGCAATTATAAGGCTGGAACAGAATAAATTGTGGTGCAACAGTCAGAGCAGCTGATGTTGGAACTTTGGAACTGAGTAGAGTTTTAGTGTCGGCTTAAAATGCGGTTGTTTTGGGCAATTTATTTAATCTCCCTGTGCCCACCATAATTAAATGTGTCCTTGTGGAACGTAACTGGTGCTTATTTAAAGCGCTCCGATACCTTGTGTGCAAGTTCACGGGATACAAAACTGCATAAAAAAATTAGATGTAGGGCTAACATGCACTTATCACGCATTTACATATAATACGTAGCGTCTCCAAATGCCAGTAAAACGAGTGAATTAAAGTGAATTGCAAGCGGAATGGTGCTTGTAAGCAAAAGCCTGGTTAACCTCAAAACATTCATTTTCTATAAAATATGCCGAATTTAAAAGCAACGGTGAAAAGGTCCCGGCGAGTGTTGGTTTTGCAGATTGAAAGCAATTCAAGATTAACAACCAACCCAACGGGCGCACGCGCACGGAATCCCAGCTAAACATGGGCCGAGTTAAAACAGCGAAAAAAAGAACGAGACCTACTGGCTATGTCAATGCTTGTTTTGCAGACTGCAGTGACAGCAGGCACAGCGATGTGCGCGTGCTCACACTGCTCTCTTCTCACTAGTGGAGAAGTTAGGGCATAACGTCAAGCCAGGTGAGCGTTGTAGGGGAAGGGAAATCCTTTAAAGAGAGTCATTTTCTCCCTGGATTTCCCTTCTCTTTTTGAAACTCGGGAGCAGCAACATTGTCCTGGTGTCACCAGGGCTCTTAGTGGAAGCTTTTTAATATTATATACAACAAGCCATAGTTGCTGCTTATTTATCTAATGCAACTAACAACCATTGACAAAGCCAATAGTGCTGACTTGTTGTAGGTATGATGTTACTTGTTGTATCATATATCTAGGTGCAATGACAGAAACAGCAAAATACAAGTCGGGCGGCACACTATGCTAAGCACAGGTTTTTTAGTTTAAGTGTTTTTAAGCCATGCCCTTAATTACATTGGCCACGCCCTTTGAGAGACCCTCCAGTTTTTTCATCCCACTTAAAGCCCTGCTGACCAGTGACCACAGGTATGCAGCAGTGGGAACCACACTGAATGTTTACAAACATCGGTCCTCCGCGGGTACTGAATTGTATTCATTACATTAGCTAAATCCTCCCTACATCTTACACTGGGGTCCCTGAAGTGCAGCCACTCTATGCTTATGAGGAGTACTGTTGGGGTTAACAGCAGAGTACAAGTACTTCATCCAGTCATTCACTTAGCATGTCCTCATCTAGCAAATAAGACAATATTCACTTCACGCCCCCCTGCTGAAATGAAAGCTTCAATTGTCGTTGTCAGACATTAAGAAACAAGCTAGAGGCAGACAAGAAAACCATCAACAACGGAGCACAGTGTTAGGGAGATTCTGTTTGGAACAGAGAACTGTTCTGCACAATCTTAAGAGAGTCATGAAGAAAACATGTACCATGCGGTATGACGCCTTTGATGGGTGCTTCCGTGGGGATGGGGAATATGTTTCCTTGGAGGCCATTTTCCCGCCGCCAGCGCCGTCCTCGGACACCATCACCGTGCGTCCCATGTCTCGCGGCAGTGGATATGGCGTCCAGAAGCTGCCTGTGCCCGCATAGGCGGCTGCGTCTTTGCTTAGGATGGTGGCCGACTGTGGCCGGGGAGGGACAGGCGGTGGAAACTTGTCGGTGTCTATTATTGCGGAAACAATGTTTGTGGCGGGTGGTCTCATTACATCAGCTTCCAATTCGGCCCTCTGTGTTTTATCGTGCGCAATGCTTGTGGAATTTTCAGATGCGGCCGGGCCAGTGCTGTTAGATAAACAAGCCACATATAGTCTGCTGACCTTTTTATCTGTGACAATCTCATGACTGGAATGCATTCCAGCTCCATTGCTATCTGGGCAGGCAGGCTCCTGTCCTGGCTGGTTGGGCGCTGCAGTGACGCGTCCAATAACAAGGAGCCGCTGCCAGAAAGTGCCTGTTTAGCATGCACGCTGTCCTGGGCAGGCACACCGGCTGCTGCTGAAGCAGGTGCCGCCCTGGAAGGCTCTGGTGAAAAGCTTTGGTCTCCAGGGTAAATGATGATGTATTGTGATGAAAAATGCTGTTTGTTAGTGGTGGGTGGAGCCGGCTGTGTGTAGGGTTTAGACGCGCTCAGGTACACACAGTCCATGATGGGAACGGGCCGCAGGTAGGAGAGCTTAGTGTTAGTGCGGGGGCGCCATGCAAAGCTTTCCTCTTTGGGAGGAGGTGGGGGAGGGGGAGGAGAAGGCTTTCGTGAAAGAATAGGGTTGTGAAACAAATTAAGAAGGGATTAGCTACTGACAGGACAAGGAACAGAGGCACCTACAGTAGATCAGGAGTCAGACAACACGAAAGAGGGGATAGGCGTATCACTGGTGAAGGGAAAGGCAAACAGGAGAAGACACGAGGAAAACAGATAGAGGGCCATCAGAAGGAATTGGATAGGGGGACCGAATGAGAAAGAGAGGTGAGGCATCTTGATAAACCCATAGGGGAGTAATAGACTGGGAAAGAGAAACGGGCAGTAAAAAAAAACAAGCATGGAATCGAAACCGCCGAACGCAAGAATCGAAACCAGTGGTGCGCGCGCACCACAGAGGAGCGGGGGGGGCGAGGGAGCCTGTCGTCCGTGCCGCGTGCTGATGCGCGTCCTAGACACGGACGGGAATGGGCGGAGCAAAGGCTGGACATGCGCCCGCCTTTGCCCAATTGCGTGCCGTTTTTTTTTAAAAACGCACGCTACAGCCAATGCCAGGCTTCAGAAAGCTAACCACACGCTCGTGCGTGTGGTTAGCTTTCTAAAGCCCATACAAGAGGTCTCGCGCTGCGCGAGCAGGGTTGCGCACTGCAACGCTAGGCGCGAGACCTAAAAATGAGCAGAGGCCTATAGCCAAAACTCAAGTTCAACTACAGAAGGAAAATATTTGGGGGAATAACACAAAAAAGATGGTAATTTCCAACACCTAGCCCTCCATCTTTATGGTGATGTAAACTTTTTTTAGACTTATTCTTAACCTCTTCTTCCCCGCCTCTATGAAATTGAAATAGATTCTCTGCAATTCAACCAGGTGGAAGAGGAACAGAATCCTCTCCATGGTTGTCATATTAACTGAGGCTATGTGGCTCAGCCATGATTGATTGATTTTGTATCAGTGTTGCAGGTATTTTTAGATTGAATCTAGTAAGAATAGGTAATTAACTGCAAATAAAGCTTTGCTGTTCTTGTAAGTTTTATGCCCAGATATCTAATCGATTTTTTTTGCGTATCTTCAGGTTGTCTCACCCCATAGCTGATCCAATATGACTGAGGGGAGAGAGAGGCTCCTGGCATTTGACTTTGTCATATTGATGCTAAAGCCTGATATTTCATTGTATTGCTTCAAATCCTTCAGCAGGGCCTGGAGGGAGGAAGTCATGTCTGGCTGCGACACTAACACGTCATCCACAAAGATGACCAGCTTGAACAAGTTTGTCAGATTTAGAAACCAGGTCCATCCTGGGGAAAATGTTACCTTCTGACTGGCTCCATGCCATTGGATTTACAATCTGTTAATTTTTGGGTTGTCTCTAACCCCTTGAGCTCAAGGCTATATATAAAGCAAAAGGAAAGGGGCTAATAAATACCCCTGTTTTGCCCTTTTTTGTTTTGCACCATCCAAGAGTCCTGCCCATTCATAATGATTGAAGATTTTTTTTTTTTTTAACATTTCTTTTTATTAAACATGTTAAAATTGACAATACAAAGGCATTTGAGAGGAATTGAGTCAAATCTGCTTTCACAATCCTGGATATGACAATTGGTAAAAGGTCTAGCATAAGGAGACAACACATTTAAGGTATGAGAGAATCATCGATTGAGGGAACGACAGGAGGGCTACATATACTTCCTCAGTAAACATTCCATTTATTCCAAACAGCTGACCATTTTTGGGGACAACCCCGTGCTATGTATACAGTTTTTTCCCTAAACATGCACCAGTCCATGTCCGTTTTCCATTTCACAATTTTGGGCGGTGACGCCGCCCCCACAACTGTGCAATGTTTCGTTTTGCCACCATAAGACCCAGGGTAGCCCATAGTTTATCTTTACTAGTCAAATCAGTTGGCTCCCATACGTTCAGGAGGCACCTTTTAGCTTCAGGATGGACAGCAACCGCAAGCACTTCACTCATGACGTCATGTACTTTCCGCCAGTACCTCTGGACATGCTCACACTCCCATATTATATGCATAAAGGTGCCCAGTTGGTTACAGTTCCTTCTACACTCCCCCCCCCCTCCGCCCTTCCCATGCGAACCAAACGGGGCCCTGTAACGTATACTCTGTGTAGTATTTTGAGCTGGACGAGAAGCAATCTAGCAGAAATTGCCACCTCCCTCGGGGAAGCCACTGCCTCCTGCCATTCTTCATCGTCCAACTCCAGCCCAACTCTTACCCAATTCTCCCTCGTCTGTTTGAGGGGATCTAAGGTGTTGTTTATCAACTTTTTATAAGTCAGGGAGATCGCTTTCTTAGGCAGGTAGCCGTCTAACAGTCTGTCTTCTAAAGGCGAGACTTCAGGGGAAGAGGAGCCCTTCTCCAAGTGTGCCATCTGCGCGTGTCGAATCTGCAGGTACCTGAAGTACTCAGAGTTGGCCAGTTCGTACTCCCGCTGCAGTGCCACAAATGTTAACATATCACCCTTCACCCAGAGGTATCCAATCTTCGAGATCCCAGTCAGGTCTCAGTTGTCGAACCCCTTCGAGGTCCTTAGAGTACCCAGCTGGTCCGAGTCCCACAGTGGAGTTGCCAGTGTAAGTTTCTGCTCCCACCCCAGACTTCTAGTCGCTGCGCACCAAATTTTAACTGAGTGTTTCGCCGGCCCTGTGAGGTGGAATTTCTTGGGATTTGCGTATATGGCCCTATTATAGCTTCCCCCAGGCAATAGCCATCTATCCATGGCATATCCCGGATCATCAGGTCTACGATAGGTGCATTGATTAATGGCAGCTAGATGAGCAGCCCAATAATATTTGTTAAGGTCAGGAAGACCTACCCTCCATCGTACCAGGTTAAAACCAGTTTGTTCCATGCTATTCGGGGTCTCCCATCCCACAATAGTTGTCGCTGCAATCCCTCAATCTCCTTAAAGTATCTTGTAGGGACCAAGTCGGGGGAGTTCTGCAGAGCATAGAGGAAACGTGGCAATGCCATCAGCTTAAAGAGGGCTGCCCTCCCCAGCATCGAGAGCGGGAGCCCTTTCCAACTTGCAATATCGCGCCTCAATCTCTGTAATGGGGGGAGCAGATTGCAATCGTAACGGCGTTTGGGTTCTGTGGTAACAAATATCCCCAGGTATTTAAACCCGACCGTCGTTATTTGTATCGGACAATCCCTGGGGGGGAGGGGAAGATCCCCACTGAGGACATACAGAAGGGATTTACTCCAGTTGATTGAGTACCCCGAGAATCTGCCAAAGACTGTAAATATATCAAGCACTCTACTGAGTGACCTTTTGGGTGAGGCTAAGTATAAAAGTATGTCGTCCCCATACAACGAGATGCGGTCCTCCAAGTCTTCTGACCATCGCAGCCCTCGCACAACTGGATCTTTCCGGATCCACTCTGCCAGTGGCTCCAGGGAGAGGGCAAAGAGTAGGGGGGATAGTGGACAACCCTGACGGGTCCCACGACTAAGTTTAAAGGGTTCAGATTTCTTATTATTGACCACCACTTGCGCGAGAGGCTCCAAATAAAGGAGTTTGACCCATTCTATAAAGCCAGGTCCGAATCCCATTTTTGCCAGTACCGCGAACAGGTATGACCATTCGATGGTATCGAACGCCATGGTTGCGTCTAATGAGACGATTACAGCCGCCTCCTGGATGGCTGCCACCCTTCCCAGCACTCCGTGCACTCTACGTAGGTTTAGTGCAGTGTTGCGATGGGGCATAAAGCCCGACTGATCGGGGTGCACCAACCCACCAATGACTTGAGTGAGTCGGTTTGCCAAAAGTTTTGCTAATATTTTGAGTTCCGCGTTAAGCAAAGAGATTGATCTATAGGAGGAACATCTACACCTTGGTTTGCCCTCTTTATGGATGGCAACCAGCGTCGCTATCCTCTGATCAGGCGGAAGCGACCCCACCCGCTTACTTTTCCCAAACATGGCTCGTAGGTTCGGGGCTATTTTGTCTGGTCTTAACTTATAGAGCTCGATGGGAAGTCCGTTAGGGCCGAGGGCTTTCCCGGCCTGGAGATTTCTTATAGCTCTACCAAAGGGGATGATGGACGGAGCGCTTGAGCTAATCAAACACTCACCCCCAGTCAACAGATCTGGGTTTAATCCATCATCATTCTTTAGCTCACTCCACCCCCCAGTTCAGACATGGCCATATGCAAATCAGTCTGACCCTGTGCCTCATGGGAACAGTCCAGCCCGAACTGCCAAGCCATGTCTTCCCTGGACCGGAAACAAGCATCCTGGGACCGGTTTCTGGCTATTCAGCCATCATCAGCCAGGGTCAAGACTGATTTGCATATGGCTGGGTTCAAACTGGAATGGCATGGTGAGCAAAAAAACGATGGATTTAGGCCCAGATCTCTGTACTGGGGTGAATGTATGACATTGTTCTGCATTCTGTCCATCAACTGTTGTTTTTGGATTTCTTATAGCTCGTCATTGGTAAAATCACTATCTAGCGCAGCCGCTTCCTCAGCCGAGAGGGCAGGGAGTCGAATGTCTCTGAGCAATTCCTGGGAGTCAATTTCGAGTAAGGGGGTGCTTGATTGGTATACATTACTATAGTGAGCTGCAAATTCATTTGCGGTGTCCTGTGGGTCGGTGATTGTCTTACCCCCATCGTCTACCAGCATTAGCACTAGCCTGTTCTCCATTTTTCTCTTGTCAAGCCAGGCTAGTAGTATCCCAGCTTTGTCCCCCAGATCATACACTCTGCCATCTTTTTTCCTCCCCCATGTCCTTGCTCTATCAGTGGCTATGGCTTTATATTCATCTCTTTTTAGTTGCAGGGTGTGCAGTTTCGCCTGAGTGACCTCCTCTCCGATCTCTTCCTCCAGCCGGAGGACCTCGTTCTCGACTTCGACCAAGTCTTTCTGCTTCTCTTTCCATACCCCAGCTATCAGAGAGAGTGCTTGCCCCCTTATGACGGTTTTAAAAGCTTCCCATAACGTTAGAGGGGACTCTACCGACCCCTCATTTTCTTGGAAATAATTTTCTAAGGCCTGGAGTAGGGCTTTTTTAACCACGGGGTTACGGAGGTACCATGGGTTTATGGGGGCGTTCCTTCCCACCCTTGTGGCCCCTAGGACCAGTTGAGCCCACACTGGGGAGTGATCTGAGATGCCTCGTGCCATGTGACTGATTTCTCGGCTATTAGTGATTTGTGACGCGGGCACAAGAAGATAGTCTATGCGGGATAGGCTATTATGTGCCCCTGAATGGAAGGTATATTGACAACCATCTGGGTGGTATGCCCGCCACATGTCAGCTAGTCCTAAGGCATCAAGAAAGTCAGGAAGCCAGCGATAGGAGGGGCTAATGTCGCGGGGAGGATAGCGATCCAATGAGCCCGAGACTACCGAATTGAAGTCCCCTCCTACTAACAGGAGACCCTCCGGGAGGGAAAGCAAAATGGAGCCTATATCTTTGAATGTACTATCCTGCAGGCCAGGTGGCACGTAGATAGACATCAACGTTAGTGTGCTCCCTTCCCATTGCCCCATGACTGCGGTGTATCTGCCCCTGTCGGCTGACCATATTGTTTGTATGGAAAGGGAGAAGGAGTTCTTGAGCATGGCGCCCACTCCCCCAGAACCAGTTGTGAAGCCTGAATGGGCCACTAGCTTATAACCGCATCTGTTCAGTGCTCTACATGAGTGGCCCATCAGGTGGGTTTCTTGGAGGAGTACTATATCTGGGGAGTGTCTTTTGATGTGTTGCAAAACAAGGCAGCGTTTTATTTTGTCCCCAAGCCCATTGACGTTCCAGCTCAACATTCTCAAGCTTTTATCCCAGTGTGTACTCATGAAGACCTAACTGCTTCTCACATTCCTCTTGATACAAACGGACAGACGTTGTCGAATTAACTCGAACATACACAAACTTACAACCCCCCACCCAACTCCCCCCTCCCTGCTGCCCTGCACTTTGGGCCTGAAACTGCCCATGAATATAACAATGCAGAGTGCCTATCGCCCGAACTGAAAACTAACAGTAGAAAACAGAGGGGTGAGATGCTCCGCCACCCTGCCCCCCTTCACTACTTTGGACAATTGTAACACCCCGAACGGAGCGAGCCACCATCAACATCAAACACAAAAAGGAGATTAAGTCATCCTACCGAGCTGGTGTCTACTATCGAATACAGTACCCCTCGGCCAATCACTGGTTGGTTCACAGACGAGGTGACAACAGAGCCGTGGCACCCCAAGTTCGGGAATGAAGCACAGTCTAGCTCCCAAACAGGTCGAGTTATCAACGGGCATTATGCTTGCTAGCCCCTCGCCAACCCTCCAGCCAGTCTGCAGCTGCCTCAGGGTTCTCAAAAAACCAAGCTTTCCCACCCGCCTCCACCCGGAGCCGGGCCGGAAACAACATTGAATACTTTATTTCTCTGTCCCTGAGTTTCTTCTTAACGGCAAGGAAGGAACGTCTCTGCTTCTGTACCGCCTGGGTGAAGTCTGGAAAGAAAAGGATTTCAGCATTTTCATACCTAAGAGGCGAGGCCACCCTGGCATGTTGCAATATTACATCTCGGACTCGAAAGTTAAGTACCCTGGCCAGTATTGGATGCAGAGGGGCACCAGGCCTCGGCCTGCCCCCGGGGACTCTGTGGGCCCTTTAAATCACAAAAAATGTTGACAGGCCCTTGGGTTGCGGGTGGGTCATTATGAGGTCCTCCACAAAGAGATCAGTCGCCTGCCCCTCCGCCTTCTCCGGTACACCAAGAATGCGTACATTATTGTGCCTAGTGCGCCCTTCATAGTCATCCAGTTTATCTTCCGCAAACTTCCTGAATGTTTGCAGTTCTTGAATTTCGAGTTGGAGTTGGGAGGTGTCATTGACTAGGCTAGCCGTAGTAATCTCAACCTGCTTGACTTTTCCGCTCAGATTGACGAGATCCGCCCTAATAAGGGATACCTCCAACGTAATGGCGTCCATCCTCTGCTCCAGCGAAGTTCTGACCCCGGAGATCGCTTCCATAACATCTTTGAGGGTGAGTTCTGGTATATCCCCCTCTGCTCCCCCCATGGACTTATTTCTGCCTTGTTGTTCCTGGATGTTTGCCTTTGGGAGCGTATAACGATCCAGCTTATTCTGTTGCGTAACCTTTGAGCCCCTCGTGCCCGACATTTTAGTCCGCTCTTGGGTTGCTGCCACCTTATCTCTTGCCAGGTTAGGGGTGTCAGCACCGGCCGCAGCGTTGTGTGATAGTATGGCAGGGTGTCCCAAACTCTACACCCCTAAACCCCCAAAAGCCCCTAAACAGAAATTTAGGCTGCTCAGGCATGGATTACCAGCCATACAGTATCATAATTGATTAGACACCCTGCAGTGTTTAGTGGGACAGGTCAGGCCGGAGATCTCTGGGAGGACATCAGAGGGTTAGAAGCAGACGTGTGTTGTGTGGGATTCAAGGGAGTAGCCAGAAAATTAAAATACTCTGCACTTTGATCCATGTCTCGAACACGTCAGATGAGCAAAGCGAGTAAACTCTACCCACTCTAGATGAAGTCCCTTAATACAGCCTTCTGTCTATCTATTTCTCCATCCTTTAAGCCTGTCATGCCTCCACCCATCTATCCATACTTTCATATTTCCACCCATACATACATCCTTTCACCATTCCATTCATCTACCCTCTCATCATTACTGTCTTGCATCTATCCTTCTAATCACACTTCCAACCATTCCTCCATACTTTTACCCATTCATCCATCCATTCATTTTCATCCATGCACCAATTCACCCTTCTTTTATCAATCCACCAATTCATTCCTTCACCCTTCCATCCAGCCGTCTATTCATCCATACACCCATTCATCCAGCCTTTCATTATTACAGACACTTTCTTTCACCTACCCATGTAAATCTTGTTTTCCCCTTCCATCCATCAGTCCTTTTACGCTTGCATCATCCGTTCATCCACAGTTCCTTCCTTATTATTATGTCCTTCCTTTTGCTCTTCCTTCCAAACCCCTCTCCCACTCTCTCTTTCATTCCCGCTCTTTTCCTCTAAATTTCTTTGCTGTGTTAACTCCTGATCACTGTGTTGTATATCGTTTTCCTTCACTTTTCATTTTTTAATATCTTTTATCTGCAGAGCTGTTGCCAGGACAGGGTCATAAATAACTATAATTGTCAACACCTCTCCTGATTAAGCTGTGAAAGCGGGGTTCACAACGCCACTTGTGGGATCTGTCTCTGAGGCCGACCGCCCCACTAGACAACCATTCGGTCCAAGCAAGCAGACTCTGCGCTCCCGTCATCACTTTCTATGTTGTGGAGCAGTGTTCCATTCTCCAAGGGGACCCCTACCCCCACCATCTCCCTTGCCACCCCTCCCTCTGCCTCCCCCCACAAGATGTGAGCCATGGCCCCACAGGCTAGGCCGCTCCTCCACCAAGTCCCAGGCAGCTTCCGGGGAATCGAAGAACAGGGTCTTATCTTGGAAGATGAATTTTAAACAAGCAGGAAAGAGAAGCATGTATTGAATATTCAAGGCCCTCAATTTCTTTTTTACCTCTTGAAAGGAACTCTGTTGTTGCTGTAACTTTAAGGTGCAATCCAGGAAGATGATCACCGGGGAGGTGTGAAAGGTAACGGCCTCAAGCTTAAGTGCTGTCCAAAGGATGGCATCATGATCAGCATAGTTAAAAATGCAGGCGATGAAGGGCTGGGTTGGGGAACTCACAGGGGGCTTCACAATAAGAGCCCTGTGCACCCTCTCTATTGAAAAGCAAGATAATACCTCAGAAGCTGGCACCCAAATCTGCAGCCAGTTGAGATGAACATGGTCGGTTTAGCCCCCTCCACACCTTCCGGGATGCCCACGATGCGCAAGTTGTTACGCCATTACTGTCCCTCTGCGTCTCCTGCTTGGGCTTCCAGTTAGCTGAACATTCGTTGCAGTGCGACTAATCGTGATTCCTGTGAATTGACGGTGTTTTCAGTCTCATAAACTCTGCCTTCTACCTCCATGACTACTGTATTTCGCAAGTCCTGTCAGATTAAAGGTAAGTCAATTTTCAATTCCCCCATTTCACCCTCTAGCATTTCCTTGAGGTCCTGGATAGCTTGTAGTATAGAGTCTGTTTGGAGCCCCTCTGGTCGAGCTTCACCTCCGCGCACAGCACCAGCCTCGTCCGACAGCACAGTGTGCTTAGTGTATTTGTCAATCTTTTGTTGTGTCACGGGGGCCAAGGGTTTGTTGCAAGCCATATTGGTGCACGGTCCTTTGTGCCTGGAGTGCCACTGAGGAGACAGAGGGGAATACTGACTCTTGTAGGAGGTCTTGTAGGAGGCCTTTCCCCTCTCTGTAGTGGTGACCCGCAGGGCCCTCTCTCCCTCCCTAATATTGTAGTCACTGACTCTGTGTTACGCAAGAGTCACAGTGGGGGGGTTGCCCAGGCCAGGGCACTGGGAAGGGTGGGGGGGGAGAAAGAAGAAGACGAGAGGGGCCCTCACCCCACAATAGTCATTCACACCGCCAGAACCCACAGAATACCAGAGGAGTTGGGCAATAACAGCAGGGAGGTGTGACTAGGAGCAGTGAGTCTCAGATGCAGCCGCACAATGTCAAAACCATTGGCAGGAGTTCTCTATTTCCACCTCCCCAGTGATGGAATGACTGCCCCTCAAGCCAATCAGCAGGCCCCCCGTCAGCAGATATCCAATGATGTGGTGGAGGGTGATGAACTGGTGTGGTGAGTCTCCCAGCGAACGCCAATTTTGGGGAGACCGCTCACCACAGCCACCAGGAGCCATCCCAAGTGCCTCACCTCATGGTCTTTGTGGCCGGGGAGCAGTCTCTAAGTGCCACACCGGCACAGGGCACGACACCCTCTCCTTTCCCTTCATGGCAAAGACTGTTTCCGTGTTCTGGGGCAGCACCCACGGTCCACTGGTGGACAGATCAAGGGCCACTGCAAGCCAGACCCTCCACTCACAAGTCACAGCCCAGTCAGTCTGTGGCAGAAAGTGGGCCCTGACTGGCCCCTCAGTCGGCCCATGCAGGCAGGGGACCATGCCCAGTGGAGGCTGCCTCGAGCGGAACAGGTCTCCGCAGCCCCACCGCCACCTCTGTCATTCCTGCCAGACCACACATTCAGGGTTTCCATATGGAGCAGGTCAGATGCACCCCCCAAAGTGTCATCTGAGAGGAAACAGCCCTCCGTTGTGTGCCTCTATCTTCACGCAGAGTCAGTTTGGTTGTTCCACCGCTCGCCAGAGAGTGGCGTCCTCCACATTCGGCGGCCCTCTAGGAGGGTCAAGTGGGTGCCTTTGTGTCGCAATGTCCCAGGGCTCAATCTTTGCTGGAGAGTCCCTGGGAAAAGTGTGGCATTAGTCCAATGGTAATCACGGTGGCGCGGAGTTCTCTGACACAGCACCTCCCATGGTTGGCTTCCAAGCCACGTCCCCTAGATGGCACATTCTGCTATTAAGTGTCCCTAAATAACCGCCGTGAGGGCATCCCAAGTAACTCCTATAGTTCCACCCTCCTGATTGTTAAGTCATAAATATGATATTTGTTTGCTTTCTACTAGGGAAGTGTGAAATTTGCATATTTACTGTTTATT
This sequence comes from Calotriton arnoldi, assembly GCA_963921515.1. Taxonomy (NCBI): domain Eukaryota; kingdom Metazoa; phylum Chordata; class Amphibia; order Caudata; family Salamandridae; genus Calotriton; species Calotriton arnoldi. The sequence goes on along the minus strand of CAWUFW010002404.1, from coordinate 2,174,891 downwards.
TAAATATGCAAAATTTGCACTAAAATAAGTGAAATTGGACATAATTACTCACTATGTGTCTCCCAGCCTCTCACACAAAAAGATGATGTGAAGATGTGATGATGCGTTTGCATATACAATTATTGAGACATTTAAAGTTTAGCACTGTAGTCAATATAGCTTTTCTTTTCTAAAGTGCTAAACCTTATTTAATGTAATACCCATCATATTCAGTGAGGTTTAGAAGAGTCATCTCTGCACAAAGCCTGCTTCACAGAGATACCCAGTGTTGAGATTCTGTTCCATGGTGAGTAAGGTATGCTTACACTTAGGCTGATGGGCAGGCCGGGAGGAAGAGGTCAGTCAGATCGCTAGGGTGGTGGATGTCCTTTTGACTCTCTTCTGCCACTGTGAGGTGTAGTGAAAGACTGTTGAATAAAAATGTTTATAGTTTCATTGTGAAAATAGTGAAAATGTATGTACCAAATAGAGAAGCAATATTACTTGTGGTTAATAATTTTTAGCAGCGAGAACTATTTTTAGAGACAATGCTAATCTGTTTTTTTCCTCCATTCAGCGCAACCAAAGAAGTGGGCTAGGAAAGCTAAAGTCGCAGCCCTCCAGCACTTCGGGAGACATTCCACTGGTGCTGGTACGTCATGTTTTTATCTTATTAGATTTAACAATTTATCTCACCTAGCTTAGGGCCTTCTGCATTTTTGTCTTTTCTTATTTTTCCTAACTTCTGCTTATCTACGTTAGTCTCTGTTAACTCTCACACATTTCCTTTTATTTTCCCTTTTGTTTTTGTTCCCGACTTTGTCATCTTCTTTGTTTTTTCCTTCATTCCCTCTTTTTCATTACTGTGGCATCAACCTCTTCCTTACCCCTTTTTTTTTTTACATTTCTCCTCTCCAATCCCTTCTCTTTTGGCTAACAATAATTTCAGATTTATTAGGTGATGCCATTTGGTCTCACCTGAGACAGTGCCTGCACTGTCGCTTGAGAGATCTATTGTGTCTTTAAAAAACATCAAAAAGGGATTGGAGCCCACCCATTACTTGCCATTGGTTGGCTTCCTCATCACTCTCATTTCTTTTGTTTTCATTGGTAAGCAGCAGCTAGTTTCATTTTGCCACCTCACTCCAGACAGCTTTGGGAGGATTTTGGTTTCATTTCTTTAGATTCGATACACACAGACTGACAGACAGCAGCTTCACTTACTCTGGAACAACACCAGGGCTAGCTTTAGGATGGTGCCACCACTACAGCCGCACCTGGTGCTGACTTTGGTGGGAGGCACTGTGTTTAAAAATAACTATTGGTTTAAAAGCAAATGAACTTCCTTGTGCATCCAGCAGTTTTCAGGCAACAATAAAAATGTCAAGATGATTCTGGTGATTAATGTTCCTACCGGTAAGAGATCGATATTTTTCTAGTAGCAATTTTGGCTCATCATAAAGTAGTGCAGAGGGTTAATGCAGCTGCAGATCACAGAACTGAGTGTGAGTGAACTATGAGTAGTGCTATAAATGCATTAAATGTATGTCAGAGAGAGGCTATGGAGAGATGAGGTGCAGTGTTGGAGAGTGGTAGTGAGGGAATTCATAGAGAAGGAGGTCATGGGGGGTGCTGTGGCACCGAGCGCCACCAGCACTAAAGCCATCCCTGCACAACACATTGCCTATTCCCCAAAGGCACTGCAGCAGGAAAGTTCTGTCAGGTTGCTTTTCCATCATAAACCTGACACTAAAACACACATGATCCTTCCTGTTTTTGTGAAATCTAGAAAATACAGAAATGATTAGTGTTTTTCACGGGAGCGGATGCGTCAGCACTGCTCATCTAGCAACTATTAATCAAGGAGATGTGAGATGTGAGAGGGAGAATATGTAAGCACACCGTCCTCGCAAATCGACCCATAAGTTTCTCTTGGTCAACTCGCAGGAGACAGTGTAACTAGTTACAAGTGGATTCATTTCCCTGGAGAAGTGACAACATTGCAAGTACATCATTACAATGACCAGCCTCGGGTCATGCCCAGGGTGGGGGCAGTGTCCATTAAATTAAAGCAGTGACTGACAGGAAGTTAAACACCAGGCCAGTGCCTGGTCAAAATACTGGCAAGGCAGTGCAGCTCACTGTGAATGTAACCCCTTAGAACTTCCCACTTGCTTGATTATTGAATTTCCAATTGCGTTTATGCGGGAAAATCTGGATATTAATACCCGTAATACAGAGAATTCGTTGAGCTCCTCCCTGAGCTTTCACTCGTGTAATGCATTGGTGTTTCCTGCATTTACTGGTGTGTAACAATTAACAGTTGCAAGGGCTTCCTTCAGCAAACTGTTTTTAGGTTACAGCTTACTAGACGGCACAGCTGTCTGGGTTGCTAAAGACATCTTGGGGACTTTCAGAAAGTTGACCTAGGAATGCTTTCCTCCCGTTGCTTGCTATTGTCTTTGTGGTTTGTAACTCAAGCTTTCTTGCTTTCCATTTGCTGGCTTTATTTGCTTTGGGCTGTCCAGGTTCAGTTCATCCCTCCCATTGCCTAAACTGTTTATGGTATTCTTCCACAAACTCGTTTAATGTAAACAGGCCTTTAAATCCTGTTCTCATCTCATCACATTTGCTGGGCATTCAAAGACCGAGGTCAAATGTCAGGTGCTGTTGTATCCTTCTGAGTGCTCCCTTTCTGTAAACAGCCCTGTAAATCTTGTTCTTATCTCATCAAATTTGCTGTGCATTCAAAGACCGAGGTCAAATGTCAGATGCTGTCTTCCCAGGGCACTTTTTTTTACTTTTCTTTCTCTGACTTCAAAGTGAGAGGATTTATGTGACAATCTTTTCCTTCTTTCTTTACCCTGAAGCACTCCATGAGAGTGCATGTTTTATTCCGCTGTCTCCCTTATGAGCTCCTTCTACCCCACCCCCAGTACTCCAAGTTACACTCTCACCCTGTGACCCACACCACTAGTACTCTTTTGTTTTTTTTTCTGTATGTATATAGTGTGGACTCTCCCACCGGTTATGAACTATGTGCCTTGTTTCACAGGACGTTGAGCTGACACCAGCACTCGAGCCTGGTTCCCCAGCTCCAAAGTCGGCAGTCCTGTTCGTAAGACTAATCAACTCCTCCTCCCTTCTCCATGGCTCTGTATTGCTCACAGTGGCGGCTCGCATAGGGTGTTTACTACCCCCCCACCCTGCCCCTCCCCCGCCCCACCACCCCGCAGCACGCCCTATGCGAGCCGCCACTGATTGCTCATCTCGCCCATGCCCTCTGCATTGCTTAAACCCATCCCGACCTGCTTTCCATTTAATTTAGAGACGTGTTAAAATTCTGCCAGTGCTTGTTGCTAAAGTTGTGGATGTGAGCGGTTTGTACACTAAGGGGTCGATTCCGATTCGGGCCGGAAAACATACCGACCGACTCGGTACGGGAATTTAGTCCGACTGACACGTACCGGCGCTGCCCGACCTGCGTAGTTCGATGAAATGCATGTGAATCACGACCGACTCGTACGAAACACGAGCCGAACGACCGAACCGCACGGAAACCAGCTATCCGGCCGGGAAACCACGCGAATCGAACTGACCGACACACACCAGGAATGAACCCGACCGAAACGTACCCGCGAACTCTGACCCGCGCGGTACGATGCAATGCATGGAAAACCAGACCGAGTCGCACGGAGCCCAAGCCGTACGACCGACACGCATACAAAACCCAGCCGATGCAACCCAATACTCCGCGACCGACGCGTACGCCGCACATGAAACCTAGCAGAAACACAGCGTGAACGACTCGGAGAAGCTCGCACGAGCAACTGCAGTGTCCTACTCGGTCAGAAGAACGTCTCCTACATGCACAAAAAGTACAAAGGAAAAAATACAAAAAAAGGGCCAAACAAGCAATTACAAAGCCAATAAATACTGGGGGGAAACATGGAACAAAGACACACCCACAACTCCACCCATATAAAGGCCACAAATCCCTACCATGATCCTTTGCAAATTCAACTGACCTGCCAGCACAGAACACCATCAGACAGCAACCACAGACACACTCACAGCTCATCCATCACACAAGCCACACACCATTAGCACCTCAACAAACAGCACCCTCACATACACCCAGCAAAACCTACACTCACACACCCTCACTTGCACACCCACACACACACATCAATCACCACCACCACCCATCACCATGCCCCCAAAGAAGAATCCAAAGTTCCTAGACAGTGAATTGGAAGTCCTGGTAGATGAGATCCTCAGGGTAGAGCCCCAGTTGTTTGGTACATTGGTCCAACAGACCCCCATGTCGCAGAAAACCAAGATGTGGGAGAGGATCGTCGACAGGGTGAACGCACAATCACCATGTTTGCGCACAAAGGAAGACATCCAGAACAGGTGGTATGATGTGCGCAGGAGGGTCAAGGACCTACTAAATAAGGATTACGTCTTGAGTCAGCGCACCGGTAGTGGTCCTCCTGCCAAACCAGTATACCTCAGGCCCTGGGAGGAGAAGGTGCGGGCCATCCTACCACCAGTGAGCGTATATGGACTATCAAACATCCCAGAGCCTGGTGAGTACACAACAAATATACACAATATTGTGTGACAATACACACACATCACTGTCAAGGGGATAGTCAAACCATGTACCCTTAGCAAATCCACAGCAACCAAAAGATAATCATCCCAAGATGTGTATGTTAGTCAGATAAACACAATACATGCCATTTCATAGTGATATGTAACTGTGTCATGACATGTACAAACCCAACAACAAATAGAGCTAGACAGTGGCACAAATCTAACCAACAAACACAGTCAGATATTTAGCCACCACTAGAACACCACCTCACAGGGAAGCTCACTGAAAGGAAGGAATTCTGTGTATGCTGGTGAAGTCAGTGTAGCCAATAGCATGATGGGAGTTGTAGTCACAGATATTGGTCACCCTCACAATTGGCCCATCAACACCACCCTGAACCATGCTCCCATCACAGGGAGTGGAAAAGAAATGACAAGATGGCTGACACTGGGTACTGCTGTGGGGAGCACAAGGCCCTGCTGGGAACTGTGCACCAACTAACAACAGGACCACACTGTCAGCCATCTTGCCATTGCTGTCACACTCACACACAGTGAAGTCCACTCAAAAAGAAGGAAGTATGGGCTTGCTGGGAAGGGGGGTGTAGGCAATAGCATGATGGGAGTGGTAGTCACAGCTCAACATCCCCCACCCACATGGCCCAGCAAGCTCACACTGAAGCATGCACACCTCACAGGGAGTGAAAAGCCACTTCTAAGATGTCTGACAATGGTCCTCTGTCATGGGGAGTACCAGGCCCTGCTGGGAACTGGGCACCAACCAACAGCAGGACACCACTGACTGACATCCTGAGAGTCAACCTGAACCCACTGCAAGGGTGGCATGCTTCATGGTGGGATAACTGGGCTGGGGGGAGAAGGAGGGCCGGATGTCCACCAAATACAACCAATGCTGTCCATGCCCACACCTCAACATTCACATTGAAATGCTTCAGGTTTGCAGGACAATGTGCTACACCAATATCAACCTCTGACTGTGACAACTTAGGACAATGCAATGTACAGGCCCGCATCCAGAGGTACAGTCACAACTGTCAGGTGTGTGAACCATTGATGCCTGTAGAAACATAACATACATTGTGTGTCTCTTCCAAAAACAGGTGATGATGGGGACACAGCAGCAGACGATGAGGAGTCCATGTCCCAGGCTCCGGGGGACACTGAGCACACTGGTGTGGAACAGCCTCTGCCCTCCTCGGATGGCGAAGACCTACCTGGCCCCTCCGGTGTGAGTCATCATGCAGCACCAGCAGGACCAACATCTGCACCCCCTGCACCCACCCCTCCAACAACTGCCAACACACAGACCATCCCCGCCGACACGGACAGACCAAGGACCACCGATGACAACAGCACAGGGACCCCGGCCCAACGTGGAGCAACGGACAAAAACCCCAGTAACAACCCCCAAGGGGGCCTAGGGTCACCTGTGCGTGCCACCGCAGGTCCCGCACATGTCGCCAGGGGTGGTAGACATAGGTCGCTGTTTGCAGAGGGGTCTGAACTGCATGATGACCCACAACTGGTACCCATTGCTGATGCATACCAGAATAGCACCGGAGAGGTCAGCCAGGTAGTGGGGATCCTCAAGGACATTCAACAGCAGCAGGCTGCCCATCATGCCCGCTTGGACTCACACATGTCCCGTTTGGAGACACACATGTCTGGCATGGAGTCCAAGTGGGACACATTGCAAGAACTGACAGCGGTGCATAGGGACATATTGACATGCCTCCGCCAGATTAGCACCAACATGGCCACACCTCGCTGTGTGCCCACAACATCTGGTGCTGCAACAACTGCAACTGCCACAGGGAGGGAGGAGGACTCTGGCGGAGAGTCCCCTGCACCGCAGCAGCCTGCACGTGAGGGTCCCCCCCCAAAGAAGAGGGGTCGTCCGAGGAAGGAAAACTGAGAGGCCGATGGCCATGTACATCCCCCAGGAACCCAACACCTGTTCTGGAAATTCTCGTTTGTGTGCAAACTGTTCACCCTGTCGAATGCAACCCAACTCTCCTACATGACATGGGGAGTTTAAGTTGGCCCAATGTATCAGATGACTGCTGACTTTACTCAGGACATTTCTGCCACCAAGACTTCCAATTCATCTGTGAACTTTGGATTCCAATCCCAATGTACAGCACCCACCATCCTGTGCACTATACTCACACATGTATGTAAATAAACTCACTAATACACCATACTTGCCTCTGTTGTGATTCCAACGTGGTTTCTGTCATGGAGATGATGATCTGCTAAATGACACTGTGCATGCTAACTGCTACAGCAAGTCATGTGAGTCATGGCGACGTGACACATATGAGGGAGACACACCACTAGGGCTACACAACACATACACACCAGGGCCATCTGACTCATCGCCTACACTGATGTTGCTAGGAAATACAGTGGAATGCACAGAGACCACACCTATTCAGAGTCTGTGTTAACTAGCCCACAGGTGCAGTAAGCAAATGTCAGTCAGATGTGTGACCACAGACAACGCACATCCCAAAGTGAAGCACAGGTTTATTACACATTTGCAACATGTTGTTTGCACTACAGATGCAAGGTAATCCCACGTGGCAGTGGCCACACAGTCAACAAGTGTAGAAGAAAGAAAGTCCAGGGGTGTGTGGCACATCACCTGTAGGGAAACGACTGCTTCCACCCTGGAAGTTGAATCATGGTGTCGGGGGATCACAGTTGACCAAACAACTCTGAAAGTACCCTGTGAAGGACAGACATGACACACAGTCAAAAGCACTGAAGAACAGGACAGAACTGCAATACTCATGCCCAATACATGTCACAAGATACCTACACAAAACCAAGTTAGCATGTCAACACTGTTGGGGAGCACAGACTACCTGTAAGGACACATCGCTGCACGCTTCCAGTCAAGTAGCACATGGCCACACTCAAACAGCACCAGAGCACCACCAACACATATCACGCAAACTCACATCATTGACATGACATCTCTGGATACTCACATTCAGCTGAAGAAGTTGGTGATGAGCTGTGTGCGGACATCACCCTCATCATCATCATCACTGGCATCGTGGCCCAGGCCAGGATTCTCCACAGGTGGCGGATGTTGGTCATCTTCATCCAGGATGAGAGGCAACTCCTTCCGCACTGCCAGGTTGTGTAGCATGCAGCAGACGATGACAATCTTGCACACCTTTGCATATGGGGGGGCCCCTCCTGTCTTGTCCAGGCAGCGAAAGCGGCTCTTCAGGAGACCAAATGTCTGCTCGATCACTCTCCTGCTCCCGACCATGTGCCTCATTGTAGCGCATCTGGGCTGGTGTCACAGGGTTCCTGAGGGGTGTCAGCAACCACGGCATGTTGGGGTTAAGCCTGGGCGTAGTTCGCGAAGTAGCGCTACGCGAAGCTACGCAAAGTGCAGTTCGCACTACGCGAGCTACGCGTAGCACTACGCGAACTGCGTAGTGCACTGTTCGCAATGATTGTACAGTGCCGGATGCTTGTCCGCACTGTGCAATCATTGAAAACGGCATCTTGCACAGTGCGAGCTGTCTTTTACTGCCGCTCGAGTAGATTTTTACTCGAGCGGCAGCTTTCTCAACGCGGACTGGTAGTTTCTCATCGCGAGCGGTCGCGAGCATACGCGACCACTCGCAATGAGAAACCTGACCTCCCCGCGTTGAGAATCTCGCCGGGATGTCATTTTGCTTGCTCGCGGTCGCCAACTTGACGTTGAGGACCGCGAGCAAGCAAAAAATGACCGCTGCACTATGCCACGCTACGCGTGTTTGCACTGTGCTACGTGCAATTCGCGTTGTGCGAAGTAGCGCAAACTTCGCAAACTACGTGAGCGTAGCGTAGTGCTTTGCCCAGGGTTAGTTGGGGTATCCCGAGTCACCTACATATAGACAATTGCACATTAGCTGAGTTGGAAAAGAGGGTGGAATACTACATTGCAGAACACACACAATGGTACAAAGTCAGTACACACCGACAAGCCAGGCATGCTGGTTCTGCATCTGTGACATCATCCTCGGGATGCGACTACTCCTCATCACGTAGGCATCGTGTGCAGAACCAGGGAAACGGGCACACACGTGTGAGATGCTCATATCTGCAAGACATACCACCAGAGCATTGACCGAATGGTAATGTTTCCTGTTCCTGTATGCCTGCTCATGTGCCTGTGGTGATACCAAAGCCACATGTGTCCCATCAATGGAGCCAATGACATGCGGCATCCACCCCAGGGCATAGAAGTCACTCTTGACGTCAGTGAGTTGTTGACGTTTAGGGAAATAGATGTACTGGTTCAGGTAGCTCAACATTGCCTCCAAAACATCGCGTAGCACACGGCTGAACATGGTCTGTGACATCCCACCAGCAGACGCCACAGTGTGTTGAAAGGTACCGGTGGCAAAGAAGTGTAGGGCTGCCATCACCTTCACCTTGGGGGTCATCGCTGTAGGGTATGGCCGGCCAGGTTCCAAATGTGGGGCCAACCGCACCGCCAATTCCTCAATCAGCAGCCTGTTGAAGCGGTACCGTCGGATGCAGTCCTGTTCAACCATGGTTGCAAGGTCAGGGAATGGTCTATGGACAGCTGGTGCCCTGCAGTGCATAGGTGAAGAAAGAAAGATTGTCAGTCACCCCACATATGTGGCATAGACCAGACTCAATATCACATGATACATCATTACGAGACACAAGTACCTGATGTGTGTGCCGTTCTGTAAGGACATGTATGGCACCTACATGGCCAACATCTAACAACACAGTTCAACATGTGTTGACAACAAGTTCCAGGTTGTGCTATGGGATATCATTAGGCTGTGTCACAGTACCCATGTACTGCTGTCACGTTCCAAACACACACCACAGTGACATGTGAGGACAGATGTACCCCAGGCATCACAGCTCATTGACAGGTAGATTCCCAGGGACCCTGTATTGCCACATGGACACTGGCATGACATGGCGTATCATGAATACACCACAGCAAAACAACCATGACCCCCACAGGTAGTGGTCCCTGTTGCCTCTGCAGGACAGACATGGACGTCTGTGACACACACACACACGCACAACATCAAAGTCCATGCACAAACAACGTGGATGTGGAGACTGTCTCCCATTGTGCACATGGAATCAGAGACATTGTAAACACAACATGCACACAGACTGTGGAGGGACATCACCATTGTGGCAATGGGTCACCCTGTGACGTACATACCGTCCCACATGGGACTCAGGGGGTATGTGACATGACATACACATACACAACCTGGAAATGTGACCATGCCACATGCTCTGAAATGAACAGTTGCACATCACAGTGGTCATGTGCACAACACAAAGGATTCTGTCCCCATGAACACGTGCACAGCCTGGGAGTGGCTGCCCCCAAGTGCCACCCAAAAATCCACATGTTGACCCCCATACACAGAAAAGGTAATGCAGCCTTACATGCCTTAGGATACAGTGTGGACAGGCTGTGGTGTTGTAGGTGTGCCCCTGAGTCCCTGGAAAGTAAATGTGGCTGGCATACGTTCACCTGTGACAGGCATGATGACATATGCGAGTGACTTGTACAGGGACGCATTGTACAGCAATGGTCCGATCGGTGCGCACGCATTGGCCATTGCATATGATGTGAGCGGGTACGCGTTGTACAGCAATGGTCCGATCGGTGCGCACGCATTGGCCATTGCATATGATGTGAGCGGGTACACGTTGTACAGCAATGGTCCGATCGGTGCGCACGCATTGGCCATTGCATATGATGTGAGCGGGTACGCGTTGTACAGCAATGGTCCGATCGGTGCGCACGCATTGGCCATTGCATATGATGTGGACAGAAATACGCGTTGTACAGCAATGGACCGATCAGTGCGCATGCATTGGCCATTGCATATGATGTGGACAGAAATACGCGTTGTACAGCAATGGTCCGATCGGTGCGCACGCATTGGCCATTGCATATGATGTGGACAGAAATACGCGTTGTACAGCAATGGACCGATCGGTGCGCACGCATTGGCCATTGCATATGATGTGAGCGGGTACGCGTTGTACAGCAATGGACCGATCGGTGTGCACGCATTGGCCATTGCATATGATGTGAGCGGGTACGCGTTGTACAGCAATGGACCGATCGGTGCGCACGCATTGGCAATTGCATATGATGTGAGCGGGGACGCGTTGTACAGCAATGGACCGATCGGTGCGCACGCATTGGCCATTGCATATGATGTGGACAGAAATACGTATAGTACAGCATTGGACCGATCGGTGCGCACGCATTGGCCATTGCATATGATGTGAGCGGGTACGCGTTGTACAGCAATGGTCCGATCGGTGCGCACGCATTGGCCATTGCATATGATGTGAGCGGGTACGCGTTGTACAGCAATGGTCCGATCGGTGCGCACGCATTGGCCATTGCATATGATGTGAGCTGGTACCCGTTGTACAGCAATGGTCCGATCGGTGCGCACGCATTGGCCATTGCATATAATGTGGACAGAAATACGCGTTGTACAGCAATGGACCGATCGGTGCGCACACATTGGCCATTGCATATGATGTGGACAGAAATACGCGTTGTACAGCAATGGACCGATCGGTGCGCACGCATTGGCCATAGCATATGATGTGAACGGGTACGCGTTGTACAGCAATGGACCGATCGGTGCGCACGCTTTGGCCATTGCATATGATGTGAGCGGGTACGCGTTGTACAGCAATGGTCCGATCAGTGCGCACGCATTGGCCATAGCATATGATGTGAGCGGGTACGCGTTGTACAGCAATGGACCGATCGGTGCGCACGCATTGGCCATTGCATATGATGTGGACAGAAATACGCGTTGTACAGCAATGGACCGATCAGTGCGCATGCATTGGCCATTGCATATGATGTGAGCGGGTACGCGTTGTACAGCAATGGTCCGTTCGGTGCGCACGCATTGGCCATTACATATGATGTGAGCGGGTACGCGTTGTACAGCAATGGACCGATCGGGGCGCACGCATTGGCCTTTGCATATGATGTGAGCGGGGACGCGTTGTACAGCAATGGACCTATCGGTGCGCACGCATTGGCCATTGCATATGATGTGGACAGAAATACGCGTTGTACAGCAATGGACCGATCGGTGCGCATGCATTGGCCATTGCATATGATGTGGACAGAAATACGCGTTGTACAGCAATGGACCGATCGGTGCGCACGCATTGGCCATTGCATATGATGTGAGCGGGTACGCGTTGTACAGCAATGGTCCGATCGGTGCGCACGCATTGGCCATTGCATATGATGTGGACAGAAATACGCGTTGTACAGCAATGGACCGATCGGTGCGCACGCATTGGCCATTGCATATGATGTGAGCGGGGACGCGTTGTACAGCAATGGACCGATCGGTGCGCACGCATTGGCCATTGCATATGATGTGGACAGAAATACGCGTTGTACAGCAATGGACCGATCGGTGCGCACGCATTGGCCATTGCATATGATGTGAGCGGGTACGCGTTGTACAGCAATGGTCCGATCGGTGCGCACGCATTGGCCATTGCATATGATGTGAGCGGGACGCGTTGTACAGCAATGGTCCGATCGGTGCGCACGCATTGGCCATTGCATATGATGTGAGCGGGTACGCGTTGTACAGCAATGGACCGATTGGTGCGCACGCATTGGCCATTGCATATGATGTGAGCGGGTACGCGTTGTACAGCAATGGACCGATCGGTGCGCACGCATTGGCTAGGGCCTGGCATGGCAACGGACGCGTTTTCGAAGCTTTAACGAGTCTGATGCAGTGAATTCAGTTGGCCAGCCACAACAATGTTGCAAATTCATGGGTGTCATGAAGTTGAACTTTTGAAGGATGCTGTGGGCGTGTATAAGTGGTGCAATTCCATGGATTGGCCAGATTCAGAAGATGCTAACGACTTGGACCTATCACTTTGGACACATGGGACAGTATCTGCCTCTGCAGCACACATATAATGCTGGCTGTTCCCCTGAGAGCTTACTTGCCTGCACTACATGCTCTAGGATGACATCTGCCACCAACACTGCTGCTGTCTCTGCATCCTCTGGCTACTGCAATGGCACGTACTGTGGAGAGAGCCCCAGCCTTCAGCACTGAGGAGAACCAGGCCCTGCTGGACAGCCTCCTTCCACAGTACAGCAAGTTGTATGGGAAACCAGGGGAGCAGGTGAGTGTGCTGTCCACTGCCTTACTAAATGTGCATGTTGTCTGACTAGCAAGACTTCCAGTGTGCACACCACTGGCTAGCATGCTCACTGAGTAGTTCTCACCCCCCAAAGTGTGTAGTTACATGCACTGAACAGGTATAGTGCAGTAACAGTGCATTCCAACAAGGTTTTACTTCCCAGGCAATGATACCATTTAGTAACTGCTGGTAAACTGTTCATAGCCATAGTTGCACTGCCTGTGTACATCATATGCCCCTGTGATTGAGACATGTATATCCAACTGTGTGATGCACGGATATGTTGCATGTGTAGTAATGGCCTTTTTCACTTTGTCATCCTCACAGGTTGATGCCCACCAGAAGCAGGAGATCTGGCTGACCATCGTCCGGGCAGTACGATCCGTGGGGGACTACAAGCGCCGGATCCGCAACTGCCAGAAGAGGTGGCAGGACCTTCGGGGCTGGACCCGGAGGATCGCAAGGGTCCAGCTGAAGCTGTCGCCTCCTCGCAGGAGGGGCGGACACCGGACCCTGACCCCCCACATGCTCCGGATCCTGGCGGTGGTCTTCCCTGACCTGGATGGGCAGCTGAAGGCCAGACAGCAGCAAGGAGGGGGTGAGTCCATGACTGCACTGTGAACGTTGTCTGACATGCTATGTGCCCTCCTCTGGCCTGGTTAAACCTCCACAGTACATCAGTCTTGTGCCCCAGGACCCATGTCCCTCAATTGTGACATGCCCACTCCTCATCTGATACCCAGGTGTGGCCCTTACAGTCTGGTAATTGTGTCACTTGGGTACTGTGTCCTTGCATTTTGCTTAGCTCAGGGTGGGGGACAGCATTTGTTACCGTACCTTTGTGGTGGGCTTCATGGGTGGGTCAATTGCTTACACAATGCCTGAGTTCTGACATGTAATCTGCGTGTAACTTTGATATGTGTTCCAATTGCTGATCTGACTCACCACATGTGCCTGGGGTATTTGGCACACCCCCATGCTGCGGGTGGGAACAATGTTTGGGCCTCAGGAGTATGTATATCAAGTGTGTCACACATGCTTAGCCACATGCCTACTGTCCAGGGCTCATCCCTCTTTCACGTGGAGCAGGACAGTCATGCCTACTCCAGGGCATACAATACACTCTGTACTCCCACTCCCGTGTATCAGCTGACACGTTGTGCTCAGTGAAATGTTCCCTCAGGTGTCTGCCTCTGTGTCATTGTGCTGTGGCTTCGTTGTCAGGACTACTGGGGTGTTCATCGGTTAGGGCTCAGCATGCCATCTGAGATGTGACCATGAGAGACGATACTTGTGTGACATATAGGTGTTTGATCACTTGACTGTGCAGACTGGTGCATGCGACTGAGAAGTTCAGGCAGCTGTTTTTCATTCACAGCAGACTGTGAGGTGCTCAGGTTCAGAGAGTTGTGTTTCATGTCTCCCATATGTCCAATTGGTATGACGTGGACAAATAAGAGTTCAGATGATGTGGTGTGTGGGGGATGGACATGTGCACTTGTCAGCTACAGAACTTGCATTCCCCATGACCTAGGATTGTGACACAGTGCAGACTGTTGTTGGCTGGCTGCCCTGCCCATGTGACTGGAGACAGTGATGTATGACTTTGCAGGCATGCCTGTGCCATGGCATTAAACTTCCTAAGAGTGATCCTGCAGGGGAGTGACATGTGCAACATGCACCCCATTGTGGCATTGACTATGAGGACATGGGTGCATCATGGTGTCTGGTGCTGGTATGCATCACATGCATTTCAAATTAGACTCTGGCCATCCCTTTATCCGGACACCTGTACTGACTCAGTGGCAAGAGATGTGATGTGTGCATGTTCACATACTTCACCGTGTTCTCTGCAATGTCCAACAACTGGGTAGGTGGTGCATGTGTCCACACTGGGGTATTACCATCCGACAGGCACCAGACAGATGGGTGCAAGCTGTTTGAGGGTAAATGGGTGGTCACACCCTTCTGCTTACCGGCTCATGAGAGCACGACCCGCACTCTGCTCGTTCACTTGAAAAGAAGGAACAACGGTGTGAAATACAGTGGCACTTTGTTAAGCAATTCAGTAACACCGAGAACTGTTCATTTAATGCTGCTCGTCAACACATGAGCAGGATGAAAATGAAAGCATCAACAATATTACAAATCATATTTTAAGTGAAGCACAAAGATCTATGTAACTATCTATCAGTGAGCTACAGCCTATGGGGCAAGTCTTAAAAGAGGGATCATGAATAGGCAAGCGCCTAGAAGGCAAATCTTAAATAAGAGAGCAAGAACCATCCAAGGCTACACAGTTTAAGCTAGGATAAATGCAATGAATTGGGTGTGGATGAGCTAAATTAGAGAGGCTGACAAAGCCAAAAGGCTAGCAATCAGAAAAGAGCATTACCACCTTGAGAGTAGAAGTTCTAGGCCCAAGATCAGGAGAACGGCCGACCGGGAACCCTCACCATGCAATGCACTGGTATGAAGAGTTCAGGGCGTGGACATGGGTGCAAACCTTTTATATGGCTTAATGCAGAACTCCTACCCACAGTTGACGTGGGCCCTGACGTGGGTCCTTGACCGCACGCTTACAGTAACTGTGGAAAGTTTTTGGAGAACAGAGAAGTGGTATCATGGTGAAAACAGGGGCTTTTAGCAGGTGGTCGGTGCTCTTGACCGCAAACATAAGAAAAAGATAACTTTTACCGTAAGATGCTCAGAAATTAAGATTTTATATGTTATTTCTCTGTCACGTAGCCGCCTTTTCAGTTTCAGTTGAGCAAGCGTGGAAAGTTTCATAAGTTAAAATATTGCAAACATTGCTTGTGAAAGAGCAAGATGTACCAGCAGAGTGTCACGTACGTGTGGGCTAACCTTATTCTTGTGACTGTGGAAATTTACAAGGGGGGCTGGTGCCGCGGTGGATGGCACAGGTCCCTGCTGTCAGGTCAGAAAGGCCTACAAGATTTGTTGTATTAAAAATGATAGCAAGAGGCAGTGGCCTCTTGGGCCTACATGTGTGTGTGCATCTAAGGAGGTGGGTTTGGGCCTAAGTGTATGTATCTAAGGGGTGTGGACCACTGTGAGGGCTTGGGCCTAAGTGTATGTATCTAAGGGGGTGTGGACCACTGTGACAGGTACTAAAAGGCTAAAAGAAAAATGGACAACTTAGGTCATCTATCAGGGCCTGACTGGTGGGGCCTATATGGGAGTGCCATGTTTCATGGGCAGAGCAGAAAGGTACATAGGTCTGTGTTATATGGTAGAACAGAACCCTACTTCAAAGGCCAGGAGGGGTGTGAGTGCCATGGTTGACCATCAGACTGACAATTGGCTTCTCCTAATCTGTGTGAGCACTTTTGGCAATGTTCAACTAAGGATGCCAGGGCTTGCTCTGTAATGTGCTGTACTTACTGTGGTGTGTGCGGTCAGTGCAGGTGACTGATGTTTGTCTGTTTCCCTAATTGTTTGCAGATACATCCACGGCCACAGGAGGGGACAGCTCCATGGACCAGGAGGAGCTGCAGAGCCAGACTGGGTCAGCAGCCGATGAGTGGTCGGAGGGACCCAGTGGCACGGAGGGCGAGGGGAGCCACACCGAGGAGTCCTCAGCACCATCCACCTCAGCTGAGGACCACAGCAGCTCGGAGGATGACTCCCTTGTGGAGGCGGGTGTCAGCAGCCACCACACCCCAGCTAGTATTGCTGTCCCCGCCACCACCACCACCACCGCCCTCCCATCGGCTCCCATTCCAGAGGTCCGTGGAGGCTCCCGTGTTCGGGAGCGTGTCTCCTTCGTGCCAGGCACCGCACCCCCTGCCCCTGTGTCCCCTGCTGCCCTGAGTGAGGAGTCTGTGTACTTACTTCGCCAGCTCCATGTAGGGCAGACAGCAATGCTGAGTGTCCTCCATGCACACACCACTCTGTTGACACAGCTGGTGTCGTTCATGGAGGGCATCTCATCGGGCATGTCTGCCCTACAGAGGAGCAATAAGTCCATGGACTCCTCCCTGACGGCAGCAGTGTCCCTCCTCCAACAGTCCCTCACCCCTCCTACCTCTGCCCCATCCACACTTCCTGGCACCCTACCTGTCCCAAGCACATGCACACCTGCACAATCACCCAAACACACAGACACGAGCAGCACAGAAACACCCAAAACAAAGGCAAAACATGCACGCAAGCATCCTCAGGGGACTGATACCACACCCACAGGGGATGGGGAACAGACACACACACAGGCATCCACAGTCACTCCGCAGTCCTCCAAATCCTCTCCCTCCAAGACCCCTTCCCTTGCCTCACCTGCAACCCCACCTAAAAAGCAGCTCTTCCTCTGTGACCTCGGCCTCTTCCCCTCAGATCCAGCTGATCCAGCATACAGGGGGAAGAGGAAGTCCACCCACACAGAGGGGAGTGCCCCTCACCCCCGGACACCCTCCCCCAGGCACAGACGAACTGAGGCCCCCACACGCAAGTCCCCCCGGTCCCGGAAGAGCAAGACCCCGCCACCGCCCTGCAGCTCAACCACACAGTCTCCTTCCTCCATCCCTCAGGCCCCCACAACACAGGTTCCCCCACCACACCCAGCCCCAGGTTCCCCCACCCACAGATACACCATCCCCAAAATGATCCGGCCTTCTCCCCCTACCACTTGCTCTTCCAGCCTCACGCCCCCCGCTGCACATGTTTGTGCCACTGGTGTGGAGACCGTGTCCTCCCCCTCTGTCCTGCCCACCTTACCTGAACCCCATTCTACTCCCCTGGAGACAGGCACTGCAGTGGAGTCCACTACCACCCCGTCTGACTTGGGCACTGCAGTGGGGAACCTGTCCACTCCATCTGGCCAGCCCACTGCAGTCGTGCCGGCACCCACACCATCTGACTCATGCCCCACAGTTGTGCCGGCACACACCATGTCAGACACCTCCACTGCAGTTGTCAGTGACTCTCCAGCACAGCCACCCCTTCCCTGCCTCCTTCTGGTGAGCCCTGATCCTGTCCCTGCGGTGCCTGGCCTGCCCCCCCGTATGCCCCTCCGAGGGAAATATCCCTGGTCCGTAGCAGTGCATGCAAGCAAAGGGTGACATCTGCCACTGTCACCCTGTTCGGACTTTACTGTTGGACTGGCCATTGGCCTTTGTCTTTTTTCTGGACTTTCTATTTCACACACATATGCTGAATAAAGCTCCTTTCTGTTCTCTGGTGGTTTTGCTTCAGATGTACATGATGTTGATGATGCTAACCATGCCCTTGCTGCAGTGATGGTGATTTTTGATATCATGAAAATGAAGTGTTACTGTGCAGGACCCCATGTGGTCCAGGGGGAATGTGTCCTATCCTGGTGTGTAGCCATGTCATCCTTTGCAGCAATATGAGGGTGTCATGTTTTCAATATTTGCCAATGGGATTTCCTACATTTATTTGCAATATCACATCTGTGGCTTACACCCCTGCACATCAGTTGTGCTTGCCATTGTTCAATTTGTCTATTTCCCTGACCGTGTGACCATCTCCACTGGACATGCAAGTTTGGGCATCAATGGGGAAGGACTCATCTGTGTTATCAGTGCAACTTGCTATACATGTGTGTTGGATCTGTGCAGATGATTTCGGTGACACTCCCATGACCAGGCTGATGTGACGAGAGCCTTCATTTTGTGCTAATTGTTGACTGAGTGACCAAGTGTTCTGCTGACATGATAGAGCCCTGCAGAGACAACGTATGGCACAGCTTTCCTTACACAGGAGTGGAGTCCCCTCATGGCAGTGTGTAATTCCGTGACATTGCCTGAGCCCAAGGTGTGTGTTGTGTGAGCATGTCTGTGTGTGTTCACTTCCATTTTGCTACGCAGGCTGGGATCCCTAATGATGTTCCTGTTTGTGATGCTTGCTGAGTTGACCTATGTTCCCCCCAAATCTTCGCACTGGGTTCTCTGGGATGTGGGTGCATGGCACATTACTGGTCATCAGGGTGTCATCCATAGGTGTGTTTGCTGTCAGGGCTGAGTTTGTGGGCAAACGCAGATGAGACACAGTCAGGATTCCCCTTGGCACTTGTTGGTTACACAAGTCATGTAATTTACAGTTTGGGTTAGCTTTCAGTGATTGTGACACGTTGTGTGTGTGACTGCTGCCACTCCTCAGGGTCAGAGCTGCAATGTTGGAAGTTGTCTATGTGTGTTCTTTGTGGGTGACCTTGACTTCTTCATTGGTGTGTGACTGTGTCCGGGATCCCATTGATTGTGGTGGATTTCACGTCATGCCCATGTACGGCGTACTGTGCAGTGTGTCCGACATTCACGAGTCTTGTTTACTGGCCATGTGTGATGGGTTTCTGCACCTTAGTTCCCACCACCACCCCTGGGATTGTCATGGGTGCATGTGCAATGTCACCAGTCCATGTGAGCTTCACTGCTGCACATTGGTGGAGATCAAGGTGTGTGGTGTTGAGTGTGTGCAAATGAGAGTTGTTGCACGGCTAGACCCATACCTCCATGTTGGCCTTGGCTGACAGGCCGTGCTGATTGATTTGTGCTTGTGTAGGTGTGATGGTAGTTTGTTGCTCAGGACACATGACTGTGGTTCACAGTGTGAACGACATGTAGCTTTGTCATCACAGTGGGATTATCATGCAGGCCAGGGTCACCACAATGTGGGGTCCCTGGGGGTAGTGCTGTGGTGGGTCTGTCTCTTGCTGTGTTATTTGCTGTTCCTACAAGCTTGTGTGACATGTGTAATTTGGGCTCCCTCTCATCTAACAATGCCTGATTGCCCACATAGGGGAATCCGATCCATGAGTTACTTTTGTGTGGCACTGTATACACATCTGTGTAATTGTGATTCAGGCCTCCTCATGTGTTGTGTGGTTGCCTGGGGACACTGGCACACCCCCCATCACCTGTTGTGTTTGATATGCAGTGTGAGGCTGCCTGTTTGTGTGTGTGCATCTGCACCACTGCATTGGCATATCTGTAGTGTGCCATTGGCTGTATGTTGTTTGGTGGCTTTCCCCTGCTGTCCCTGGGACTCCTAGGTCATCAGTCAGCACAATGATCATGGTTTGTATGTCCCATTGCTGCCATGGTATGGTATTTGTTCACCTGACATCTACAGTCTCCACAGGATATCTACATTTGTGTGTCCATTGGTGCAGATATGTGGGGCTGCATTATGATGGTCACTTCTGTCATTGTGTTATTGACGAATGTTGACAATGTCAGCCCCCATGGGTGATGTTTGTCTGCACAAGGCCAAAGTTATATCTTATTTGCACTGCACTGTTTGCCTCACGCAATCTATGTTGCTATGGGACACAAGCACTACTATGCCACAGATGTGTTTGTTGTTCTGTGACCAGGAATCATCCATGCTGTTTGGCATTTGCAGCTTTTCCCATGACAACACTTACATTTTGGTCACTGTGATGATAGGGTTTTAGACCCCATTGCCACAATGTTCAAAATGTGCTTCAGCTATGGACCCCACACTTACCTTTTGGTCACTGTGATGATGGGGTTTTAGACCCCATTGCCACAATGTTCAAAATGTGCTTCAGCTATGGACCCCACACTTACCTTTTGGTCACTGTGATGATGAGGTTTTAGACCCCATTGCCACAATGTTCAAAATGTGCTTCAGCTATGGACCCCACACTTACCTTTTGGTCACTGTGGTGATGGGGGTTTAGACCCCATTGCCACAATGTTCAAAATGTGCCTCAGGTATGGACCCCACACTTCCATTTTGGTCACTGTGATGATGGGGGTTTAGACCCCATTGCCACAATGTTCAAAATGTGCTTCAGCTATGGACCCCACACTTCCCTTTTGGTCACTGTGGTGATGGGGGTTTAGACCCCATTGCCACAATGTTCAATTGGGCTTCAGCTATGGACCCCACACTTACCTTTTGGTCACTGTGATGATGGGGTGTTATACCCCATTCCCACAGTGGTCATGGTCTGCTTGCATTGTGGAGGCCACACACATTTATGTGTGACACATGTGATAGGGGGTCACATTGTATGCTCAATGTCATGTTCAGTGTTGTAGGCATTTGACACAGACTACACAAGCTTGTCATGGTGTTGGGGGGATGTATTTTTCAGACATTCCTTATGTTGGAGTATGCTGGTTGTGTCATGCATTACCCGTCCTATGTGTAGGGGTGTTGTGGATGGTAGGCATCCATCCCCCTATGAGTGGGGATGGTAGTAGTGACAGGCATCCAGGCCCCCCTGAGTAGGGGTGGTGGTAGTGGTAGGCATCCAGCACCCATGAGTAGGGGTGGTGGTAGTGGTAGGCATCCAGCCCCCCCTGAGTAGGGGTGGTGGTAGTGGTAGGCATCCAGCCCCCCCTGAGTAGGGGTGGTGTTGGTGGTAGGCATCCATCCCCCTATGAGTGGGGATGGTAGTAGTGACAGGCATCCAGGCCCCCCTGAGTAGGGGTGGTGGTAGTGGTAGGCATCAATTCCCCTATGTGTGGGGATGGTAGTAGTGACAGGCATCCAGCAACACATGAGTAGGGGTGGTGGTAGTGGTAGGCATCCAGCCCCCCCTGAGTAGGGGTGGTGGTAGTGACAGGCATCCAGCACCCCATGAGTAGGGGTGGTGGTAGTGGTAGGCATCCAGCCCCCCCTGAGTAGGGCTGGTGGTAGTGGTAGGCATCCAGGCCCCCCTGAGTAGGGGTGGTGGTAGTGGTAGGCATCCAGCCCACCCTGAGTAGGGGTGGTGGTAGTGGTAGGCATCCAGCCCCCCATGAGTAGGGGTGGTGGTAGTGGTAGGCATCCAGCACCCATGAGTAGGGGTGGTGGTAGTGGTGGGCATCCAGCCCCCCATGAGTAGGGGTGGTGGTAGTGGTAGGCATCCAGCACCCATGAGTATGGGTGGTGGTAGTGGTAGGCATCCAGCCCCCCTGAGTAGGGGTGGTGTTGGTGGTAGGCATCCATCCCCCTATGAGTGGGGATGGTAGTAGTGACAGGCATCCAGGCCCCCCTGAGTAGGGGTGGTGGTAGTGATAGGCATCAATTCCCCTATGTGTGGGGATGGTAGTAGTGACAGGCATCCAGCACCCCATGAGTAGGGGTGGTGGTAGTGGTAGGCATCCAGCCCCCCCTGAGTAGGGGTGGTGTTGGTGGTAGGCATCCATCCCCCTATGAGTGGGGATGGTAGTAGTGATAGGCATCCAGGCCCCCCTGAGTACGGGTGGTGGTAGTGGTAGGCATCCAGGCCCCCCTGAGTAGGGGTGGTGGTAGTGGTAGGCATCCAGCACCCTATGGGTGTGTATGGCATTGGTGGTAGCCATCCCGCCCCTATGGTTCTGCTGTTGCTAGTGTACGCCATTTCTGCATCCCTATGTGTGTGTGACATATGTTGGGTACGTGTCATTTGTTTGTGTAGTGGGTGTTTGACTTACCGTCTGCGCCGTACGCGTCTGTACCTGTTCCGGTAATAGATGTAGAGTATTGGTAGGACCTGCGCAATGGGATTCATGGTTTTTTCATCTCGTTCGGGTTTCTCGTGGCTTTGACTCGTACTCGTCGCTGGCTTGTTCGTCTCGTCGACGTGGATCGTCTTGTGGCACGAATCGGAGCTTATGTACAGCTCTCCCGGATGCTCTGACGTGCCGGACGTAGCGACGGGTTCGGCGCGTACGGAGTGCGCATCGTACTGGTCCGGCCGGAAGGTGCTGTGTATTTGGTTCCGTGCGACTCGATGTTTACGGATCCGGCTCGGGCGGGGAACAGGAGCTAAAATGGGTAAGTACGGCTCGCTTGGAATCTGGGCTGTTATGCGCATCATACTTGCTCGTTGGGACGACTGTTCGAATCGGTCGGGAAACACGCATTCAGCTGGGTTTTTTTCTGGACGAATAGTGTTAGGTGCCCTACCGGCCGAGATCGGAATCGGCCCCATAGTCTGGCACCAATATTTTTGGGTCGAAAGTGCAGATTGCAATCTTGAAACAGGAAATAATGTTTACATGGTGTGAATTATTCATCGATTAAGGTGAAAATTTCATCACAAAACTAATTTCTCAAACGGTGGTGATACTCTGTCTTCAAAGACATGCAAAGTCTATTTGTTTATAGATGTGCAAACAAATGCGTGCAGATGTTTGTCAGCTGCTGTGCCACGTGTGCCCCTGGGCACATGTGCAGAACACACCTTAGTCGCTTCTCTTTGGGGGTGCCCGGCAACAAGTATTGGCAGATTGAGTTAACAAGTACCAGGGCGATGGGTACCAAGTGCTGCTCTTTTCCACATATTAATTCACCAGAGCGAGGGATTCACCAGGGCAGCCGCCTTATATTTATTTTACAGAATACAAAGATAAACACAAACAAGCAGCCCTCCAACCTCAAAACTAGGGATAGAAAAAGGCAATAATGAAGCAGATTGCAGTCCGATCTCGTTGTCCTCATGGCGACTGTGACTAGAGCATGTTGGATAGATAGAGAACATCCCAGCAGCAACTTTTAAATCAATTGGTTAATGGCGTCAAATAGGGGTTGACTAATGAATAATCTTGGGCTTCCTGACCCCACCCACGAAGAAACCATTCATCTCGGGGATCCCTCCAGGCCCAAGACCGCCGCCCCTGAGTGCAACAGCACCTGAAGGCCAGGCTGAAGGAGCACCACAAGAACCCCATCAATGGTGACAAGATCATGCTCTGTAAATATGTAATATATATATTTGTCCAACCCTAATCGCTTCAACTTTTCTTAATTTGTAATCTTGAGTGAATTTGCAACTTGTATATATGTAACTCTAACCACGAGTACCTGTAGTAGACATATGTACTTACTACCATTCTTTTTGAGTTTAGAATTTATCTGTTTGGAAGACGCGCGAGCGCGCGAAACAAGATGGCCACCTCCCGGTGAGCTCCTCCGCGTTTTCGCCCGTTTTGCGTTAAAAACGACAAAATTATACAAAAATTAATACTGTAAAGAGGTCGCTGTGGATTTGAAGCCGGTACCTGCGTTGTGGGGTCGTTTTTGGGTGCTTCTGGACGGCGAAAGTGGTGTTTTCTCTCGTCAGGCTCCTGCTCCCAGTCTGCCTTCAGGTACTGCCAGGCTTGTCTGTCAGGGGGGCGGAGTAAGCACGTAAGAAAGGGCCTGGCTTGGGCCTAGCCACTTCCACAGACCATTTTAGCTGCTGCACCAGTTATTTGAAGGATTTGATCACCAAGAATACTATACCTTCCTACAAACATTGTATTTAATTGCAAATTGGATCCTTTTTACATCAAAATGGAAAATAAAAATTCTCTACATAATAAAAGGAGACAGCAGGTTTCACCTCCGCCAATTAAATCAAAAGTGGTAGCGTCATCTGAACCTTCCTTGTCTTTAATTTTAGAAGAAATTCAAGCACTTCGTGTTAATACAGATACCATTGCGTCAGAGATTAAAAATGTGCGCAAAGAAATGGCTTGCTTATCAATGAAAATTTCTGACAACTCAATTAAAATACAGGATAATAAGGTTAAAATAGACGCTTTTACCCCACTTATGGCGAAAATATCACCCATGTCTGCACTCCTTTTAGATATGGAAAACCGCAATAGACAATATAACCTACGCATTTTCAATCTACCAGAAGATGTTGAAGGGGCCAACTGCAGATTATAGTTGGAAACTTTGATTCCTGGCCTCTTGAAAATCAGTTTTCCAGAAAAATTTGAAATTGATAAGGCTCACAGGATTCCTTCTCATCGCAACCCTCAACACACAAAACCTCGACAAATGATCTTTAAAGTTCTCCGTCATCACCATTTGGTTTTGATTAGGAAAGCAGCACGAGAAATTCCTTCGCTGATGGTCAATGGGAATAAAATATTTATCCATCAAGATTTCGCCAAGGAGACTGTTTCTGTTCGCAAAGAATTCACTGCTCTTCGTCCTCAACTAAGAAGTCTTGGTTTCAAGTATGGTCTTTTTGATCCTTCAACAATGCGTATTTGGAAAGATAACTTTTCGAAATCCTTTCAGCGTCCTCAAGAACTGAAACAATTTCTGGATCAACAGTCACAGCATTTAATGGATACTCATGACTCTACTACTTGATTGTTTCCAGTTATGTATTTTCTGACAAATTACTGAGTTATTCTTCATCGGGCTCCAACGGTACCGGTCATGCTTGTTGAGCGTGTGTGCGTTTCATTCCTGATATTAATGTATTCTGTTTGTCGTTTTTTCCATGTTTTATTATTTTCCTTTCATCTTCCCTGTTCTAGAGCTACTACTTTCTCACAATCTTTTTGTATTTTTCACTCTCCTCCTCTTCATCTTTTCTCTTTCTTTCTTTCATTATGGCTAACATACATAATATTAAAGTAGTTTCATTAAATGTTAAAGGTTTACGTCATCCAGTTAAGCGCACAAAGATTTTAGATTATCTAGGTAGTTGCAAGGCAGATATTTGTTTTATTCAGGAGACTCATATAGATTACAAAATCTTAGATTATATGAAGAAAAAGTGGGTCGATACTATTGTTTCATCTCCTGCTAATGGAAAAAAAATGGGGTTGCTATCTTTTTTGCAAAAAAATTACACTGCCAAATGTTGAATAAAACTTCAGATGCTGATGGGAGATATATTATAGTTAAAGTTAAAATACATGATTCAGTCATATTTTTACTTAATGTTTATGGCCCTACGGCGGACGACCCTCTTTTTTGGTCTAATCTTACTACTGAGGTTCTGAAGTTGGGTACAGTTCCGTTAATTGTAGGAGGTGATTTTAATGTCATATCTGATCCTCTATTAGATAGATTATCTTGTACTAAATTTCACCCTCCTAAGGTTTTTCATGCTTTCAGATTATTTATTCAAACCACTAAGTTAGTTGATATTTGGCGCCTACATTTTCCTACAGAAAAAAGTTTTACATTTTTTTCAAACCCACATAATTCTCATTCTAGGATTGATTATTTATTGGTCTCTAGACAATTAATTCAATCCGTGATTTCTCCTAACATTGGTAACATTGATATTTCAGATCATGCTTTAATTTCTTTTGTTTTGAATTTAAATTCATCTTTTACAAAACAATCCCGATGGCAAATGAATACCGATATTGTTCTTAAGGAACATAATAAACCAAAACTCTTAACTGCAATTCAAGATTATTTCCTACTTAATCCTGAAGGTTCCACTTCTATGGTTAATAGATGGGATGCTTTTAAAGCATACATTAGAGGTGTAACTATTTCCATTATGGCTCATGAAAATAAATCCTTCAATACTAATATTAAAAACATAGAAAAACAAATTGCGAAATTTGAGAGACTTTTCATTACGTCTAATGATCCTCAATATAGACTTAAACTGCAAAAGCTTCGGTATGAATTTAATTCAATCCTTAGCAGAAGAGCTGGCATTCAGATTTCTAACTCTAAAGCCAATTTTCGTTTTAATGCCAACAGATCTGGGAAACTTTTAGCTAATTATTTACGTATAAAAAAGGACAAAACTCAAATAAACTCTATTCATGGCTCTATACAAAAAAATGCCATCGAACGCTTAAACTCCACCTAGTCTAAGGGGAAGCCGCGACTACTGTGCACACTCTTAACTATGACACGAGACTGCCACCATTAAGGTCGACCTGGGAAACCTCCATATAAGCACTTGGACCGGGTTCTCAATAACGTCTCCTTTTGGACAATAGCATTGCCCAGACAGAGTAATGAAGCTCGGGCAGAACGCATAATTCACATTGAGAACTATGTGTATGAAGAACAAAGCCATTTTTATCTAATAGCAATTTAACTCTTTTAACCTTTTAAGGAGCCATGAATTTTGAATATATGTAATTATTGTCTTATCATGATTTTATTGTATTATCTGAAACTCGCATTGCAATGGTTTTTAAGTAACTATGCAAATGTAATAAAATTCAAAATTCAAAATTCTATTCATGGCTCTAGTGGCAAAATTGCTTTATCTCACAATGATATCGTTAATGAATTTTTGGATTTTTACTCTAATCTATATAACAAGCCTGATTTTCATGATGCCTCTTTAATTGATTCCTTTTTGACTACATGTGGTTTACCCAGCATTTCTCAATCAGATAAAATTGGGTTAGATTCTCCCATTACTACAGATGAAATTTTATCAGCCATAAAATCTCTTAAAAAAATAAGTCTCCTGGTCCAGATGGTATTTCGGCTGAGTTTTATAAAGAATTTCAAGTACAACTTTTGCCCTTTTTATTTCAACTTTTTACCTCTTTTGGCTCTTCAGGAATTACTTCAGGCTCTTTTACTGAGGCTTTAATTGTCGTGCTTCCCAAACCAGATAAGGACCCCACTATTGTGTCAAATTACCGGCCTATATCTCTAATTAATCAAGATTGTAAATTATATGCTAAAATATTGGCTTCTAGATTAGCTCCTGTAATGCATTCTATTATACACCCAGACCAATCTGGCTTTATGAAAAATAGGTATTCTGCAAATAATACAAGAGCCTTGCTACATGTTATCGAACAAGCTCCCACTTTAACTTTACCTTCAGGAATTCTGGCCTTGGACGCTGAAAAAGCTTTTGATAAAATTCATTGGCAATTCTTATTTAATACTTTATTGTCATTTAATTTTGGTGAGACATTTATTCGCATGATTTCTGCTCTTTATTCTGCTCCTACTGCTCGTTTATTTATCAATGGCCAAATCTCGAATCAATTTTCACTTTTTAGAGGTACAAGACAAGGTTGCCCTCTTTCCCCACTTTTATTCCTTATTGGTATTGAACCCTTTCTCAATGCTATAAGAAAATGTGATGATATTAAAGGAATTAATATTAAAGATGTTACTATTAAAGCCTTAGCTTATGCTGATGATGTACTCCTATTTATTAGTGACCCTATATCCTCATTCCCTTCCCTATTAGAGATTATCAAAAACTATTCCACAGTCTCTGGATATAAATTAATTACTAACAAAACTGAATTTTTCCCCTTAAACATTTATTGTACCCCTGATATGATACCTATGACTGATATTATTTGGCAAAAGGATAAATTGAAATATCTTGGTATTTTATTCTCATCCTCTATAAAATCAACAATAACATTGAACTGTAACTTTATTTTAAATTATATCAAAGATAAATCGTCTAAATGGTCATTACATCTTTCATGGTGGGGTAGAATGGATTCCATTAAAATGACAATTGCTCCTAAAATTTTCTACACCCTCGCCATGATTCCTACTCAATTTTTATTAAAGTTTTACAAAGATGTTGATAGAATTTTATCCAAATTTCTTTGGAACTGTAAACCGCTTCGTATCAGTTATAAAAAATTAAAAATGCCTAAATGTAATGCTGGGTTTGGATTACCTGACTTTTTTCTTTACCACAAAGCCTTTATTTTAAAACAAAGTTCCATATGGTTTAATCAGTCCTATTTAAACAATTCTCCTATTTGGCTTGATATTGAGAAATCATTGGTAAATCCATTTCCACTCCCCACTTTGTTAACTATGTCTAATAGGTCATCATTTTTTCATAAATCCGTTATCCTTAAGTCCACTAAAATGATTTTTAATGATATAGATTCAATTTTTCTATCCCCTATGTCTATTACTGAAGACCTGTCACTATGGTATAGCAATGTTATTAAATTGAATAGGAATGTTAGTTTCTGGTATTCATGGATTAATGCTGGTATTTTTATCTTAAAGATATATATTCAAACAATGCTTTTATATAATTTGAGATTTTACGAACAAGATTTAATTTACCTCAATCTGATTTTTCTAAATATGAATATTTATGTAACTCCATTTTAGACTCTTTTCCTCAAGATATTCCTTCTAATGTTAAAGCTGATTTATCAATTTACATTCAAACTGTCTCTACTTCATCACATGGTGTTTCTATTTTATATAAAAATTATCTAATTCTTTAGGTAGCAACATTAATATGCTTTCAGTATTTTGGAATAATGAACTTTAACTTTCACTGTCCATTGATATATGGAAAGATATTTGGCTTAATAGTATTTCTGGTTGGTTACCTGTTTCACTTTATCAAACTAACTCTTATATTTTATTTAATTGTTTATGGACTCCATTACGTCTTTTCCAAGCTAAACTTCTTCAATCTGCATCTTGTTGGCACTGTAAATCGCACCCTGGTACATTACAGCATATGCTTTTTAAATGCCCTTTAATTTTAAAATTTTGGACTGATGTTTGGGATATTATAAAAAAGATATTAAATATCCATGATGATGTTTCTTACAATATGTTAATTTGCAAATCTGCTCTTCTTTCACATAGTTTAAATGACTTAGAAGGTAAACTTTTTAATTTCCTAATATCAGCTGCTTTAAAATCCATTACATTTTGTTGGAAAGATGTCTCGTTATTATCAGTGCATGCTTGGTGGTCATGGGTTATTTTTACAAGAAGAGGAGCTCAATTGTCCTTAACTGGGCTCAATCATAATTCCAATTCTTTTCACTCTTTTTGGATACCTGTTGATGTTTATGTATCTTCTTAAACGGTATATTTATAACTAATTTTGCTTTTTATTGATAATATAGTATATTTACTGATTTAATATTGTAGCTCTATTTATAGATAATGTAATGGCTTCATTATTGATCCCTTTCCCTCCTTTCCTTTTTATGTTTTCCAAGAATACTTATTTTTTCTTACCTAAAGTAATTCAACTGATATTCCTGTTAATCTTCTTTATTATAACTAGGTATTTTCGCTTTAGAATATTGTTTTCTGTATTGTCTGTTACTTGTTTATTATGAAAATTCAATAAAATATTTTGAACTCAAAAAAAGAATTTATCTGTTTGTATCTTTTATGTAATTCATGTACTCTGAAGTCCTTATGCAATGTAACTGGTTCTATTGTAAAGCGCTCTGACACCTTCGGGTAAAGTACGCACTATATAAAAATGCAGAAATAAATAAGTACCCCACGTGTTCTAACATCACCCAGCCTGTCCTGAGGCATCGGCTTTTGGGGTGTGGGGCGATTATGCGCCATTCCTAGGAGTTGGAGCAAGGGAGGAGAGGGCTTGAAATACTGTTTGAAATAAAAAATAAATAAATAAATCACTTTGCCAAATGTCTTTCATTTTCTGCTTCGAACTGACAATTGTAATGACAGTAGGGCTCAGAGGAACAGATTGTTGTTTTTAGCACAGCCTTCGTGCCTAAAAGCCCTCCCCACACACCACTCGTCTTTAGCATCTCCCTGCCAAATGAGGTGCAGAGGGGCCAGTCAACTGTTGGTGGTGGAGCAAGATGTTTACAAGTACAGCCCGCATGCCTAGAAGCCCCCCCCCAATCCTCCTTAGAATCCCCACAATATAAGGTGCAAAGCAAGGTGCTTTCGAGCACATCCCGGGCACCTAGAAGTGCCCATACTCTTCTTTCACATTTCCCTCAGAATAAGATGCATGGATGGCAACTTGCTGGTGCAGAGCGAGGTGTTTTCGATGACAGCATGGGTGCTTAAAAGCCCCCACACTCCTCCTTCGCATCTTCCGCAGTATAAGGTGCCATGAGGGCATCTTTCTGGCACAAAGCGAGGTGTTTCCAAGCACAGCCCGGGCACCTAAAAGTCCTGCCCAAACACCCTTCTTTACCATCTCCTGCAGTATAAGGTGCAAAAATGGCATTGCATTGTATTGTGCTATACAATAACGGGCCATACCAAACCTTATCATCACAGGCCAAACAATACCGCATCATAACAGGTGATATCGCATCACGCCATAAAATAAAATACTATGACAGGTCATACCATACAATGACAGGCCATACAATACCATATCGCACCATACCACACTATACAATGACAGGCCATGCAACACCATACCATACAATTGACAGCCTATACCATACCATGACAGGCCAAACCATACTATAACATACCATACCGTACTATACAATGGCATGTCAAGCCATAATATACAACAGCAAGCCATACAATACTATACAATGACAGGCCATACCGTACCATACCACACTATGGAATACCGTACCATACCATACAATGACAAGCCACACAATACCATGTCACACTATTGCACACAATGAAAGTTCATACTATACAATACCATAGAATGACAGGCCATACCATACTATACTATATAATGACATACCATGTCATACTGTACAAAATAACTAAAAAAATGATAAAGTTTATATCACTACTCCAGCTGGCTTAAAAGCAGTAGATCCAAATTTCATCAGTTAAATGGAGTGCAACAGCAACCAATGAGAGAGTTCCTTGTTGTGCTGCACATCTGTTGCTACCAAAGTAATGTATTGCACCAGTGGGTCTAAGCTTCCAGAGGAGGGGGGCTTGCAAATGGAGTGCATCGCAGCCATTGTCTGTATACAATACATAGCCTGATGCAATGCATTTATCAACTTCATGAATTCTCAATCGGAAGCCTGGGAAACCGAGGCCAAGGGAGTGGATGACGATTTGGACAAGATCACACAGCGCACAGTGTAATGTCTAAGTCAGTTTTAACCCACGTCTCCTCTCCTATTTCAATAATAAGAGTCCGTGCTCTACTGCCGCCAATGAAGCGCCAACATTTGTCATTTAAATTAATAGAAGAAGAGGTGTGTTGCCCAGTGTCCACCCATAGCTACTCCCACCTTCCATTGCGTCTCATCCAATTCCCATCCCAGCACGTGCCACATTTCTCCCACAACCTTTTCTTAAGTTTATTTTACTTTTATTAGATCTCTTTCACTGGTCGTCTTCTACCGTCCATTAACAATGTGATGTGTGGGTCATGTGACCATACCTGTTCATAGTCAAACCTAAACCTGGTGTATCCACCTAGCTAGAGAGTGACAAAATAATTCAGGGCCAATGCACATTCTCCCTATCAAATATACACAAACACAAAACTCCAGTTCTGTTTTTTAAAAATAACTGTTGGTATACCATAAAGATATTGTTTTTATTCAAAGGGAACCCATGTCATAAGTTACAAATTGTCCAGCGTGGCGAAGGAGAGCACCTAGAGGTACAGGACACTGCACTGTAGCCTTGACGAACATTCGACCACAGAGAAGTGCACTCTCCCTTCTAGCCAATGACACGGGCACCAAAACTCAAATAAGGTTGATTTGATGTTAATGTACTGTTTATAGAGTGTACATTTACCCAAGGGTCTCTTGGCGCTGTAGTATGCTTAAGTAGCAACCAGTAGCGGCTGCTACAGGGCAGTAGTGGTAGGGCTGGGGAGGGAGGTTAAAAAATCAAATGAAAAAAAAATATTAAAACACACCTGCCAGCTGCCGCTTCTCCTCCGTCCTCTTCTTCGTCGATTCAGGAAATAGGAACAGGAAGCACCCAGGTTTCCAGACTCCCTTAGCCAGTCACGACGCTGCTGATAGCAGCATCGTGATTGGTCTGAGTGCCGTGGTTTGGCTCTCAGACAGGGACAGGGAGCCTGGGCATGTTCTCCACCCAGGCTGTGCAACACAGCCTGGTGGAGAACATGCCAAGTGCACATGACTGTTTGGCCAGCCCAAGACGGCCGGCCAAACTGTCATGCGCACTTAGAGAGTGCCCATCACTCCTCCCCCTGCTCTGTTGGCAGTCCAGCCCGCCCCACCCCTACAGAGGAGTACCAAAAAATAAAATGATAATACCATTCTGGTATTATCATTTTATTTTTCCGGTGGGGCGATGCTCCTCCACCTTAGCAGAGGAGCCGCGCCTGGTAGCAACATAAGAAAGAGTCCATCTTACAAGTGGCATCAAATGGCATCTTAAAAGGCCAGGTGTGTAAGGCTTTCCTGAAAGAGTATAACTCACTAATTAACATAAACAGTTAACAGGTATAAGAGTCTAATGCCTCTACGTTTAAGTGCATGCTTTCCACAAGCGTGCAGCATAAAGGCAGGGAGTTTATAGGCCCTAAATAAAGTCGAAGACAGATGTGG
This sequence comes from Calotriton arnoldi, assembly GCA_963921515.1. Classification (NCBI taxonomy): domain Eukaryota; kingdom Metazoa; phylum Chordata; class Amphibia; order Caudata; family Salamandridae; genus Calotriton; species Calotriton arnoldi. The sequence goes on along the minus strand of CAWUFW010002404.1, from coordinate 2,142,096 downwards.
GCTTGTAATAATCAGCTGAAACACATAGGCAACTATGATTTTGATGCAGATGTAAGAACCATTGTTTGTCTTAATGCATCTCTTTTTCTGTTTTTAAACTATGCCATGGATACTCTTTGAATAAATAGATATCTTTAGGGAATATCCATAGTTTAAAAAAAAACTTATCCAAAAGAAAAAAGTTATACTGAGCTCCCAATTTATGTTTGTGCCCAGTCGAGTACTACTTACCTTCCCGAATGAGGGGAAGGCACCTATGATGAAGCATGCCACTACTAACCATGGGTGAGGTGCCTTCTCCTAGCATTTAAACATATATCTGAAGTAGCAGGAGGGCCCACAGTAAAGGACTCCCATTTTTGAGGGGCCCATGCACTCTATTGTGTTTGTGTATATTTGGTTGGGAGAACATGAGTTGGGCCCGAAATATTCTCTACCTCTCTAATTAGGTAGATACTGTAGGTTTAGGATTGGTTTAGGTGTGTTTGTGTAAACCTAAACTTAGCCCAAGCCCTGACATTTTAGACCTAACTATCATGCCTTCTTACACCAAGAATAATATATTTGCTATACTGTCTTGACTTAGGCAAGAGGATATAGTATGGGTTGGGAGTATGATTCGCGGCAGAAGTAGGGCTCTGGAGCAGGGCTGCGGGAATTATTATTGTTGTTCTATACCTCATGTGCCAATAGTTGTCCAAAAATAATGCTGTCCCACCAGGTTAGCTCAGTTAATGTTGCATGATATGTACACTCAAACAAATTGTGTAGCAAAAATGTAATTAGCCAACGTTTTCCATGGCAATATAATTTTGAGTTTAATTATTCTTTCAAAACACATGTTAAGTGTCTGGTGAAAGTGTGACCTAATGGTTTCATTTAACTTACACTTTTCAGTCATTTAATGCATATAGATTAATTAATGTTAATTAATGCATTGCAAATAGTAGCATGTGAATTATGTGTAAAAGATAACCCTCAGGGTCACAGAATCACAAACAGTTCCAGTGGCCCTAGAGAACAAGCATGACCATGTGGCTGTCTAACTATACAAATGTGCTCATGTTGGGTACTACAATCCATGTCCTTTACTTCTTTCCTCAGACCATCCAGCTATCCCTGCTGGAGGCCAAGCCCTGAGAGTCATTGGACAGCAGCGATGAGAGATAGCAGCTGGGCTGTGCCTTCTAAAATGGAGGCCATAGCAGCGGCCTTCTGCAAGCTAGTACCTTCGAGGAGGAGACAACAGCAGGCGTTGCCTCCAGGTTCCCACTGGTGGAGAGGAGACAGCACCACCAGCCTAGCCAACACAAGTGGTCGAGACCTGCATCCAGAAGTACCTCAGGGACCTGAGAAACCCACCCGCTCCACAGAGGTCTGCCTCCTTTGCAGAATTATAAAAAGCCTGGAGGAAGTCAAGGCTAACCAAGACAACATTCTCCAAAGACTTGATGAGCTGGGGAGCACTGTGGTGGGTCTGTTGTGGGAGGTGAGAGTGGGAAAGGGCAGGAAGTAGTAGTTTTTATTAAGAATTTTGTTATGGTTTAGGGATGGGGTGGGCCTATTGTGGCAGGTGGGGTGATGAAAGGGGAGGCCTTTTGTTGGAGGGAAGGGAGGTACAGTTAGGGAAGGGGTAGTTTTTATTAGGATCTTTTTAGTAGTCATTGGCGGGCACCCAGGCTGGGGAAGACTCTACAGCTGTGGACAAGATAGGGGATAAGTAACCCGAAGAATGACCATGCTCTCCTAGAGAGTTTGCTGTGGTCTAAGCAAACTGCTTGTGCGTGCCACATGTGTTGCAGTTGAAGTACGGAATGAATGCTTCATGCATGTGGAGTCAAAGCGCAGCTCCAGCCACTATAAAGCAGCCGAAGACGATGAAAGAATTGCAAAGAATCTATACTTTGTTGGCCAAGAACCTGCTGGTCAAGCCATACATAAAGATACTGCGCTGCCACGCAAGATAAAGTTATACATTATATGGGGTGTTAACACTGAAAGCGGATTCAACCAGGTTTATGAAGCGCAGCTGCTAATAATCATAACTTGCAAAATAACGCTGCGAACTGAAGTGCTGCAAGGTGGAGATCAACCAGGTGTCAGAAAATGGAAATTGATATTTAGAAGAGAAGAAATAAATGACTTACCAAATACATTAAAGAGAGTCATCATACCACAGCACTCGGTGAAGTGACTCAAGGAGAAGTGCTCAGGGTTGTGGTTACAGAGCCGTTCATACCCAAAGCGATTCATTCACGAAGTTGCTGAGTGGGGCTCAAAAACAACTTCATAGGTCTTTAAAGAAGCCAAGCTGAAACTGACTTTCAGAATAGTGAAAGGCTGTTTTTCGATGGAGACCAAGGAGGAGGTTAACATTCCCCTGATTGTCCATGACGACTCTGAGGCCGGTCCATCACAAGGCATCGGAAAAAGAACAAATGACACAGGCTCAAATGGACAATCAACCGTAGCCGAAAGAGCTACATCCTCAATGTCAGCCACTTCCATTACTAGTTACCATGGTGCTGCCTTCCTGAAACCACCACCACCTTTTGATACAACCATAAAGCAAAATATTGGCGATAGATGGACTGCTTGGATAAAGACATTTGATGATTTCAATGATGCACTTGAAGAGACTCATAACAAGAATATTACCTCAAGTATCTCAAAATCTTGCTGGTGTTGGTGTGAAAGAAGTCATAAAGAAAATGCCCCAAACTGACGAAGAAATCACATACCGTCAGATTAAAGAAACATTGAATCTCTCAAGTTAAGTCCCGTACCAAATGTTGATTAAGAAAGATACATTTTCAGTCAAGAACACAAATGAGTTGGTGAAAATTTTGATGAAGATGTGGGTAGACTCTATGCATTCATCAAACACTGTAAGTTCAATAGAATTTAATGGTGAAAATGCTAAGTGGCTTAGAGTTATTGAGGATGCTTGTCAGATTCATTCAGACGACGAATGCTGAGAGAAACGGTTAGTCTGGAGCGAGTGTAGATGGCTGCCAGAGCTGAGGAGCATGCTGAAAGACAAGCTGCTGACATGGAGGCCAGAGGTGCCCAGAGTGAATCAGTCAAGAGCATAAAAAGTTATGTTTTAGACGTGGATTTTAGTTTCCACATGAAGGTAAATGTCCCGCCATTGGACAGGTATGTAAAGGCTGTGATTTGATTTTTAATTTATAAAGTGCAACAAATGCCCTAGGCGTGAAGGCGCTATAGTCCCAGCTGCCCACACAATCCAGCTGTAAATCAAACAGTAACGAGGCCAAGAAAAGAAACAGCCTATACAGTATACAGCCAGGTCTTTAATGCCTTTCTGAAAGACAAATGCCATTTGATTGAAGTCAAAGACTGGGGGAGCGAGTTCCAGAGCCTGGCAGCAGCAACTGAGAAGACTCTGCCCCCCATCTCATCTTGCAGACTCTGGGCAAAGTCACCAGATTGCGATGGGCTGATCGCAGATCTCCAGTTGGAATGTACCAATAGAACATCTCCCTTATCCCAGCTGGACTTCTTTGATAAAGAGCCTTCTGTACTATAAATTTGATACGCTTTCAGATAGGGAGCCAGTGAAGCTCACATAGCCCAGCAGAAGCAGATTGATGCTTGGGAATATCAAGAATAGCCCTGGCAAGAGCATTCAGGGCTATCTGCAGATTTGCTTGGGAACTGATGTTAGAATCCAGATAGAGAGTGTTGCAGTAATCGATTTTGAACATACCCAATGCCAGAGAAACCTGTTTGCGTGCCGAGATGGGAATGAAGGGAACATTATTTTTAACCTTCTTATAAGCCAATAGCATGTTGCAACTGTGCAATTGGCCTGTCCATTAAGAGAAAGCTCAATATCTAGAATCACTCAAAGAATTTTAGCCTTATCAGCTGAGACGGGCAAAGTGCCAATGGAGTTCGGCCACCAGGCATCATTCCAGATTGAGGTATGCATTCCAAAAAGTAGCACCTCAGTTTTCTCACCATTGAGTTTAAGGAAGTTTCTTCACATCCATTCTGCTACTGCAGACAAACAGTGTGAGGAATTAATTGCAGTGGCTGCAGAATTCTTAGGAATTGACACAATGATTTGGGTGTAGTCAGCATATGATATTGCAAGCCACCCACAGGAACGGATAATGGTGGCAAGTGGAGAAACATACAAATTAAATAATGTAGAGCTCAACGGCGAGCCCTGCGGTATTCGTCAAGGAGGGAGGAGACACCAGAGTGGTGTTGATTCAGCATAACCCTTTGAGAGTGATCTTTAAGGAAGGAGGACAACAGTGCCAAGGCCCTACCTGTAATGCCAATCTCTTATAGGCATTCAGTTAGTAGAGAAGGGGGAGATGGTATCAAAGGCTGCCGATAGATCCAATAGGATCAAGGCCACACTTTTCCCTTCAATCCACTAACCGCCTAATATAATCTGTGGACGACACTAATGTATATTCAGTTTCGTGGTGTTGCCGGAAACCGAACTGTGATCTGTCCAGCCCATCTTCAATTGGTCTGCAACATGCAGTTGTTTTTAACTTTGAGTAAGCTCACGAGTTCTGAATAAAATCGGCATTTGGTGTATGTGAGGCTTAACTCAATTTTAACATTACGGGGTCTCTTTCTTTTTCCTTTTTGTGATATACACAAACACCTTCTTCACCTTTATTGTTTGTACTGGACACTTTTTTCTGGTTTCACAGGTGAGATAGCTACCTATGATGAGAAACGTGGGCACAACTGGTGAGAACCAACCAGTAAGCTCCTTTGGTGTAGCGCACGTGAGATGCTATCTCGCCTATACACACTTTTTTGTTGTTTATACACCTGTTTAAGAGGGGGGTATATCTGGAGCGCAGTGACTGACAACCCTAAAGATTTTTTAGAAATACAATAATTTATTTTGGGCTATAAGGATTGTGGATAAACTGAGAAATTTCTTGGGCAATATAAGTTGAAGACCCATTCCCAATCCTATATGTAAAAGTGGATTCAGCCCTTACTGATCAGGTCTTTTTGCTGTTTGGTTTTGAATAATTAAAGTGCCAAGAAGGTTGATTGAAGAGATGTAATTGTACATAGATATACATACTCTAATTTGTATCAAATAATAATTTTTTATTTAACAGAGAGGGAGATGTAGGGGTCGATTCCGATCTCGGTCGGAGACGCACCCAACGCCATTCGGTCGGGAAAAAAGCCATGCGAATGCCTGTTTCCCGACCGATCCGCACATTAATCCGAACGAACAAGTACGATGCGCACAACAGCACAGATTCCGACCCAGTCGTACTCACCCAATCCAGGTCCTGATCCCCGACCGAGCCGGATCCGTAAACGCAGATTCGAGTCGCCCGGAAGCCAAAAAGCAGCCCCGTCCGGCCGGACAAGAACGATGCGCTTCCCGTACGTGCCGAACCCGTCGCTACGCACGGCACGTCAAAGCATCCGGGAGAGGCGCACATAAGCTCCGATTCGCGCCAGAACACGATCCACGGCTACGAGACGAACACGCAAGCGACGAGGACGAGGCGAAGCAACGACAAAGACGAACGAGACGAACCAACAATGAATCCCATCGTTCCGATCCTACCAATATTCTACATCTACTTCCGGAACAGGCACGGACGCGTACGGCGCAGAAGGTAGGTCAGACACCAACCACAAACACAAACTACACGTACCCGACATATCACACACACACAGAGGGATGCAGAAATTACTTACTCCAGAAACAGCAGCACCATAGGGGCGGGATGCCCATCACCAATGCCACATATACACATAGGGGCCCGGATGCCTGTCACTACTACCACCTCTACCCATGGGGGTGCCAGGTGCCTACCACTACTACCACCTCTACCCATGGGGGTGCCAGGTGCCTACCACTACTACCACCTCTACCCATGGGGGCTGGATGCCTGTCACTACTACCACCCTTACCCAGGGGTGCCAGGTGCCTACCACTACTGCCACCGCTACCCAGGGGGTGCCAGATGCCCACCACTACTACCACCTCTGCCCAGGGGTGCCAGGTGCCTACCACTACTACCACCTCTACCCATGGGGGTGCCAGGTGCCTACCACTACTACCACCTCTACCCATGGGGGTGCCACGTGCCTACCACTACTACCACCTCTACCCATGGGGGGCTGGATGCCTGTCACTATGTAACAAGGTGGGCCCATCTGCGGTGAAACGCGTGGACGTTAAGGAATGGTGGACCGTAAGCCCCGCCTCTCCACCTCTTGTTTCTTCCCGGCAGGACACCTGGACTACAGGTCCCAGAAGCCCTTCCGACCTGGACGACTCCATAGAGGATGACGAGACGGGATGGGGGATCCTGAAGGACGTAACTCCGCCCCATGACGTCACACTCCCTGGACCCATAAGGAAGTTGGAGACCCGGAAGAAGGCGTGTACTAACACCGGCGACGGAATCGAGACGGAGTCGAAGGAGGTTACAGCCCTGTATGGAGAGAGCGGATCACTGAGAGAGCAGACGGAGCGAGAGGCAGAGCCAGCGAGAGTCCCGACGGAGCCAGGAGGCCAACGACCCCACGAGTCGCCCAGCCACGCTCCAGGAGGAGCGTGGCTCTCAGAGGTACGCAAACGCTTCGTGGGTTGGTACGGGAGGCGGGATAGCGTACCCCCTTAGTCCCTGAAACCGCGTTTCCCTTCTCCTTCTATTTTCGGTTGTTGGGTTGGTGTGAGGTGTCACCCATCACTTGAGCACGTCATATCTAAGGAGTGTAAAACACGAGTGAGCTGGTGTCCCATCACAACCCCTCCCTATCACTACAGACAAAAAGAACCGATCCCTTACCCCAGTATTTCTTTTCTTATGTTTCCTGATACATGGCCACGATATCTCCGAGGACCCGGCGCCAGTCAAGGAGGGAGTCGATAAGAGTGGAACGGAGTCCTGCCCATACACCCAACCCTGGCCCCTACGTGACCAGAACTTTGGCAACAAGGAAGAAACACCTGTCAATTCCAATAAAACCCTCTTTACCGCACCCTGGTGTCCTCTCTGATCCTTTGCCCACGCAACAACTGGTCTCAGAAGTAGGATCCCCTGCCATCAGTACTTCCATGATGGACGTCCTCATCCAACATATGATAAAGGGACAGGAGAGGCTTGAATGGGCAGTGGAGCGCCAAATGACATCTGCTCAGGCAGATAGGGACGTCTTTAAGGACTCGTTCACAGCCCAGATTGATGGATTGCAACAGATGTTTGGGGCGTCTCCGGTGCCTTCCTCTAGCACACCCCGTAGTGTGCCACACGGGCCTTCCAGCTTTGCCCTACAAAAATATGTCCCAGGAGAGGACCCAGACGCTTTCCTATTGAATTTTGAGAGGGTGGCGAGGGCGTGTGGATGGCCGGAGGACAGGTGGCCGTTTTTTCTGGCTCTCCTGTTAACCGGGGAAGCACAATCGGCATACCAAGTGGCTAACGCCACGGGTACCACCCCGTACAATGAGGTAAAAGACATGATCCTTGACCACCTCGGGTTGGACGCCGAAGCCTACCGAGTCCGTTTCCGGAGGGAGCGAGGACAGCCCGGAGAGAACCCCAAAGCTCTATGGTTTCGCCTCAGAATGGCAGCAGATAAATGGCTAAAGCTCCTCACGAGTACAAAGGAGGAGATCATGAACAGGGTGTACCTGGAACAGTATTTGGAGGCTTTGCCTTACGGTACTCAGAAGTGGCTGAGGCAACATCCCCGCCTTAGCCCGGAAGAGGCAGTAGAAATGGCCACACAGTACGCAAGGGCTCAACCTCGTACCCCTACGTGGGAGAGCGAAAGACAAGGGAAGGCCCTCCCCAGCAAGCCCGAGAGGAAACCCCGGCCGTTCGCAGAACCGTTTCGACACAAGACCCCCAGACCGGAAATCCCCTCCTTCCGTGGGCCCCAGTGTTTCGAGTGTGGTGATTGGGGTCACCTAGCCCGGATGTGCCCGAAAAGGAAAGCCAGTGACGAACCCATGGAGGTCGGATATGTTCCAAGGTCAATCCTCTATACCGCTGAGATGGGACCGGCATTCCATGTAAGTGTACACGTGAATGGAAGGGGGTCAAAGCATTATTAGATTCAGGGTGTAAGCAGTCAGTGATACGCAGTTCTATCGTCAGAGCAGACCAATATGTGCCAGGTGCAGTAGTTCACATTAAATGTGTATACGGGGACATAAAACCATATCCATTGGCTATCATTTCCCTTACTCCTCCCCAGGGGCCTCCATGCATGGTAAGGGTTGGGGTGTTAGAGGCCCTCCCCGAGGAACTACTCATAGGGACAGACAATCCTGACTTCCTCTGGCTATTTACACACACCATTGGTGGGCACTCTGGGAGACCCGAGGTGAGGAGGGAACATAAAGCGCCCTCCGTCGCGTTGACCAGCCCTGAACCCTGGATCCTGGATAAAAGCTATAGGTTTGCTCAAACCAACGACCCAACCCTCTTTAATGCATGGGAAGCAGCCCACGCAAGTCAGGACACAGCACCCCAGGTCTATCCTCGGTTCCTAATAAAAAACGATTTGTTGTATAGACAGGGTAACCCTGGAGAACCAGAACAACTCCTGGTACCGACCACGTTCAGGGAGCGGATTTTGTTCTTTTCCCACTCGCACCTCACCGCTGGCCATACCGGAGCCGAAAAGACAACCCAGAACGTGCTCCGACATTTCTTTTGGCCCGGTATCTATAAAGATATCAAAATACATTGCCAGACCTGTGAGGAGTGCCAAAGGAAGAACATGCAGCGACCGCCGGCTGTTCCCTTGAAACCACTACCTATCATTGGGAATCCGTTCGAGAGGATTGGAATGGATTTGATCGGGCCACTACCACAGACAAGGAAAGGAAACCAGTACGCCTTAGTGGTTGTGGATTATGCCACCAGATTTCCCGAAGCCTTTCCCCTCAGGGCTCCTACCTCAGCAGCAATCGCAGACCGACTGGTAGAACTCTTTGCAAGGGTTGGATTCCCTAGGGAAATCCTAACGGATCAGGGAACTCCCTTCGTCTCCCGGTTGATGAAAGAAGTATGCGGAGTGTTGGACCTCCACCACATCCGAATCTCGGTTTATCACCCACAAACAGACGGCCTTGTAGAGCGATATAACCGAACCATCAAGACCACCCTGAAGAAAATGCTAGTCCTCGAAGGAAAGGAATGGGATCGCCTATTACCACTGGCCCTTTATGTCATCAGAGCGCAGGTCCAAAGCAGTTTGGGATGCTCGTCCTTTGAGCTCCTGTATGGGCGACAACCCCGGTCCTTACTGGAAAGGACAACGGGAGTGCGGACTACCTGTCCAGGGTGTTCCCTCTCCCCGATCGGGAGAATCCAGGGGGGGAGGAATGTAACAAGGTGGGCCCATCTGCAGTGAAACGCGTGGACGTTAAGGAATGGTGGACCGTAAGCCCCGCCTCTCCACCTCTTGTTTCTTCCCGGCAGGACACCTGGACTACAGGTCCCAGAAGCCCTTCCGACCTGGACGACTCCATAGAGGATGACGAGACGGGATGGGGGCTCCTGAAGGACGTAACTCCGCCCCATGACGTCACACTCCCTGGACCCATAAGGAAGTTGGAGACCCGGAAGAAGGCGTGTACTAACACCGGCGACGGAATCGAGACGGAGTCGAAGGAGGTTACAGCCCTATATGGAGAGAGCGGATCACCGAGAGAGCAGGCGGAGCGAGAGGCAGAGCCAACGAGAGTCCCGACGGTGCCAGGAGGCCAACGACCCCACGAGTCGCCCAGCCACGCTCCAGGAGGAGCGTGGCTCTCAGAGGTACGCAAACGCTTCGTGGGTTGGTACGGGAGGCGGGATAGCGTACCCCCTTAGTCCCTGAAACCGTGTTTCCCTTCTCCTTCTATTTCGGTTGTTGGGTTGGTATGAGGTGTCACCCATCACTTGAGCACGTCATATCGAAGCAGTGTAAAACACGAGTGAGCTGGTGTCCCATCACAACCCCTCCCTATCACTACAGACAAAAAGAACCGATCCCTTACCCCAGTATTTCTTTTCTTATGTTTCCTGATACATGGCCACGATATCTCCGAGGACCCGGCGCCAGTCAAGGAGGGAGTCGATAAGAGTGGAACGGAGTCCTGCCCATACACCCAACCCCGGCCCCTACGTGACCAGAACTTTGGCAACAAGGAAGAAACACCTGTCAATTCCAATAAAACCCTCTTTACCGCACCCTGGTGTCCTCTCTGATCCTTTGCCCACGCAACACACTACTACCACCCTTACCCAGGGGGTGCCAGGTGCCTACCACTACTGCCACCTCTACCCATGGGGGTGCCAGGTGCCTACCACTACTACCACCTCTACCCATGGGGGGCTGGATGCCTGTCACTACTACCACCCTTACCCAGGGGGTGCCAGGTGCCTACCACTACTGCCACCTCTACCCATGGGGGTGCCAGGTGCCTACCACTACTACCACCTCTACCCATGGGGGGCTGGATGCCTGTCACTACTACCACCCTTACCCAGGGGTGCCAGGTGCCTACCACTACTACCACCTCTACCCATGGGGAGCTGGATGCCTGTCACTACTACCACCCTTACCCAGGGGGTGCCAGGTGCCTACCACTACTACCACCTCTACCCATGGGGGTGCCAGGTGCCTACCACTACTACCACCTCTACCCATGGGGGTGCCAGGTGCCTACCACTACTACCACCTCTACCCATGGGGGGCTGGATGCCTGTCACTACTACCACCCTTACCCAGGGGTGCCAGGTGCCTACCACTACTGCCACCTCTACCCATGGGGGTGCCAGGTGCCTACCACTACTACAACCTCTACCCATGGGGGGCTGGATGCCTGTCACTACTACCACCCTTACCCAGGGGTGCCAGGTGCCTACCACTACTGCCACCTCTACCCATGGGGGTGCCAGGTGCCTACCTTTACTACCACCTCTACCCATGGGGGGCTGGATGCCTGTCACTACTACCACCCTTACCCAGGGGGTGCCAGGTGCCTACCACTACTGCCACCTCTACCCATGGGGGTGCCAGGTGCCTACCACTACTACCACCTCTACCCATGGGGGCTGGATGCCTGTCACTACTACCACCCTTACCCAGGGGGTGCCAGGTGCCTACCACTACTGCCACCTCTACCCATGGGGGTGCCAGGTGCCTACCACTTCTACCACCTCTACCCATGGGGGGCTGGATGCCTGTCACTACTACCACCCTTACCCAGGGGGTGCCAGGTGCCTACCACTACTGCCACCTCTACCCATGGGGGTGCCAGGTGCCTACCACTACTACCACCTCTACCCATGGGGGTGCCAGGTGCCTACCACTACTACCACCTCTACCCATGGGGGTGCCAGGTGCCTACCACTACTACCATTTCTACCCATGGGGGTGCCAGGTGCCTACCACTACTACCACCTCTACCCATGGGGGGCTGGATGCCTGTCACTACTACCACCCTTACCCAGGGGGTGCCAGGTGCCTACCACTACTGCCACCTCTACCCATGGGGGTGCCAGGTGCCTACCACTACTACCACCTCTACCCATGGGGGGCTGGATGCCTGTCACTACTACCACCCTTACCCAGGGGGTGCCAGGTGCCTACCACTACTGCCACCTCTACCCATGGGGGTGCCAGGTGCCTACCACTACTACCACCTCTACCCATGGGGGCTGGATGCCTGTCACTACTACCACCCTTACCCAGGGGGTGCCAGGTGCCTACCACTACTGCCACCTCTACCCATGGGGGTGCCAGGTGCCTACCACTACTACCACCTCTACCCATGGGGGGCTGGATGCCTGTCACTACTACCACCCTTACCCAGGGGTTGCCAGGTGCCTACCACTACTGCCACCTCTACCCATGGGGGTGCCAGGTGCCTACCACTACTACCACCTCTACCCATGGGGGTGCCAGGTGCCTACCACTACTACCACCTCTACCCATGGGGGGCTGGATGCCTGTCACTACTACCACCCTTACCCAGGGGGTGCCAGGTGCCTACCACTACTGCCACCTCTACCCAGGGGGTGCCAGATGCCCACCACTACTACCACCTCTACCCAGGGGTGCCAGGTGCCTACCACTACTAACACCTCTACCCATGGGGGTGCCAGGTGCCTACCACTACTACCACCTCTACCCATGGGGGGCTGGATGCCTGTCACTACTACCACCCTTACCCAGGGGGTGTCAGGTGCCTACCACTAATGCCACCTCTACCCATGGGGGTGCCAGGTGCCTACCACTACTACCACCTCTACCCATGGGGGGCTGGATGCCTGTCACTACTACCACCCTTACCCAGGGGGTGTCAGGTGCCTACCACTACTGCCACCTCTACCCATGGGGGTGCCAGGTGCCTACCACTACTACCACCTCTACCCATGGGGGGCTGGATGCCTGTCACTACTACCACCCTTACCCAGGGGGTACCAGGTGCCTACCACTACTGCCACCTCTACCCATGGGGGTGCCAGGTGCCTACCACTACTACCACCTCTACCCATGGGGGGCTGGATGCCTGTCACTACTACCACCCTTACCCAGGGGGTGCCAGGTGCCTACCACTACTGCCACCTCTACCCATGGGGGTGCCAGGTGCCTACCACTACTACCACCTCTACCCATGGGGGTGCCAGGTGCCTACCACTACTACCACCTCTACCCATGGGGGGCTGGATGCCTGTCACTACTACCACCCTTACCCAGGGGGTGCCAGGTGCCTACCACTACTGTCACCTCTACCCAGGGGGTGCCAGATGCCCAGCACTACTACCACCTCTACCCAGGGGGTGCCAGGTGCCTACCACTACTACCACCTCTACCCATGGGGGTGCCAGGTGCCTACCACTACTACCACCTCTACCCATGGGGGGCTGGATGCCTGTCACTACTACCTCCCTTACCCAGGGGGTGCCAGGTGCCTACCACTACTACCACCTCTACCCATGGGGGTGCCAGGTGCCTACCACTACTACCACCTCTACCCATGGGGGGCTGGATGCCTGTCACTACTACCACCCTTACCCAGGGGGTGCCAGGTGCCTACCACTACTGCCACCTCTACCCATGGGGGTGCCAGGTGCCTACCACTACTACCACCTCTACCCATGGGGGGCTGGATGCCTGTCACTACTACCACCCTTACCCAGGGGGTGCCAGGTGCCTACCACTACTGCCACCTCTACCCATGGGGGTGCCAGGTGCCTACCACTACTACCACCTCTACCCATGGGGGGCTGGATGCCTGTCACTACTACCACCCTTACCCAGGGGGTGCCAGGTGCCTACCACTACTGCCACCTCTACCCATGGGGGTGCCAGGTGCCTACCACTACTACCACCTCTACCCATGGGGGGCTGGATGCTTGTCACTACTACCACCCTTACCCAGGGGGTGCCAGGTGCCTACCACTACTACCACCTCTGCCCATGGGGGTGCCAGGTGCCTACCACTACTACCACCTCTACCCATGGGGGTGCCAGGTGCCTACCACTACTACCACCTCTACCCATGGGGGGCTGGATGCCTGTCACTACTACCACCCTTACCCAGGGGGTGCCAGGTGCCTACCACTACTGCCACCTCTACCCAGGGGGTGCCAGATGCCCACCACTACTACCACCTGTACCCAGGGGGTGCCAGGTGCCTACCACTACTACCACCCTTACCCAGGGGGTGCCAGGTGCCTACCACTACTACCACCCATACCCAGGGGGTGCCAGGTGCCTACCACTACTGCCACCTCTACCCATGGGGGGCTGGATGCCTGTCACTACTGCCACCTCTACCCAGGGGGTGCCAGGTGCCTACCACTACTACCACCTCTACCCATGGGGGGCTGGATGCCTGTCACTACTGCCACCTCTACCCAGGGGGTGCCAGATGCCCACCACTACTACCACCTCTACCCATGGGGGGCTGGATGCCTACCACCACCAACACCCCCACTCACAGGATGGCAAATACATGCCACAAGAAGCACACACCAGCAGAAATAATGCAACACAAAGACATCCCCCCCAACACCATGACAAGCGTGTGTAGACTGTGTCAAATGCCTACAACACTGAACAGGACTGTGGACATACAATGTGACCCCCTATCACAAGTGCCACACATAAATGTGTGTGGCACCCACAATGCAAGCAGGCCATGACCATTGTGGCAATGGGGTCCAAACCCCCATCATCACAGTGCCCAAAATGTAAGTGTGGGGTCCATAGCTGAAGCACATATTGAACATTGTGGCAATGGGGTCCAAACCCCCATCATCACAGTGACCAAAATGTGAGTGTGGGGTCCATAGCTGAAGCACATATTGAACATTGTGGCAATGGGGTCCAAACCCCCATCATCACAGTAACCAAAATGTGAGTGTGGGGTCCATAGCTGAAGCACATATTGAACATTGTGGCAATGGGGTCCAAACCCCCATCATCACAGTGACCAAAATGTATGTGTTGACAAAGAAAAAGCTGCAACTGCCAAACTGCATGGATGATTCCTGGTCACAGAACAACAAACACATCAGTGGCAAAGTAGTGCTTGTGTCCCATAGCAACATAGAATGGGGGAGGCAAACAGTGCAGTGCAAACAAGACATACCTTTGGCCATGTGCAGACAAACATCACCCATGGGGGCTGACACTGTCAACATTCATCAATGACACAATGACAGAAGTGACCATCAGAATGCAGACCCACATATTTGCACCAATGGGCACACAAATTCAGATACCCAGTGGAGACTGTAGAAGGGAGGTGAACAGATACCATACCATGGCAGCAATGGGACACACACACAATGATCATTGTGCTGACTGATGACCTAGGAGTCCCAGGGACAGCAGGGCAAACACACCAAACAACATACAGCCAATGGCACACCTAAGATATGCCAATGCAGTGGTGCCGATGCACATACACAAACAGGCAGACCCACACTGCACATCAAACACAACAGGTGAGGGGGGTACCAGTGTCCCCAGGCAACCACACAACACATGAGGAGGCCTGAATACCAATTACACAGATGTGCATACAGTGCCACACAAAGGTAACTCATGGATCCAAATCCCCTATGTGGGCAATCAGGCATTGTCAGATGAGAGGGAGCAGAAATCACACATGTCACACAAGCATGTAGGAACAGCAACTGACACAGCAAGACACACAGACACCACAGCACCACACCCAGGGCCCCCACAATGTGGTGACCCTGGGCTGCATTACAATCCCACTGTGATGACAAAGCTAGATGTCGTTCACACTGTGAACCACAGTCATGTGTCCTGAGCAACAAACTACCATCACACCTACACAAGCACAAATCAATCAGCACGGCCTGTCAGCCAAGGCCAACATGGAGGCAGGGGTCTAGCCGGGCAACAACTCTCATCTGCACACACTCAACACCACACACCTCGACCTCCAACAATGTGCAGCAGTGAAGCTCACATGCACTGGTGACATTGCACATGCACCCATGACAATCCCAGGGGGGTGGTGGGAACCAAGGTGCAGAAACACATCACACATGGCCACTCAACCAGACTCCTGAATGTCTGACACACTGCACACTACGCTGTACATGGACATGACGGCAATACCACACCAACCAATGGGATCCCAGCCACAGTCACACACCTATGAAGAAGCCAAGGTCACCCACAAAGAACACACATAGACAACTACCAACATTGCAGCCCTGAGGAGTGCCAGCAGTCACACACACAACGTGTCACAACCAATGAAAGCTAACACAAACCAGAAATCACATGACAGGTGTAAACAACAAGTGCAAAGGGGAATCCTGACTGTGACACATCAGCGTCTGCCCACAAACTCAGCCCTGACAGCAAACACACCTATGGGTGACACCCTGATGACCAGTAATGTGCCATGCACCCACATCACAGAGAACCCAGGGAGAAGACTTTGGGGGAACATAGCTCAACTCAGCAAGCATCACAAACAGGAACATCACTAGGGATCCCAGCATGCACAGCAACATGGAAGTGAACACACACACATGCTCATACAACACACACCTTGGGCGCACGAGATGTCACAGGAGTACACACTGCCATGAGGGGACTCCACTCCTGTGTGAGGAAAGCTGTGCCATATGTCGCATCAGTAGGGCTCCATCATGTCAGCAGAACACTTGGTCACACAGTCAACAATTAGCACCAAATGAAGGCTCCCGTCACATCAGCCTGGTCATGGGAATGTCAACGAAATCAACAGCACAGATCCAACACACATGTATAGCAAGTTGCACTGACAACACAGATGAGTCCTTCCCCATTGATGCCCAAACCTGCATGTCCAGTGGAGATGGCCACACGGTCAGGGAACTAGACTAATTGAACAATGGCAAACACAACAGATGTGCATGGGTGGAACCCACAGATGTGACATTGCTAATGTAAGTAGGAAATCCCATTGCCAAATATTGAAAACATGACACCCTCAGATGCTGCTAAGGATGACATGGATACACCACAGGATAGGACACTGTCCCCCTGGAACACATGGGTTCCTGCACAGTAACACTTCATTTTCATGAGTCCAAATATCACCATCACTGCAGCAAGGGCATGGTTAGCGTCATCAACATCATGTACATCAGAAGTAAAAGCACTAGAGAACAGAAAGTTGCTTTATTCAGCATGTGGGTTCAAAACTTGGAAGAACTGTAAGGTATCAACAAAGGCCAATGGCCAGTCCATCAAGGAAGTCTATACAGGGTGACAGTGGCAGATGTCACCCTACGCATGCCTGCACTGATCACAACCGGGGACAATCCCCTAGGAGGGGCATACGGGGGGCAGGCCAGGCACCGCAGGGACAGGATCAGGGCTCACCAGGAGGAGGCAGGGAAGGGGTGGTGGGTGCTGGAGAGCCACTGACAACTGCAGTGGAGGTGTCTGACATGGTGTGTGCCGGCACAACTGGGGGGCATGACTCAGATGTTGTGGGTGCCGGCACAACTGCAGTGGACCCTGCAGATGGAGTGGACAGGTCCGCCACTGCAGCGCCCAAGTCAGACAGGGTGATAGTGGACTCCACTGCAGTGCCCACCTCCAGGGGAGGAGAATGGGGATCAGGTAAGGTGGGCAGGACAGAGGGGAGGACACCCTCACCACATCAGTGGTACAGACAAGCGCAGCGGGGGTGTGGGGCCGGAAGAGCAAGTGGCAGGGGGAGAAGGCCTGACCCTTCTGGGGATGGTGTATCTGTGGGTGGGGGAACCTGGGGCAGGGTGTGGTGGGGGCACCTGTGGAGTGGGGGCCTGAGGGATGGAGGAAGGAGACTTGGTGCCTGAGCTGCAGGGCGGCGGCGGGGTCTTGCTCTTCCGGGACCGGGGGACTTGCGGGTGGGGGCCTCAGTCGGTCTGCGCCTGGGGGATGGTGTCCGGGGGCCAGGGGCACTCCGCTCCGTGTGGGTGGGCTTCCTCTTCCCCCTGAATGCTGGATCAGCTGGATCGGAGGGGAAGAGGCCAAGGTCACAGAGGAAGAGCCGCTGTGTCTTTGGGGTTGCAGGTGAGGCAAGGGAGGGGTCTTTGGAGGGAGAGGCAACTGAGGACTGCGCAGTGCTTGTGGATGCGTGTGTTTGTGCCTGTGCCCCATCCCCTGTGAGTGTGGTTGCAGTCCCCTGACGGTGCGTGCGTGTGCGTCTTGTTTGTGGCGTGTGTGTCTGTGTGCTGCATGTGTCTGTGCTGGTGTGTGCCTGTGCCAGTGTGTGTGTGCTTGGGACGGGTAAGGTGCTGGGGAGTGTGGATGGGGCAGAGGCAGGAGGGGTGAGGGACTGTCGGAGGAGGGACACTGCTGCCGTCAGGGAGGAGTCCATGGACCTATTGCCCCTCTGTAGGTCAGACATGCCCGATGAGATGCCCTCCATGAATGACACCAGCTGAGTCAACAGACTGGTGTGTGCATGGAGGACACTCAGCATCGCTGTCTGTCCTACATGGAGCTGGCGGAGGAGGTACACAGACTCCTCACTCAGGGCAGCAGGGGACACAGGGGCAGGGGTGCGGTGCCTGGCCCGAAGGAGACACGCTCCCGAACATGGGAGCCTCCACGGACCTCGGGAATGGGAGCCGACGGGAGGGCGGTGGTGGTGGTGGTGGCGGGGACAGCAACACTAGCTGGGGTGTGGTGGCTGCTGACACCCGCCTCCATAAGGGAGTCATCGTCCGAGTTGCTCTGGTCCTCAGCTGAGGTGGATGGTGCTGAGGACTCCTCGGTGTGGCTCCCCTCGCCCTCCGTGCCACTGGGTCCCTCCGACCACTCCTCGGCTGCTGACCCAGTCTGGCTCTGCGGCTCCTCCTGGTCCGTGGAGCTGTCCCCTCCTGTGGCCGTGGATGTATCTGCAATCAATAGGGAAACAGACAGACATCAGTCACCTGCACCGAACGCACACACCACAGTAAGTACAGCACATTACAGAGCAAGCCCTGGCATCCTTAGTTGAACATTGCTAAAACTGCACAAACAGAACAGGAGAAGTCAATTGTCAGTCTGATGGTCAACCATGGCACTCACATCCCACCTGGCCTTGCACCCATCTGTCTGGTGTCTGTTGGATGGCAATACCCCAGTGTGGACACATGCACCACCTACACAGTATTTGGACAGTGCAGAGAACCCGGTGAAGCATGTGGACATGCACACATCACAACTCTTGCCACTGAGTCAGTGCAGGTGTCCGGATGAAAGGGATGCCCAGAGTCAAATAGGAAATGCATGTGATGCATACCAGCGACAGACACCATGATGCACCCATGTCCTGATAGCCATTGCCACAATGGTGTGCATGTAGCACATGTCACTCCCCTGCAGGATCACTAATAGGAAGTCACATGCCATGGCACAGCCATGCCTGCTAAGTCATACATCACTGTCTCCAGTCACATGGGCAGGGCAGCCAGACAACAACACTCTGCACTGTGTCACAATAGTAGATCATGGGGAATGCAAGTCCTGGAGCTGAACAAGTGCACATGTACATCCCCCACACACCACATCATCTGTACCCTCATCTGTCCAGGTCATACCCATTGGACATATGGGAGACCTGTAACACTACCCTCTGCACCTGAGCACATCACAATCTGCTGTGAATGGGAAACAGCTGCCTGAACCTCATATTCGCATACCCCAGTCTGCACGGTCAGGTGATCAAACACCTATGTGTCACACAAGTATCATCTCCTATGGTCACATCTCCGGTGGCATGCGGAGCCCCAACCGAGGAACACCCCAGCAGACCTGACAACGAAGCCACAGCACACTGACACAGAGGCAGACACCTGAGGGGACAAATCACTGAGCAAAACGTGTCAGCTGATACACGGCAGTGGGAGTACAGAGTGTATTGTATGGCCTGGAGTAGGCATGACTGTCCTGTCCCACATGAATGAGGGATGAGCCCTGGACAGTAGGCAGCTGGCTAAGTATGTGTGACACACGTTATATACACACTCCTGGGGCACAAACATTGTTCCCACCCGCAGCATGGGTGTGTGCCAGATACCCCAGGCACATGTGGTGGATCAGCTCAGCAATTGGGCCACATATCAAAGTGACACGCAGAACACATGTCAGAACACAGGCAATGTGTAAGCAATGGACCCACCCATGATGCCCACCACAGAGTCAGGGAAACAGATGCTGTCCCCCACCTTGAGTCAAGCAAACTGCAAGGACACAGTACCCAAGTGACACAATACCCTGACTGTAAGGGCCACACCTGGGTATCAGATGAGGAGTGGGCAGTGCACAATAGAGGGACATGGGTCCTGGACCACAAGACTGATGTACTGTGGAAGTTTAACCAGGCCAGAGGAGGGCACATAGCATGGCAGACATAGTTCACAATGCAGACATGGACTCACCCCCTCCTTGCTGCTCTCTGGCCTTCAGCTGCCCATCCAGATCAGGGAAGACCACCGCCAGGATCCTCAGCATGTGGGGGGTCAGGGTCCGGTGTCCGCCCCTCCTGCGAGGAGGCGACAGCTTCAGCTGGACCCGTGCGATCCTCCGGGTCCAGCCCCGAAGGTCCTGCCACCTCTTCTGGCAGTTGCGGATCCGGCGCTTGTAGACCCCCACGGATCTCACTGCCCGGACGATGGTCAGCCATATCTTCTGCTTCTGGTGGGCATC
This sequence comes from Calotriton arnoldi, assembly GCA_963921515.1. Classification (NCBI taxonomy): domain Eukaryota; kingdom Metazoa; phylum Chordata; class Amphibia; order Caudata; family Salamandridae; genus Calotriton; species Calotriton arnoldi. The sequence goes on along the minus strand of CAWUFW010002404.1, from coordinate 2,121,888 downwards.
AACCTGTGAGGATGACAAAGTGAGAATGCCATCACTACACGTGCAACATAACCGTGCATTACACAGTTGGATATACATGTCTCAATCACAGGGGCATATGATGTACACAGGCAGTGCAACGATGGCCATGGACAGTATGCCAGCAGTTACTACATGGTATCATTGCCTGGGCAGTAAAACCTTGTTTAAATGCACTGTCACTGCACTATACCTGTCCAGTGCATGTAACTACACACTATGGGGGGTGACAACTACTCAGTGAGCCTGCTAGCCAGTGGCGTGCAGACTGTTAGCCTTGCTAGTCAGACAACATGCACATTTAGAAAGGCAGTGGACAGAACACTCACCTGCTCCCCTGCTTTCCCATACAGCTTGCTGTACTGTGGAAGGAGGCCATCCAGCAGGGCCTGGTTCTCCTCAGTGCTGAAGGCTGGGGCTCTCTCCACAGTACGTGCCATTGCAGGGTCCAGAGGGTGCAGAAACAGCAGCAGTGTAGTGGCAGATGTCGTCCTGGAGCATGTAGTGCAGGCAAGTGAGCTCTCAGGGGAACAGCCAGCATTATATGTGTGCTGCAGAGGCAGATACTGTCCCATGTGTCCAAAGTGATAGGTCCAAGTCGTTTGCATCATCTGAATCTGGCCAATCCATGGAATTGCACCACTTACACACGCCCCCAGCATCCTTCAAATGTTCAACTTCATGACACCCATGAAATTGCAACATTGTTGTGGGTGACCAACTGAATTTACAGCATCAGACTCGTTCAAATTTTGAAAACGCGTCCGTTGCCAGGCCAGGCCATAGCCAATGGGTGCGCACCGATCGGACCATTGCTGTTCAACGCGTACATAGGATACAACGCGTACCCGCACACATTGAATGCAATGGGCCGGCCGGGAACACCGATCGGACCATTGCTGTTCAACGCGTACATAGGATACAACGCGTACCCGCACACATTGAATGCAATGGGCCGGCCGGGAACACCGATCGGACCATTGCTGTTCAACGCGTACATAGGATACAACGCGTACCCGCACACATTGAATGCAATGGGCCGGCCGGGAACACCGATCGGACCATTGCTGTTCAACGCGTACATAGGATACAACGCGTACCCGCACACATTGAATGCAATGGCCAGCGTGTGCGCACCGATCGGATCCATTGCTGTTCAACGCGTACATAGGATACAACGCGTACCAGCGCACATTGAATGCAATGGCCAATGTGGGCGCACTGATCGGTCCATTGCTGTCCAACGCGTATATAGCCGATACAACGCGTACCAGCGCACATTGAATGCAATGGCCAATCTGTGCGCACTGATCGGTCCATTGCTGTCCAACGCGTACATACGGATACAACGCGTACCAGCGCACATTGAATGCAATGGCCAATGTGTGCGCACTGATCGGGCCATTGCTGTCCAACGCGTATTGCGGATACAACGCGTGCCAGCGCACATTGAATGCAATGGCCAATGTGTGCGCACTGATCGGTCCATTGCTGTCCAACGCGTATTGCCAATACAACGCGTACCCGCGCACATTGAATGCAATGGCCAATGTGTGCGCACTGATCGGTCCATTGCTGTACAACGCGTATTGCCAATACAACGCGTACCAGCGCACATTGAATGCAATAGCCAATGTGTGAGCACTGATTGGTCCAATGCTGTCCAACGCGTATTGCGGGTACAACGCGTGCCAGCGCACATTGAATGCAATGGCCAATGTGTGCGCACTGATCGGTCCATTGCTGTCCAACGCATCCCTGTACAAGTCACTGGCATATGTCACCATGCCTGTCACAGGTGAACATATGCCAGCCACATATACTTCCCAGGGAGTGAGGGGCACACCTACAACACCACAGCCTGTCCAAACTGTATCCTAGGGCATGTAAGGCTGCATTACCTATTCCGTGTATGGGGGTGAACATGTTGTTCTGTGGGTGTCACTTGGGGGCAGCCACCCCCAGGCTGTGCACGTGTTTATGGGGACAGAATCCTTGGTGTTTCGTGTACATGACCACTGTGATGTGCAACTGTTCATATCTGAGCATGTGGCATGGTCACAGTTCACGGTGGTGTATGTGTATGTCATGTCACATACCCCCTGAGTCCCATGTGGGACGTTATGTTCAACCCAGGGTGACCCATTGGCACAATGGTGATGGTCCTCCACAGTCTGTGTGCATGTTGTGTTTACAATGTCTCTGATTTCATGTGCACAATGGGAGGCAGTCTCCACATCCACGTTGTTTGTGCATGGACTTTGATGTTGTGCGTGTGTGTGTCACAGACGTCCATGTCTGTCCTGCCGAGGCAACAGGGACCACTACCTGTGGGGGTCATGGTTGTTTTGCTGTGGTGTATACATGATACACCATGTCATGCCAGTGTCCATGTGGCAATACAGGGTCCCTGGGAATCTACCTGTCGTTGAGCTGTGATGCCTGGGGCACATCAGTCCTCACATGTCACTGTGGGGTGTGTTTGTTATTTGGCAGCAGGAGATGGGAACTGGGACACGGCCTCATGGTATCCAATGGCACGACCTGGGACTTATTGATGCCACTTGTTGAACTGTGATGTTAGATGTTGGCCATGTATGTGCCATACATATCCGTACGGAACTGCACACATCATGTACTTGTGCCTCATTATGATGTATCATGTGATGTTGAGTGTGTTCAATGCCACATATGTGGGGTGACTGACAATCTTGCTTTCTTCACCTATGCACTGCAGGGCACCAGCTGTCCATAGACCATTCCCTGACCTGGCAACGATGGTGGAACGTGACAGCATCCGACGGTACCGCTTCACCAGGCAGCTGATTGAGGATTTGGCAGTGCGCTTGGCACCACATTTGCAACCTGGCCGTCCGTACCCTACAGCGCTGACCCCCAAGGTGAAGGTGATGGCAGCCCTACACTTCTTTGCCACCGGTACCTTTCAACACACTCTGGCGACTGCTGGTGGGATGTCACAGACCATGTTCAGCCGTGTGCTCCGGGATGTTTTGGAGGCTATGTTGATATACCTGAACCAGTACATCTATTTCCCTAGACTCCAACGACTCACTGGCGTGAAGAGTGACTTCTATGCCCTGGGGAGGATGCCGCATGTCATTGGCTCCATTGATGGGACACATGTGGCTTTGGTACCACCACAGGCCCAAGAGCAGGCCTACCGTAACCGCAAACACTACCACTCGGTCAATGCACTGGTGGTCTGTCTTGCAGATATGAGCATCACACACGTGTGTGCCCGTTTCCCTGGTTCTGCACACGATGCCTACGTGATGAGGAGTAGTCGCATCCCGAGGATGATGGCACAGATGCGGAACCAGCGTGCCTGGCTTGTTGGTGTGTACTGACTTTGTACCATTGTGTGTGTTCTGCTATGTAGTGTTCCACCCTCTTTTCCAACTCTGCTAATGTGCAATTGTCTGTATGTAGGTGACTCCGGATACCCCAACATGCCGTGGTTGCTGACGCCCCTCAGGAACCCTGTGACACCAGCCCAGATGCGCTACAATGAGGCACATGGTCGGACCAGGAGAGTGATTGAGCGGACATTTGGTCTCCTGAAGAGCCGCTTCCGCTGCCTCGACAAGACAGGAGGGTCCCTCCCATATGCCCCAGCAAAGGTGTGCAAGATTATCATCGTCTGCTGCATGCTCCACAACCTGGCAGTGCGGAAGGAGTTGCCTCTCATCCTGGATGACGATGACCAACGTCCGCCACCTGTGGAGGATCCTGGCCTGGACCACGATGCCAGTGATGATGATGATGATGATGGTGATGTCCGCACACAGCTCATCACCAACTTCTTCAGCTGAATGTGAGTATCCAGAGATGGCATGTCAATGATGTGAGTTTGCATGATATGTGTTGGTGGTGCTCTGGTGCTGTTTGAGTGTGTCCATGGGCTACATGTCTGTATGCGTGTAGCGATGTGTCCTTGCAGGTAGTCTGTACTCCCCAACAGTGTTGACATGCTAACTTGGTTCTGGGTGGGTATCTTGTAACATGTATTGTGCATGAGTATTGCAGTTCTGTCCTGTTCTTCAGTGCTTTTGACTGTGTGTCATTTCTGTCCTTCACAGGGTACTTTCAGAGTCGTTTGGTCAACTGTGATCCCCAACACCGTGATTCGACTTCCCGGGTGGTAGCTGTTGTGTCCCTACAGGTGATGTGCACCACACCCATGGACTTCCTTCCTTCTACACTTGTTGACTGTGTGCCCGCTGCCAGGTGGGATTACCTTGCATCTGTGGTGGTTACAACATGTTGCAAATGTGTAATAAACCTGTGCTTCACTTTGTGATGTGCGTTGTCTGTGGTCACACATCTGACTGACATTTGCTTACTGCACCAGTGGGCTAGTTAACACAGACTGTGAATAGGTGTTGGGTCTGTGCAATGCAACGTATTTCCTGGCAACATCAGTGTAGGCGATGAGTCAGATGGCCATGGTGTGTATGTGTTGTGTAGCCCTGGTGGTGTGCCTCCCCCATATGTGTGACGTCGCCATGACTCACATGCCGGTGTTGTACTTGCTGTAGCAGTTAGCATGCACAGTGTCATTTCCCCGATCATCATCGCAACTTCTGAGACAACATAGGAATCACAACAGAGGCAAGTATGGTGTATAAGTGAGTTTATTGACATACATGTGTGAGTATAGTGCACAGGTTGTTGGGTGCTGTACATTGTGATTGTGATCCAAAGTTCCTAGATAATTTGGAAGTCCTGGTAGCAGAAATGTCCAGAGTAAAGTCCACAGTAATCAGAGACATTGGTCCAACTTGAGCTCCCCATGTCATGTGGGAGAGTTGTGTTGCAGTCAACAGGGTGAACAGTTTGCGCACAAAGGTGATTATCCAGAACAGGTTTTGGCTTCCTGGGGTTGCACATGGCCATCGGCCTCTCACTTGCCCCTCCTCGGACGGCCCCTCTTCTTTGGGGGGGACCCTCAAGTGCAGGCTGCTGCGGTGCAGGGGACTCTCCGCCAGAGTCATCCGCCCTCCCTGTGGCAGTTGCAGTTGTTTCAGCACCAGATGTTGTGGGCACACAGGGAGGTGTTGACTGGTTGCTGCTCATCTGGCGGAGGCATTGTAATATGTCCCTATGCACCGCCGTCATCTCTTGCAGTGTGTCCCACTTGGACTCCACGCGGGACATGTGTGAGTCCAAGCGGGCATGATGGGCAGCCTGCTGCTGTTTAATGTCCCTGAGGAGCCCCACTACCTGGCTGAACTCTCCGGTGCTGGACTGGTACGCATCGGCTATGCGTGCCAGTTGTGGGTCATCATGCAGTCCAGACCCCTCTGTGAGCAGCGACCTATGTCTCCCACCCCTCCCACCACCCCTGGCGACACGTGCAGTACCTGAGGTGGCAGGCACAGGTGACCCTGGGCCACCTTGTGGGTTGTTGGTGGTGGTGGTGTCCATGGCCCCACGTTGGTCCAGGGTCCCTGTGCTGGTGGTGGTGCTGCTCCTTGGTCTGTCCATGTCGGCAGGGGTGGTATGTGTGTTGACAGTCGTTGGAGGGGTGGGTGCAGGGGGTGCAGCTGGTGGTCCTGCTGGTGCTGCATGATGACTTGCTCCGGAGGTGCCAGGTAAGTCTTCTTCATCCGAGGAGGGCAGAGGCTGTTCCACACCAGTGAGCTCCGTATCCTCTTGAGCCTGGGACGAGGACTCCTCAGCATCTGCTGCTGTGTCCCCATCATCACCTGTTTTTGGGAGACACACACAATGTATGTTATGTTTCTGCAGGCATCAATGGTTGACACACCTGACAGTTGTGACTGTGCCTCTGGATGCGGGCCTGTACATTGCATTGTCCTAAGTTGTCACAGTCAGGGGTTGATATTGGTGTAGCACATTGTCCTGCATTATTTGGGCATTTCTATGTGAATGTTGGGGTGTGTACATGGTCTGCATTGGTTGTATTTGGTTGTCATCCGCTCCTCCTTCCCACCCAGCCAGATATTCCACCATGGAAGGTGCTTCCATTGCAGGGAGTGCAAGTTGTCTTTCAGGATGTCAGTCAGTGGTGTCCTGCTGTTGGTTGTTGCACAGTTGCCAGCAGGGCCTTGTGCTCCCCACAGCAGTAGCCCAGTGTCAGCCATCTTGTCAGTTGTTTTCCACTCCCTGTGATGTGCGCATGGTTCAGGGTGGTGTTGATGGGACAGTTGTGGGGGTGACCAATATCTGTGGCTACCACTCCCATCATGCTATTGCCTCCACCCCACTTCCCAGCATGCCCATACTTACTTGCTTTTGGGTGGACTTCAGTGTGTGTGAGTGTGAGAGCAATGGCAAGATGGCTGACAGTGGTGTCCTGCTGTTGGTTGTTGCACAGTTGCCAGCAGGGCCTTGTGCTCCCCACAGCAGTAGCCAGTGTCAGCCATCTTGTGAGTCCTTTTCCACTCCCTGTGATGTGAGCATGGTTGAGAGTGGTGTTGATGGGCCAATTGTGAGGGTGAGCAATATCTGTGCCTACAACTCCCATCATGCTATTGCCTCCACCCCCTTCCCAGCATGCCCATACTTCCTTCCTTTTGACTCTGCTTCCCTGTGGGGTGGGCTGCCTGTGCTGACAGGATGGCTGGGAGTGTTGTCCGGGCAGTTGTTTGGCTAAATGTCCCAGGAGTGTCCCTGTGCTTCACACAGCATGACCCAGGGTGGTGGTTCTTTGTGGGACCTTGAGTTAGGATGTGAGGCATTGCATTCCGCCAGGTGGGTTCTGTGGAGTATGTGTTGAGGGGGGGTGTGAGGGGAGGTGCTTGTGACTATGGTCAGTGCTGTGAGTCCTCCTTCCCACCCAGCCAGATATCCCACCATGGACCGTGCTTCCATTGCAGGGAGTGCAAGTTGTCTTTCAGGATGTCAGTCAGTGGTGTCCTGCTGTTGGTTGTTGCACAGTTGCCAGCAGGGCCTTGTGCTCCCCACAGCAGTAGCCAGTGTCAGCCATCTTGTGAGTCCTTTTCCACTCCCTGTGATGTGAGCATGTTTGAGAGTGGTGTTGATGGGCCAATTGTGAGGGTGAGCAATATCTGTGCCTACAACTCCCATCATGCTATTACCTCCACCCCCCTTCCCAGCATGCCCATACTTTCTTCCTTTTGACTCTGCTTCCCTGTGGGGTGGGCTGCCTGTGCTGACAGGATGGCTGGGAGTGTTGTCCGGGCAGTTGTTTGGCTAAATGTCCCAGGAGTGTCCCTGTGCTTCACACAGCATGACCCAGGGTGGTGGTTCTTTGTGGGATCTTGAGTTAGGATGTGAGGCATTGCAGTCCGCCAGGTGGGTTCTGTGGAGTTTGTGTTGAGGGGGTGTGTGAGGGGAGGTGCTTGTGACTATGGTCAGTGCTGTGAGTCCTCCTTCCCACCCAGCCAGATATCCCACCATGGACCGTGCTTCCATTGCAGGGAGTGCAAGTTGTCTTTCAGGATGTCAGTCAGTGGTGTCCTGCTGTTGGTTGTTGCACAGTTGCCAGCAGGGCCTTGTGCTCCCCACAGCAGTGCCCAGTGTCAGCCATCTTGTCAGTTGTTTTCCACTCCCTGTGATGTGGGCATGGTTCAGGGTGGTGTTGATGGGACAGTTGTGGGGGTGACCAATATCTGTGGCTACCACTCCCATCATGCTATTGCCTCCACCCCACTTCCCAGCATGCCCATACTTACTTGCTTTTGGGTGGACTTCAGTGTGTGTGAGTGTGAGAGCAATGGCAAGATGGCTGACAGTGGTGTCCTGCTGTTGGTTGTTGCACAGTTGCCAGCAGGGCCTTGTGCTCCCCACAGCAGTGCCCAGTGTCAGCCATCTTGTCAGCTGTTTTCCACTCCCTGTGATGTGCGCATGGTTCAGGGTGGTGTTGATGGGACAGTTGTGGGGGTGACCAATATCTGTGGCTACCACTCCCATCATGCTATTGCCTCCACCCCACTTCCCAGCATGCCCATACTTACTTGCTTTTGGGTGGACTTCAGTGTGTGTGAGTGTGAGAGCAATGGCAAGATGGCTGACAGTGGTGTCCTGCTGTTGGTTGTTGCACAGTTGCCAGCAGGGCCTTGTGCTCCCCACAGCAGTAGCCAGTGTCAGCCATCTTGTGAGTCCTTTTCCACTCCCTGTGATGTGAGCATGGTTGAGAGTGGTGTTGATGGGCCAATTGTGAGGGTGAGCAATATCTGTGCCTACAACTCCCATCATGCTATTGCCTCCACCCCCCTTCCCAGCATGCCCATACTTCCTTCCTTTTGACTCTGCTTCCCTGTGGGGTGGGCTGCCTGTGCTGACAGGATGGCTGGGAGTGTTGTCCGGGCAGTTGTTTGACTAAATGTCCCAGGAGTGTCCCTGTGCTTCACACAGCATGACCCAGGGTGGTGGTTCTTTGTGGGATCTTGAGTTGGGATGTGAGGCATTGCATTCCACCAGGTGTGTTCTGTGGAGTTTGTGTTGAGGGGGTGTGTGAGGGGAGGTGCTTGTGACTATGGTCAGTGCTGTGAGTCCTCCTTCCCACCCAGCCAGATATCCCACCATGGACCGTGCTTCCATTGCAGGGAGCGCAAGTTGTCTTTCAGGATGTCAGTCAGTGGTGTCCTGCTGTTGGTTGTTGCACAGTTGCCAGCAGGGCCTTGTGCTCCCCACAGCAGTAGCCAGTGTCAGCCATCTTGTGAGTCCTTTTCCACTCCCTGTGATGTGAGCATGGTTGAGAGTGGTGTTGATGGGCCAATTGTGAGGGTGAGCAATATCTGTGCCTACAACTCCCATGATGCTATTGGCTACACTGACTTGCCCAGCATACACATATTTCCTTTCTTTCAGTGGGCTTCACTGTGTGGTGGTGTTGTAGTGGTGGCTACTTGTCTGGATGTGTTTGTCAGTTATATTTGTGCCACTGCCTAGCTGTAGTTGTAGTTGTGTTTGTACATGTGATGACACAGTTAAATGTCACTTTGTGATGGCATGTGTTGTGTTTCTCTGAGTGACATACACATTTTGGGATGATTCTGTTCTGGTTGCTGTGTATTTGCTAAGAGTGCATGGTTTGACTCTCCCTTGACAGTGATGTGTGTGTAGTCGCAGAATATTGTGTACATTTGTTGTGTACTCACCAGGATCTGGGATGTTTTCTAGTCCATAGACGCTCACTGGTGGTAGGATGGCCCGCAGCTTCTCCTCCCAGGGCCTGAGGTATACTGGTTTAGCAGGAGGGCCACTGCCGGTGTGTTGGCTCAAGATGTAGTCCTTCTTCAACAGCTCCTTGACCCTCCTGCTCACGTCATACCACCTGTTCTGGATGTCTGTCTTTGTGCGCAAACATGGTGATTGTGCATTCACCCTGTCGACGATCCTCTCCCACATCTTTGTTTTCTGTGACATGGGTGTCTGTTGGACCAGTGTACCAAAGAGCTGTGGCTCTACCCTGAGGATCTCATCTACCAGGACTTCCAATTCACTATCTAGGAACTTGTGATTCTTCTTTGGGGGCATGGTGATGGGTGGTGATGGTGAGTGATGTGTGTGTTGGTGTGCAGGTGAAGGTGTGTGAGTGTGTGTTTTGCTAGGTGTATGTGAGGTTTCTATTTGTTGTGGTGCTGATGGTGTGTGGCTTGTGTGATGGATGAGCTGTGGGTGTGTGGTTGCTGTCTGTTGAGTGCTGGCAGGTAATTTGAATTTGCAAAGGATCATGGTAGGGATTTGTGTCCTTTATATGGGTGGAGTTGTGGGTGTGTCTTTGTTCCCTGCCCCGCCCCCAGTATTTATTGGCTTTGTAATTGCTTGTTTGGCTTTTTTTGTGTATTTTCCCTTTGTACTTTTCGTGCATGTAGGAGACGTTCTTGTGACCGAGTCGGACCCTGCAGTTGTCTCGTACGGGCTTGTCCGTTTCGTTCACGCTGTGTTTGTGCTGTTTTCTATGCTGCGTACGCGTCGGTCGCGGTGTTTTGGGTTGCTTCGGCTCGCAGTTTTGCATGCGTGTCGGTCGTACGGCTTGTCCTCCGTGTGACTCGGTCGTGTTTTCCACGCCTTGCATCATACTTGGCGGGTGGGAGTCCGCGGGTACGTCTCGTTCGGTATTGTTCCGGGTGCGAGTCGGTCGGTTCGAATCGCGTGTTTTTCCGGCCGGATTGCTGTTTTCCGCGCGGCTCGGTCGTTCGGCTTGTGTTCCGTACGAGTCGGTCGGGTTTTGCTCTCTTCTCATCGTACTTGGCGGGTCGGGCTGCACAGGTACGTGTCGGTCGGAATGTATTCCGGCTCCGAGTCGGTCGGTACGTTTACCGGCCGGAATCGGAATCAGCCCCGTAGTGTCTTGCATTTTTTATAATGGAACCCCCTTTGGCTCCTAACGTACTCCGCAGAGCTGTGGCGTAGGTGTTAGAGTGGAATGCAATAAAAGCTTGTATTAGAATGTTGAGTTTGCAGTTACACACAGATGAATAAAGACGTGTAATATTAAGCTCCGTGTGTGGTGTAGTCATTGGCGGGTACCCAAGTGGGGGAGGACGCTACAGCAGCCATGGCCACTCTCTTCATTTTGGGCCCCCTGTCTGCGTCTGTGCTCTGTCATCTAGGATCCTTCCACAGTGCCAATACCATATTAGAGAAAACACCTCTTTCTCAGAAGTTGCTCCAATGAGTGGGTCCTAAAGTGCGCCTAGCTGATTGGCTACACTTTATGTGTCAAGATGGCGGGCAGTGGAGCCTGATGCTGCTGGTTGAAGGCCACAAGGCCGGTGATTGAGATGGAGGACGTAAATCTACATCTCACTTAATGCTTACCCAGGCCAAGCCCCTTGGAACAAATTTTTTAATGAAGGCATGAGATGTGTAGCTTAGTTGCGAGCATGTATTTTAAAGATGTTTTTCTGACTGATTGTAATCAATTGGAAGTTAAATCAGATGTTTCATGTCTAAAAGACTACAATCACCAATGTTCCACTTATGCTCCAGAACTACCTTTGTATAATGCTCTACAAAAAAACACAAAGCATTGCAGGACTACAAACAATTCTTCACAAACAGTCTAAAACATACAAAATTACCGAGAACAGATTGCACTCCAGTGCCACACCACATCTTAGTGTATTTTGAATTAAATATGTAATTAATTGCTAAGCAAATGTGCCTCTAAACTTAATACTTAAATTTCTGTGTATTTGTGAAGAACCCAACACTACTATAAACACACTTTGTAGACCACTTTCTACCATTTTCATCCTTTTTATAATTGCCTGTGGCAAATGCCCCCAAAATTAAATTCAGACCATTTAATTAATTAGTGGATGAATACCACTTTTAAAGTAAACTCTGCAATACCATACATCATCTTAATTATGGAAAGACAAACCTCAACTGGAACAAAACGGCATACACCAATAATGGATTTCAACAACCAAGTTTCAGTTGGTAAACAAATGAAACTACACCACAATTGTTAACACCTAACATTTGGGCAGCAACCCACTTTTTGAGATTACACTGTCGATGTGTTTAATCTCTGAGAAAAACACAGCAGAAATAGCCCCGAGAGCTTCATACATAGAGGAGACTGAGGATGGGGCAATGGAGACTAGAGTCATGCAGGATAGACACTTCAGGTCCAGTAGCGGTCGGTGGTGGGAGTGCGCCAGGCGCTGACGTGGGGCGGGGGAGGGGCAGGTGGGGAGTAACTATGGATTACGGCCGATTACAGATAAGTAAACATTTAAATAAATAAAACAAATTTCGGCGACGCAGCGCGAGAAACGAAATTCGTTTTATTTATTTAAATGTTTACTTACCTGTAATCGGCCGTAATCCATAGTTTACTACCCCCTACCCTGCCCCTCCCCCGCCCCACGTCAGTGCCCTGGCAGCACTCTCACCACCGACCGCTACTGTTTAGGTCATGTACCATGCTTCAGTCCCTCTCGGTCCTGTAGAGATCAGAGGTACTTCCAGGGTGGATTAGGTAGAGCCCTATAAAGACTTGGGCCCATGTTTTACTATGATTTTGCACGTGGTTGCATCACTTTTGTGGTACAGCCTGACTCAAAATCAATTTTGGCATTTACTAGTCCAGGCAAAGCCACTTTGCATGGATATAAGTGGTTTATGCAAAGTAATGCAACACACGTTCTGCGTTACTTTGGGTCAGGTAGACGTTACATCGGTGGACAATGGGTGATCCCATGCATCTACCTATGTATTTTGATGTAAACTCAGATTTACAAAGACTTGTAAACCTGGGTTTGTACCAAAATGGTGCACCTGCCCGAGGCTAGCTAACTAGGAGAAACATCTTTATTTCTCCATGTTACTTCCTCTTTCCATGAAAGAAAAATATGAATAGAAATATGTAAAAGGAATATGGGAATATGCCTCTAAGGATTGTTTTTGTGCAGGAATGAGTCCCTTCCTGCACGTAAACAATTCTGCCTGTAATGCAGGTACCCTCGCGGTATGGTGCTAGGGTGCTTGCATTGGCGCTAGGCAGCACACAGTGCACCAGCGCAGGGAGGGAGCAGAAATGTTCCATATCTTTGTAAATATGGACCATTTCTGCTCTCTCCTTTCCACAATGCAGAGCAGAAAGTTCTCTTGCTGCACAGCATTGCGTGAAATAATAGTAAATGTGCCCGCCAGTTCCAACTGAGAGCGAATGTCTGGGAATAGTGTTTTTTTACAAGTCTTTCGCATTACTTCCCACCTGCTTTTATGTAAACACTTTTTTGGGTTTTCCCTCCTTGGTTCCTTCTTGTTACCCTGTTCTCTGTGACTGTGCTGTGGTGTTTCCTTCTCTGTTGTCTGCAGTATTTGTTATACCACTGTCTTTGCTTCTACGTCCTGTCTAGGGCATCTGGCCTTTATTATCCTGCCTGGTTCTATGGAGTTTATCCATCTTTGGTTCTTGGGCAAATTTCTGGCTTTCCCTGGGGGTTAGAGTGAGACTCTGCAGCTTTTATTATAAGCCACTAAGTCTTGTATGTGTATTTTTGTATCTCATGCCTTTATATCTGATGCGGTACTTGCCATCTCTCACTTTTTGTTTTAACAGATAATTGGTTACATCTGTGTGTCATACTGCCTAAGAGTCCAGTCCAGGTCTTCAATCATCCAACCTGCTAAAGAGGATTCCCTTTCTCTCTCACCTCCACACCCTTGTCCTAGGTTTCGTTCAATCTCCTGAGTAGCTGTACTGGAGGTGGGTTACCTATAAGGGGAAAAGGTGGGTTGGCCTCATTACCCAGGATCGGAGTCTACCAAGGACATGATAAGATGCCGAAAATATACGACTTGGTATGAAGTAACCAACAGTATCATAACCCAAAATTATAGATTGCCTAGAAAGTGCTTAGCTCATACTATTAAAGGAAGAGAAATGCCTGCAAAAGAAATAATCACATTTCCATGGATTACAAATGAATAAACATCTCTAACTACAAACTACAAAGTACTCTCAAATATGCATATAGAAAGTAAGGGGGGGCGTGGCTGAACCGCCCGCAATATGGCCGCAGGACTTTAAAGCTCCGCTCGGCGTCGGGGGCATTTCTTTGCTACAGGTGGCGGTGTCCGCCGAGAATGTTTCTATTATAACGGAGCTGGTGCGCGAATGCGGGGAGACAAGGTATTGTTCCTTTTCTGGCTATATTTTAGCCATTTACCGCGTTGTTGCCTCCCCGCGTCGCGCACCTCAGAATCGGCGGTTGCCGCTGCCATTTTGTCCTCTGCAGAGCGCGTCGGAGCTGGCTTTGTGTGCTGGGTCGCGCTAAGTTATATATGGCTCCCAATATCAAATAGAAGCAGGGAAGCCTTGGAAATGTACTTTTACCAATGTTACAGTGACAGTTTACTGTTAGCTGACGTGCTAGCTGTATAGCACACTCATGGAATAGTGCTCAACTCTGTCAGCTAAAATTTCTTGGAGCTACAGTTTTGTCAGCAAGCTTTTGGAAACCACTTTTAAAATGCCTATTTGCTTGTTTTGATAGTACCATTTAAAGGAAAGCTGACATGCCACATACATAATACACTTATGTGTTCAAACTCTGTCAGCTATAAATACTTCTGGGATACAGTTTTCGCAGCAGTCTAACGGATGGTTCCCCTCATGTTGATTCACCCCTATTATTTATCTTTTTTGTTTGTTGAAGGGAGGGCCGATAGTTTGGACTATTTGTGACGCCCATTCCTTCCACAATAATTTAGTTGCTCAGCCTTCAACTATTTGGTGCCATACTTGATATTTTTAAATAACATACATATTTCGGATATTTCCTTGTGTGTGGCATTATGTTTCCTTCCCGGCCTCTATTTTTCTTTCGCATGCATATGGAGTCCTCTCCCCCTCTAGTCTGAAGGCTGCTACCTCATCTACAGTCATGCCCACTGCTCGCAAAGACTCAAATGCTCCTATCAAAAGGCAGAAAAAAGATCCTGGTTCCCCCACAACATCTCCTCTACCTTTGACTCTGGAGGACCTTGTGGAGGAGATCAAACATTTGAAACCCTTTGTCATGGAGACTAACGTTACACTTCAACTTATTGAGGAAAAGTGGTCTACATTGGAGACCAGGGTGTCTGGTATTGAAAAACGGATTAGTGAGGTGCAGGATGTGGCTGCCAAAATCGATGGTATGACTAAGGAGATAGCGCTCTTGAAGCAACAGACAGAATATTTAGAAAACCGGAATAGGCGTAATAATCTCCGAATTTATGGCATTCCGGAAGGATCAGAGTGGTCAGACATGCTTGCCTTCCTTGGAGTACACATTCCCAAGCTGGTAGGCCTTAAGGAAGGAGCACATCTCAACTTACAACGTGCTCACCGTATTGGCCCCAAATCTGTTAGTGCTTCAAGTTCTGGCCACCCTAGAGTAATAATTGTTCTCTTTCTAGAGTATACTGAGCTGCTGTTGGTGTTATCGGCAGCTAAGCAAAGAAAACAAATGCTATGGTCTGGTCAGAGGGTCTTTATTTCCCAAGATGTAGCAAGTGCAACTGCCGCTCGTCGGAAGGAATTTTTATCCTTCCGGCCAACTCTACGATCTATGAATGCAAGATGCGGCCTTGTACACCCATGCTTCTTAAAAGTCACATATAAGGACTGAACCTTTTCATTTGATCGTCCATAAGACCTGAAGAAATTTATTCTCCAACACAAGGGTGAAGCAATGGATCTTGGGAAAGACTGAACTCCTTGTTTTGGTGCCGCTTCACCTGTCATAGGCTAATTCTTTTGACCCTTGTCTTTGATCTGAATTGAATTGAATATATATCTTATTTCAAGTAATTAAATATGCTGTCATTAATGGCAGCATGTTTGATAGTTAATGCTGTTTGTTTTATGGTTGTCGTCTTTAGCTAATTGGTCTATTTATTTAACCTTGCTATATATTTATTCCTCTTTACAGTTGTCTAATCTGGACTCCCTCCTTTGATGTGTTGTCTCCCAAGTACTTCCCTTCCCAGACCTACTGTTACCATACTATCCTCATGTTTGGTAAGTTGTTTTTATTGATCATTTATGTATTATGCACTTCCATTGTTGACTTATTTGTATTGTTGTCTTATTGATCCTAGTCACATGATTTGTTGCAATGCGCTTATGCTCTCTGCCTCTTTTTCATTATAATGATTGTCTTCATCGCTATTGTTATTCAATCTAAATAGATTTTTGCCTGTTGTCTGTCTTTGGTTTTGCACTTTTCTACCCCTCCATCATATTCTTTTCACATTGGATGTGTTTTACTTTCTTCATGACTAAAGCTTCTTGGCTTTTTGTCATATCTATTGTCTCTATCAGAGTTACTGTTCTTTTCCTTGCTTTCATTTCTTCTTCCTCTTTTTCTTATCTTTGTTTCTTTCTCTTCATCCTTTTCTTTGGTCGCATTATGTCTTAAAGTTCTTCATCGATTATGATGGTTAGATCCTCTCATGTGTTATGTGTATTCAGAAGGTTTGCTGTTCTGGTTTCCTTATCTGGATACATTAGTTCAGTATATGTGTTAAAGTATTACAATGGTAAACTCACTTAAGTTTATTTCTTGGAATGTCAAGGGTTTGCGTAATCCTATCAAAAAACAGTGAGTTCTGACCCATTTAGCCCAGCTTAAATGTAATATTGCTCTATTACAGGAAACGCACTTACTCGACAAAGTTTACTCATTGTGTATGAATAGGGTTGGTCAAATCTTTTGTTCTCCAGCCCTTGACCATAAAAATGGTGTATTATTCTGGTTCACAAATCCCTTCCCTTGGTAATTGAGAAGGAGGAAAGAGATGTGGAGGGTCGATGGGTTCTAATACATGCCACCATTCATCACACGCCTATTTTTATATTGCATATTTATGGTCCCACCGGTGTAGATGTACCATTTTGGGAACAAATATCAGTTGTTTTACACTCCTGTTCAAATGCAAATTTAATTGTTGGTGGAGATCTTATTCAGATTGTTGACCCTTTTCTAGATAGAAAGTCTCAATTTAAGTATGTTCCAAACAAAATACAAAAAACATTTACACGTTTTATTCACTCCAGAAGATTAGTTGATGCCTGGAGGCTATAGTCTCCGAACACATTGGAATATACCTTTTTCTCACCAACACATATACCCCAATCCAGAATTGATGACTTATTTCTTTCACACCCTCTAGTTGCTACTCTTACGCATGCTGAAATTAGGTCAATATTAATTTCAGATCACGCACCGGTTATAATAGATTTGGATTTATTACCTGAGATTTCTAAACCTAACAGATGGCGCTTCAATAATAGCTTATTGAAGGATAAGGATTTTGTACAGAATTTTGAATGTTTTATACAAGAATTCTTTTTGCATAATATTACATCGGATATTCTATTTCATATTGCTTGGGATGCTTTCAAAGCTTCTGCCTGAGGGCATATAATTAATTTCACCCTGGCTAAAAAGAAGGCATGAGATGTGTAGCTTAGTTGCGAGCATGTATTTTAAAGATGTTTTTCTGACTGATTGTAATCAATTGGAAGTTAAATCAGATGTTTCATGTCTAAAAGACTACAATCACCAATGTTCCACTTATGCTCCAGAACTACCTTTGTATAATGCTCTACAAAAAACACAAAGCATTGCAGGACTACAAACAATTCTTCACAAACAGTCTAAAACATACAAAATTACCGAGAACAGATTGCACTCCAGTGCCACACCACATCTTAGTGTATTTTGAATTAAATATGTAATTAATTGCTAAGCAAATGTGCCTCTAAACTTAATACTTAAATTTCTGTGTATTTGTGAAGAACCCAACACTACTAAAAACACACTTTGTAGACCACTTTCTACCATTTTCATCCTTTTTATAATTGCCTGTGGCAAATGCCCCAAAATTAAATTCAGACCATTTAATTAATTAGTGGATGAATACCACTTTTAAAGTAAACTCTGCAATACCATACATCAGCTTAATTATGGAAAGACAAACCTCAACTGGAACAAAACGGCATACACCAATAATGGATTTCAACAACCAAGTTTCAGTTGGTAAACAAATGAAACTACACCACAATTGTTAACACCTAACATTTGGGCAGCAACCCACTTTTTGAGATTACACTGTAGATGTGTTTAATCTCTGAGAAAAACACAGCAGAAATAGCCCCGAGAGCTTCATACATAGAGGAGACTGAGGATGGGGCAATGGAGACTAGAGTCATGCAGGATAGACACTTCAGGTCCAGTAGCGGTCGGTGGTGGGAGTGCTTCCAGGGCGCTGACGTGGGGAAGGGGAGGGGCAGGGTGGGGGTAGTAAACTATGGATTACGGCCGATTACAGATAAGTAAACATTTAAATAAATAAAACGAATTTCGTTGCGCGCGCTGTATCGCATTCGGCGACGCAGCGCGAGAAGAAAAAAGCTATTAAAGAATCCTCATTACTGCTTCAGTCCATCAAGCAGTTGGAACATGAATTCTTCACTAGCAAGAATGATATTGTGTTACAATGTTTAATGAATGCTAAATTTGAGTTTAATAAAAGGTCAACTGAGGAGGCTGCCGGAACACTGTTAAAAATTAATTCCAAGTTTTTTGGTGGACGCAATAAGGCAGGCAAATTACTTGCCAATTGCCTGAAAGTTAAATCTCAAAAGTCTAAAATAGTAAAGATTATGGATGAAAACGGGCATCCTCATGTTAAAAATAACGCAATTTTGTAGTGCTTTACTGATTTTTATACAAATCTTTACACACCAGACCACTTCCCCACAGATGAGGCACTAGATTCCTATTTTTAATATCTCCCACCAAGACGGCAACAGATGCAGGATCTTTCTTTTCTAGAAGAGCCTATTTTAATCTCTGAACTAAAATCTGCTCTTAATTCACTACCCAAAGATAAAGCACCGGGTCCGGACGGTTTTTCTGTTGAATTTTACTCCTGTTTTTCACATATTTTACTCCCGCACTTACTTACTTTATATCAATCTTTTTTCTCACATGACGAAGCTAAGGGGACTTTTTTGAAGGCTATGATCTGTTTGATACCTAAAAAGGATAAAGACCCTTCCTTATGCACCAGTTATAGATCCATCTCCCTTATTAATTTAGATTGCAAGCTTTTTGCCTAAATGTTATCAATTAGGATTTCTCCTCTAATTGCTAATATGGTTGGACTTTAGCAGACTGGATTTGTTAAGGGCAGACATGACTGACAATTCTAGGTTGTTCCTGGATATTCTATATCTGGCATCTTCTGACAATACACCTATGGCTGCCGTAACTTTGGATGCTGAAAAGGCTTTTGATCATGTCAATTGGAAGTTTATGATGAGGGGTCTAAAATGGCATGGTTTAAGTCAACCTTTCTCAAATATACAGCTATATTATATTCCTCCCCGATGACGTCTGTTTTTTTTAAATGGCTCCAAGTCTTCATGTTTTCCCCTTTTACGGGGTACCAGACAGGGTTGTCCTTTATCCCCTTTGCTTTTTATTTTATCCCAAGAACCCTTTTTGCACACATTACGAAATTCCTCATTATTTCATGGCTTTTGACACAAAGATACTGAGATTAAGTTCTCAGCGTAAGCTGACGATGTGATCCTTCATGTCTCTGAACAGGAAACATCAATCCTGGCTTTTACTAATCTATTATCCTCGTACTCTAGATTATCTGGATATAAATTGAACTTTTCAAAATTGGAAGTATTCCCTCTTAATAAGTATTGTCTTAAGAATATGTTTGATAGCACTGGGCTTAAATGGTCTCCACACTCTATCAAGTGTTTGGGAATTAAATATTCTACTTCTATGGCAAAGACAATTCAGATAAACTTAGAGGATGTTCATCATAAGATCCTTCAGATGACGGAGAAATGGTCACCACTCTATTTGTCTTCGTGGGGAAGGTTGGCCACCATAAAGAGGATGTTTTTACCTTTCATTAATTTTTACCTGTCCATGTTGCCTATTAAATTACCTATAACATTTTTTAAGTTATTGAATAAATCGATTACTAAGTTATTATGGAATGCAGACCCAAAGAGTCGGGGCGTAAGTTTTCCAAACTTTCAGCAATACCATAATGCCTTTGTTTTAAAACAGGTTCTACCATGTATGGGGGACACTGATTCTCCCCCTAATAAAATTTGGGCAGACTGGAGGATTCACTTGTGTCGCCTTTTCCTTTTTATTCTTTACCATATTTTTCAAAACCTCCTCAAGCCTTTTCTGCTCCACCTATTAAATATTCTAGTCTGGTATCTTCTCGTATTCTCACAAGGCCCTTAACCCCAGTACAAGAATTTCTGTAATCCTCTATATGGCATAATAAATCTCTCAAAATTTCAAATCGAACTATTATTTGGAAACCATGGGTTCTGAAAGGTATAATTCAAATAAAACAATTGCTGTGTGATATGACTCCTCTTCCTTTTTCCGCAACTCAAACCAAATTTGCTCTTCCTTCTACATATGCCATTAAATATGAGTCTCTCATAGATGCTCTTTTGCAAGTTATGTCCACATTCACTCAGTCTCAATCTTATATAAGTTCCTCATCTCCTGTTCCAATTGCTCTTTCGTCATCACTTAAAGCATCATATATACATATAAATATTTGCATTATATTACCCCTTCCCGTCCCAAGTCTAAAATTGAAGCATTGTGGGTGTCTGATCTTCAACATTCCTTATCTTTAAGGGTTTGGGGTTCAATTTGGAGGAAAATACACCACACTTCGCCTAATGCCAGCACTACTCAAAACCCTTTATTATTTTTATAATAGGCTATATATAACCCCACTTTCTTTGCAAAAATATAACCCAAACCTTTCAAATATGTGTTGGTCTTGTAAATCCCTCCCTGGCACATATTTACATATGTTTTTTCAATGTCTGCCAACCACTGCTTTTTGATTGCAGGTTTGTAAAACTATCCCTACTATTTGTTCTATTAATTTCCCCTTTGATATCGAACATATTTTTCTGGGAAGTTCCTCACGTTCTTGGCCAGTAAGCTCTAAATTAGGTAAATTTCTGGATCTGTCACTTGCTATTGCTTTTCAAGTCATTACATCAAATTGGAAGAATGCCAAGAATATCAATGTTACTAGTTGGTGGAATCTTCTTTGTTCCCATCACAGGCTTGATACAGCATCAGCTACATCTACATTACAAATGATAAATAAAGCCCTCTTTTGGTCTCCGCTTATTGGTTACTTAAACACAAAGGGGTCGATTCCGATCCCGGTCGGAGGCGCACCTAATACCATTCGGCTGGGAAAAAAGCCAGGCGAATGCCTGTTTCCCGACCGATTCGCACATACGTCCGAACGAGCAAGTACGATGCGCACAACTGCCCAAATCCCGACCCAGTCGTACTCACCCAATACAGGTCCTGTTCTCCGACCGAGGCGGATCCGGAAACGCAGAATCGAGTCGCACGGAAGCCAAAATGCTGCCCCGTCCGGCCGGACAAGTACGATGCGCCCTCCGTACGCGCCGAACCCGTCGTTACGCACGGCACGTCAAAGCATCCGGGAGAGGCGCACATAAGCTCTGATTCGCGCCACAAGACGATCCACGGCTACGAGACGAACACGCCAGCGACGAGGACGAGGCGAAGCAAAGAGAAAGACGAACGAGACGAACCAACCATGAATCCCATTGTGCCGATCCTACCAATATTCTACATCTATTACCGGAACTGGCACGGACGCGTACGATGCAGAAGGTAAGTCAGACACCCACCACACAAACAAACCACACGTACCCGACATATCACACACACACATAGGGATGCAGAAATTACACCAGCAACAGCAGCACCATAGGGGTGGGATGGCTATCACCAATGCCACATATACACATAGGGGCCTGGATGCCAACCACTAACACCACCCCTGCCCAGGGGGTGCTAGATGCCTGTCACTACTACCACCTCTACCCATGGGGGGCTGGATGCCTACCACCACTACCACCCCTAACCAGGGGGTGCCAGATGCCTACCACTACCACCACCCCTACTCAGGGGGTGACAGATGCCTACCACTACCACCACCCCTACCCAGGGGGTGCCAGATGCCTACAACTACCACCACCCCTACTCAGGGGGTGCCAGATGCCTACCACTACCACCACTCCTACCCAGGGGGTGCTAGATGCCTACCACTACTACCACCCCTACCCATGGGGGGCTGGATGCCTACCACTACCACCACCCCTACCCAGGGGGTGCTAGATGCCTACCCCTACCCAGGGGTGCTAGATGCCTGTCACTACTACCACCCCTACCCATGGGGGGCAGGATGCCTGTCACTACCACCACCCCTACCCAGGGGGTGCCAGATGCCTACCACTACCACCACCCCTACCCAGGGGGTGCCAGATGCCTACCACTACCACCACCCCTATCCAGGGGGTGCCAGATGCCTCCCACTACTACCACCCCTAACCATGGGGGGCAGGATGCCTGTCACTACCACCCCCCTACCCAGGAGGTGCCAGATGCCTACCACTACCACCACCCCTACCCAGGGGGTGCTAGATGCCTACCCCTACCACCACCCCTACCCAGGGGGTGCTAGATGCCTGTCACTACTACCACCCCTACCCATGGGGGGCAGGATGCCTGTCACTACCACCACCCCTACCCAGGGGGTGCCAGATGCCTACCACTACCACCACCCCTACTCAGGGGGTGCCAGATGCCTACCACTACCACCACCCCTACCCAGGGGGTGCTAGATGCCTACCCCTACCCAGGGGGTGCTAGATGCCTGTCACTACTACCACCCCTACCCATGGGGGGCAGGATGCCTGTCACTACCACCACCCCTACCCAGGGGGTGCCAGATGCCTACCACTACCACCACCCCTACCCAGGGGGTGCCAGATGCCTACCACTACCACCACCCCTACCCAGGGGGTGCCAGATGCCTACCACTACCACCACCCCTACCCAGGGGGTGCTGGATGCCTGTCACTACTACCACCAATACCCATGGGGGGCAGGATGCCTGTCACTACTACCACCTCTACCCACGGGGGGCTGGATGCCTACCACCACTACCACCCCTACCCAGGGGGTGCCAGATGCCTACCACTACCACCACCCCTACTCAGGGGGTGCCAGATGTCTACCACTACCACCAACCCTACCCAGGGGGTGCTAGATGCCTACCCCTACAACCACCCCTACCCAGGGGGTGCCAGATGCCTACCACTACCACCACCCCTACCCAGGGGGTGCCAGATGCCTGTCACTACTACCACCTCTACCCATGTGGTGCCAGATGCCTACCACTACCACCACCCCTACTCAGGGGGTGCCAGATGCCTACCCCTACCACCACCCCTACCCAGGGGGTGCTAGATGCCTACCCCTACCACCACCCCTACCCAGGGGGTGCCAGATGCCTGTCACTACTACCACCTCTACCCATGTGGTGCCAGATGCCTACCACTACCACCACCCCTACTCAGGGGGTGCCAGATGCCTACCCCTACCACCACCCCTACCCAGGGGTACCAGATGCCTACCACTACCACCACCCCTACCCAGGGGTGCCAGATGCCTGTCACTACTACCACCTCCACCCATGTGGTGCCAGATGCCTACCACTACCACCACCCCTACTCAGGGGGTGCCAGATGCCTACCCCTACCACCACCCCTACCCAGGGGGTGCTAGATGCCTACCCCTACCACCACCCCTACCCAGGGGGTGCTAGATGCCTGTCACTACTACCACCCCTACCCAGGGGGTGCTGGATGCCTACCACTACCACCACCCCTACCCAGGGGGTGCCAGATGCCTACCACTACTACCACCTCTACCCAGGGGGTGCTGGATGCCTGTCACTACTACCACCCCTACCCAGGGGGGGCAGGATGCCTGTCACTACTACCACCTCTACCCATGGGGGCTGGATGCCTACCACTACCACCACCCCTACCCAGGGGGTGCCAGATGCCTACCCCTACCACCACCCCTACCCAGGGGGTGCCAGATGCCTACCACTACCACCACCCCTACCCAGGGGGTGCCAGATGCCTGTCACTACTACCACCTCTACCCATGTGGTGCCAGATGTCTACCACTACCACCACCCCTACCCAGGGGGTGCTAGATGCCTACCCCTACCACCACCCCTACCCAGGGGGTGCTAGATGCCTGTCACTACTACCACCCCTACCCAGGGGGTGCTGGATGCCTGTCACTACTACCACCTCTACCCATGGGGGGCTGGATGCCTACCACCAACAACACCCCCACTCATAGGATGGGTAATGCATGACACAACAAGCACACACCAACATAAGGAATGCAACAAAAAGACATCCCCCCTCAACACCATGACAAGCGTGTGTAGACTGTGTCAAATGCCTACAACACTGAACATGACTTTTAACATACAATGTGACCCCCTATCACATGTGTCACACATAAATGTGTGTGGCCCCCACAATGCAAGCAGACCATGACCACTGTGGCAATGGGGTCCAACCCCCATCATCACAGTGACCAAAATGTAAGTGTGGGGCCCGTAGCTGAAGCACATCTTGAACATTGTGGCAATGGGGTCTAAACCCCCATCATCACAGTGACCAAAAGGTAAGTGTGGGGTCCATAGCTGAAGCACATTTTGAACATTGTGGCAATGGGGTCTAAACCCCATCATCACAGTGACCAAAATGTAAGTGTTGACATTGAAAAAGCTGCAACTGCCAAACTGCATGGATGATTCCTGGTCACAGAACAACAAACACATCAGTGGCAAAGTAGTGCTTGTGTCCCACAGCAACATAGATTGGGGGAGGCAAACAGTGCAGTGCAAATAAGACATACCTTTGGCCATGTGCAGACACTGTCAACATCCATCAATGACACAATGACAGAAGTGACCATCATAATGCAGACCCACATATTTGCACCAATGGCCACACAAATGGAAATACCCTGTGGAGACTGTAGATGTGAGGTGAACAAATAACATACCATGGCAGCAATGGGACACACAAACAATGATCATTGTGCTGACTGATGACCTAGGAGTCCCAGGGACAGCAGGTGAAACCCACCAAACAACATACAGCCAATGGCACACTAAAGATATACCAATGCAGTGGTGCAGATGCACAAACACAAACAGGCAGACCCACACTGCACATCAAACACAACAGGTGAGGGGGGGGGTGCCAGTGTCCCCAGGCAACCACACAACACATGATGAGGCCTGAATACCAATTACACAGATGCACATACAGTGCCACACAAAAGTAACTCATGGATCCAAATCCCCTATGTGGGCAATCAGGCATTGTTAGATGAGAGGGAGCCCAAATTACACATGTCACACAAGCTTGTAGGAACAGCAACTAACACAGCAAGAGACAGACCCACCACAGCACTACCCCCAGGGACCCCATATTGTGCTGACACTAGCCTGCATGATAATCCCACTGTGATGACAATGTTAGATGTCGTTCACACTGTGAACCCCAGCCATGTGTCCTGAGCAACTAACTACCATCACACCTACACAAGCTCCAATTAATCAGCACGGCCTGCCAGCCAAGGCCAATATGTAGGTAGAGGTCTGGCCGTGCAACAACTCACTTTTGCACACACTCAACACCACACACCCTGATCTCCACCAATGTGCAGCAGTGAAGCTCACATGGACTGGTGACATTGCACATGCACCCATGACAATACCAGGGGTGGTGGTGGGAACTAAGGTGCAGAAACCCATCACACATGGCCAGTCAACAAGACTCGTCAATGTCTGACACACAGCACAGTATGCCGTACATGGGCATGATGTGAAATCCACCACAATCAATGGGATCCTGGCCATAGTCACACACCAATGAAGAAGCCAATGTAACACACGAAGAACACACGTACACAACTACCAACATTGCAGCTCTGACCCTGAGCAGTGGCAGCAGTCACACACACAACGTGTCACAATCACTGAAAGCTAACACAAACTGTAAATCACATGACTCGTGTAAACAACAAGTGCCAAGGGGAATCCTGAATGTGTCCCATCTACGTTTGCCCACATCCCCAGCACTGACAACAAAGACAACCTGGTATGACAACCTCATGAACATTAGTTTGCCATGCACCCACATCACAGAGAAACCAGGTCCAAGATGCTGGATGAACACAGAACAACTCAGCAAGCATCACAAACAGGAACATCCCTAGGGACACAGCCTGTGTAGGAAAAGGGAACACGCACAGACATGCTTACACAACACAGGCCCACGCAATGTCAACAGATTACACACTGCCATGAGGGCGGCACTCCACTCCTGTGGAAGGTCTGCTGTGCCAAACCTTGTCTGTGCACGACCCAAACATGTCAGCAGAACACTCCGTCAGTAAGTCAACAACCACAACACCCAGAAGGCTCTGCTCACATCAGCCTGGGTACGGGAGTGTCACGTCAGTCATCTGCACACACACCAAACACGTGTCAAGCAAGTTGCACTGTATACACAGATGAGTCCTTCGACATTGATGTGCAAAACTGCATGTCCAGTGGAGCTGGGCACACAGTCAGGGAAATCGGAACATTGAACAGTGGTAAGCCCACCAGATGTGCATCAGTGTAAGACAAAGATGTTCATTTACAAATGCAAAAAGGACATCCCTGTGTCAAATGCTGAACATTACACCCTCAGACTGTAGCAAAGGATGCCATAGATCCAGACTACAACAGGACACATATCCCATGGACCACATGGAGTCCATAACTGCAACACTTCTTCGTCCTGATGTGAACACTATTACAACTACAAATGCAGGATGCTACTCATCCACATCATGTACATCAAAAGAAAACCCAAAAGTAAACAAAAAGGGGCTTTATTCAGCAAATGTCAGGGTAAACACGGAAGTCCAAAAGAAACTAAGGCCAATGGCCAGTCCAAAATCACAGTACCAACGGGGTGAGAAGTGACAACTGGTCACACATTGCTTGCCTGCACTGGTACGGTTGGGGGATATCCCCCTTGGAGGGGCATACAAGGGGCAGGCCAGGCACCGCAGGGACAGGATCAGGGGATGGCAGAGTGAGGCAGTGAAGGGGTGGTGGGTGCAGGAGTGTCACCGGCAACTGCAGTGGAGGTGTCTGACTCAGGGGGCCGGCACCACTGTGGTACACAAGTCAGTTGGTGTGGGTGCTGCAACCACTGCAGTGGACTGGACTGATGTAGTGGACTGGGTACCCACTGCAGTGCCCGAGTCAGAAGTGGTGGTTGTGGACTCCACTGCAGTGCATGACTCCAAGGGAGTGGAAGGGTGGGCAGATGAGGTGGGCAGGACAGAGGGGGGACCCGGTCCCCACAACAGTGCCACTAACAGGCAGAGCGTCTGGGTTGGGGGTGGAAGAGCAAGTGGCAGGGGAGGGCCTAAGCAGTCTGGGGATGCGGTATCGGTGTGTGGGGGAACCTGGGGCAGGGTGTGGCGGGGGAACCTGTGCAGTGGTGGCCTGGGGGATGGAGGAGAGAGACTGGGCGCTGGAGCTGCGTGGTGGTGGTGGTGGGGTCTTGCTCTTCCTGCTCCGGGGGACTTCCAAATGGGCTCCTGTGTCTGCCTGCGCCTGGGGGAGGGTGTCCGGGGGCGAGGGGCACTCCTCTCTGTGTGGGTGGACTTCCTCTTCCCCTGGTATGCTGGATCAGCAGGAATGGAGGGGAAGAGGCCGAGGTCACACAGGAAGATCTGCTGTGTAGGTGGGGTAGCAGGCGAGGCAAGGGAAGGGGTCTTGGAGGGAGAGGATTTGGAGGACTGCGGAGTGAATGTGGATGCCTGTGTGTGTGTTCCCCATCCCCTGTGTCTGTGGTATCAGTCCCCTGAGGAAGCTTGTGTGCACGTCTTGCCTTACTCTTGGGTGTGTCTGTGCTGCTCGTGTCTGTGTGTTTGGTTGACTGTGTAGGTGTGCATGTGCTTTGGACAGGTAGGGGGCAGGAAGTGTGGATGGGGCAGAGGTGGGAGGGGTGAGGGACTGTTGGAGGAGGGACACTGCTGCCGTCAGGGAGGTGTCCATGTACCTATTGCTCCTCTGTAGGGCAGACATACCCGTTGAGATGCCCTCCATGAACGACACCAGCTGTGTCAACAGAGTGGTGTGTGCATGGAGGACACTCAGCATTGCTGTCTGCCCTACATGGAGCTGCCGAAGGAGGTACACAAACTCCTCACTCAGGGCAGCAGGGGACACAGGGGTAGGGGCTGCGGTGCCTGGCACGAAGGAGACACGCTCCCGAGCATGGGAGCCTCCACGACCTCAGGAATGGGAGCCAATGGGAGGGCGGTGGTGGTGGTGGTGGTGGCGGGGCCAGACAAACTAGCTGGCCTTTGTTGGCTGCTGAGACCCGCCTCCACAAGGGAGTCATCCTCCGAGCTGCTGTGGTCCCCAGCTGAGGTGGATGGTGCTGAGGACTCCTCGGTGTGGCTCCCCCTCGCCCTCCATGCCACTGGGTCCCTCTGACCACTCATCCGATGCTGACCCAGTCTGGCTCCGCTGCTCCTCCTGGTCCGTGGAGCTGTCCCCTCCTGTGGCCGTGGATGTATCTGCAAACAATTAGGGAAACAGACAAACATCAGTCACCTGCACTGACTGCACACACCACAGTAAGTACAGCACATTACAGAGCAAGCCCTGGCATCCTTAGTTGAACATTGCCTAAAGTCCTCACACAGATTCGGGAAGCCAATTGTCAGTCTGATGGTCAACCATGGGACTCACACCCCTCCTGCCCTTGCACCCATCTGTCTGGTGCCTGTCTGATGGTAAGACCCCAGTGTGGACACATGCACCACCTACACAGTTGTTGGACATTGCAGGGAACACGGTGAAGTATGTGAACATGCACACATCACATCTCTTGCCACTGAGTCAGTGCAGGTGTCCGGATAAAGGGATGGCCAGAGTCTAATTAGAAATGCATGTGATGCATACCAGCACCAGACACCATGATGCACCCATGTCCGGATAGTCAATGCCACAATGGGGTGCATGTTGCACATGTCACTCCCCTGCAGGATCAGTCCCAGGAAGTTTAATGCCATGACACAGGAATGCGTGCAAAGTCATACATTACTGTCTCAAGTCACATGGCCATGGCAGCCAGCCAACAACAGTCTGCACTGTGTCACAATCCGAGGGCATGGGGAATGCAAGTTATGTGACTGACAAGTGCACATGTCCATCCCCCAAAAACCACATCATCTGTACTACTATTTGTCCACGTCATACCAACTGGACATATGGGGGACATGAAACACAACTCTCTGAACATGAGCACCTCACAGTGTGCTGTGAATGAAAATACAGCTG
Organism: Calotriton arnoldi; assembly: GCA_963921515.1. Classification (NCBI taxonomy): domain Eukaryota; kingdom Metazoa; phylum Chordata; class Amphibia; order Caudata; family Salamandridae; genus Calotriton; species Calotriton arnoldi. The sequence continues at coordinate 2,093,052 of CAWUFW010002404.1, read as the reverse complement.
CCTGAAAGTCACAGTCGCAAACACCTGTGTGCACAGTCAAGTGATCAGACACCTATAAGTCACAGAAGTATCGTCTATCATGGTCACATCTCAGATGGCATGCTGAGCCCTAACCGATAAACATACCAGTAGTCCTGACAACGAAGACACAGCACAATGAGACAGAGGCAGACACCTGAGGGTACATTTCACTGATCACAACATGCCAGATGATACACGGGAGTGGGAGTACAGAGTGTATTGTATGCCCTGGAGTAGGCATGACTGTCCAGCTCCACCTGTAAGAGGGATGAGTCCTGGACAGTAGGCAGGTGGCTAAGCATGTGTGAAACACTGGATACACATACTCCTGAGGCCCAAACATTGTTCCCACCAGCAGCATGGGTGTGTGCCAAATTCCCCAGGGACATGTGGTGAGTCAGAGCAGCAAGCGGACCACATATCAAAGTTACACGCAGATCACATGTCAGAACTTAGGCATTGTGTAAGCAATTGACCCACCCATGAAACTCACAACATAGTCACGGGAACAAATGCTGTCCCCCACCTTGAGCAAAGCAAAATGCAATGACACAGTCCACAAATGACACAATTTCCTGACTATAAGGGCCACACATATGCGTATCAGAGGAGAAGTGGGCATGTCACAAATGAGGGACATGGGTCCTGGACCACATGACTGATGTACTGTGGAAGTTTAACCAGGCCAGAGGAGGGCACATAGCATGTCAGACAAAGTGCACAGTGCAGTCATGGACTCACCCCCTCCTTGCTGCTGTCTGTCCTTCAGCTGCCCATCCAGGTCAGGGAAGACCACCGCCAGGATCCGGAGCATGTGGGGGGTCAGGGTCCGGTGTCCGCCCCTCCTGCGAGGAGGCGACAGCTCCAGCTGGACCCTTGCGATCCTCCGGGTCCAGCCATGAAGGTCCTGCCACCTCTTTTGGCAATTGCGGATCCTGCGCCTGTAGACCCCCACGGATCTTACTTTCCGGGCGATGGTCAGCCAGATGTCCTGCTTCTGGTGGGCATCAACCTGTGAGGATGACAAAGTGAAAAGGCCATTACTAAACATGCAACATATACGTGCATCACACAGTTGGATATACATGTCTCAATCACAGGTGCATATGATGTACACAGGCAGTGCAACAATGGCTATGAACAGTTTGCCAGCAGTCACTACATGGTATCATTGCATGGGAAGTAAACCTAGTTGGAATGCACTGTTAATGCACTGTACCAGTTCAGTGCATGTAACTACACACTTTGGGGTGTGACAACTACTCAGTGGGCATGCTAGCCAGTGGTGTGCACACTGAAAGTCCTGCTAGTCAGACAACATGCACAATTAGTGATGCAGTGGACAGCACACTCACCTGCTCCCCTGGTTTCCCATACAGCTTGCTGTACTGTGGAAGGAGGCTGTCCAGCAGGGCCTGGTTCTCCTCAAGGCTGAAGGCTGGGGCTCTCTCCAGAGTACGTGCCATTGCAGGAGCCAGAGGATGCATAAACAGCAGCAGTGTTGGTGGCAGATGTCATCCTGGAGCATGTAGTGCAGGCAAGTGAGCTCTCAGGGGAACAGCCAGCATTATATGTGTGCTGCAGAAGCAGATACTGTCCCATGTGTCCAAAGTGATAGGTCCAAGTCGTTTGCATCTTCTGAATCTGACCAATCCATGGAATAGCAGCACTAATACACGCCCACAGCATCCTTCAAATCTTCAACTTCATGACACCCATGATTTTGCAACATTGTGTTGGCTGGCCAACTGAATTCACTGCATCAGACTCGTTCGAGCTTCGAAAACGCTTCCGTTGCCATGCCAGGCCCCAGCCAATGTGTGCGCACCGTTCGGTCCATTGCTGTACAACGCGTTCCCGGGATACAACGCGTACCCACTCACATTGAATGCAATGGGCCGGCCGGGCACACCGATCGGTCCATTGCTGTTCAACGCGTACCCGGGATACAACGCGTACCCGCTCACATTGAATGCAATGGGCCGGCCGGGCACACCGATCGGTCCATTGCTGTTCAACGCGTACCCGCTCACATTGAATGCAATGGGCCGGCTGGGCACACCGATCGGTCCATTGCTGTTCAACGCGTACCAGCTCACATTGCATGCAATGGGCCGGCCGGGCACACCGATCGGTCCATTGCTCTACAACGCGTACCCGCTCACATTGAATGCAATGGGCCGGCCGGGCACACCGATCGGTCCATTGCTGTACAACGCGTACCCGGGATACAACGGGTACCCGCTCACATTGAATGCAATGGGCCGGCCGGGCACACCGATCGGTCCATTGCTGTTCAACGCGTACCCGGGATACAACGCGTACCCGCTCACATTGAATGCAATGGGCCAGCCAGGCACACCGATCGGTCCATTGCTGTTCAACGCGTACCCGCTCACATTGAATGCAATGGGCCGGCCGGGCCCACCGATCGGTCCATTGCTCTACAACGCGTACCCACTCACATTGAATGCAATGGGCCGGCCGGGCACACCGATCGGTCCATTGCTGTACAACGCGTACCTGGGATACATCGCGTACCCGCTCACATTGAATGCAATGGGCCGCCGGGCACACCGATCGGTCCATTGCTGTTCAACGCGTACCCAGGATACAACGCGTACCCGCTCACATTGAATGCAATGGGCCGGCCGGGCACACCGATCGGTCCATTGCTGTTCAACGCGTACCCGGGATACAACGCGTACCCGCTCACATTGAATGCAATGGGCCGGCCGGGCACACCGATCGCTCCATTGCTGTTCAACGCGTACCCGCTCACATTGAATGCAATGGGCCGGCCAGGCACACCGATCGGTCCATTGCTCTACAACGCGTACCCGCTCACATTGAATGCAATGGGCCGGCCGGGCACACCGATCGGTCCATTGCTGTACAACGCGTACCCGGGATACAACGCGTACCCGCTCACATTGAATGCAATGGGCCGGCCGGGCACACCGATCGGTCCATTGCTGTTCAACGCGTACCCGGGATACAACGCGTACCCGCTCACATTGAATGCAATGGGCCGGCCGGGCACACCGATCGGTCCATTGGTGTTCAACGCGTACCCGCTCACATTGAATGCAATGGGCCGGCCGGGCACACCGATCGGTCCATTGCTCTACAACGCGTACCCGCTCACATTGAATGCAATGGGCCGGCCGGGCACACCGATCGGTCCATTGCTGTACAACGCGTACCCGGGATACAACGCGTACCCGCTCACATTGAATGCAATGGGCCGGCCGGGCACACCGATCGGTCCATTGCTCTACAACGCGATCCCTGTACAAGTCACTGGCATATGTCACCATGCCTGTCACAGGTGAACATATGCCAGCCACATATACTTCCCAGGGAGTGAGGGGCACACCTACAACACCACAGCCTGTCCACACTCTATCCTAAGGCATGTAAGGCTGCATTACCTGTTCCATGTATGGGGGTCAACATGTTGTTTTTTGGGTGGCACTTGGGGGCAGCCACTCCCAGGCTGTGCACGTGTTCATGGGGACAGAATCCTTGGTGTGTTGTGCACATGAACACTGTGGTGTGCAACTGTTCATTTCAGGGCATGTGGCATGGTCACATTTCACGGTTGTGTATGTGTATGTCATGTCACATACCCCCTGAGTCCCATGTGGGACGGTATGTACGTCCCAGGGTGACCCATTGCCACAATTGTGATGGCCCTCCACAGTCTGTGTGCATGTTGTGTTTACAATGTCTCTGATTCCATGTGCACAATGGGAGACAGTCTCCACATCCACGTTGTTTGTGCATGGACTTTGATGTTGTGCGTGTGTGTGTCACAGACGTCCATGTCTGTCCTGCCGAGGCAACAGGGACCACTAAGTGGGGGTCATGGTTGTTTAGCTGTGGTGTATTCATGATGCACCATGTCATGCCAGTGTCCATGTGGCAATACAGGGCCCCTGGGAATCTACCTGTCGATGAGCTGTGATGCCTGGGGCACATCTGTCCTCACATGTCACTGTGGTGTGTGTTTGGAACGTGACAGCAGTACATGGGTACTGTGACACAGCCTAATGATATCCCATAGCACAACCTGGGACTTGTTGAGGGAACATGTTGAACTGTGATGTTAGATGTTAGCCATGTAGGTGCCATACATGTCCTTACGGAACGGCACACGCATCATGTACTTGTGTCTCGTAATGATGTATCATGTGATATTGAGTCTGGTCTATGCCACATATGTGGGGTGACTGACAATCTTTCTTCACGTATGCACTGCAGGGCACCAACTGTCCATCGGCCATTGCCTGACCTTGCAACAGTGGTTGAACGGGACTGCATCCGACGGTACCGCTTCACCAGGCCACTGATTGAGGAATTGACGGTGCGGTTGGCCCCACATTTGCAACCTGGCCGGACATACCCTACAGCGCTGACCCCCAAGGTGAAGGTGATGGCTGCCCTACACTTCTTTGCCACTGGTACCTTTCAACACACTGTGGCGTCTGCTGGTGGGATGTCACAGACCATGTTCAGCCGTGTGCTCCGCGATGTTTTGGAGGCTATGTTGAGATACCTGAACCAGTACATCTATTTCCCTAGACTTCAACAACTCACTGACGTGAAGAGTGACTTCTATGCCCTGGGGAGGATGCTGCATGTCATTGGCTCCATTGATGGGACACATGTGGCTTTGGTACCACCACAGGCCCAAGAGTAGGCATACAGGAACCGCAAACACTACCATTCGGTCAATGCACTGGTGGTATGTCTTGCAGATATGAGCATCTCACACGTGTGTGCCCGTTTCCCCGGTTCTGCACACGATGCCTACGTGATGAGGAGTAGTCGCATCCCGAGGATGATGTCACAGATGCGGAACCAGCGTGCCTGGCTTGTTGGTGTGTACTGACTTTGTACCATTGTGTGTGTTCCGCAATGTAGTGTTCCACCCTCTTTTCCAACTCAGCTAATGTGCAATTGTCTGTATGTAGGTGACTCCGGATACCCCAACATGCCGTGGTTGCTGACGCCCCTCAGGAACCCTGTGACACCAGCCCAGATGCGCTACAATGAGGCACATGGTCGGACCAGGAGAATGATTGAGCGGACATTTGGTCTCCTGAAGAGCCGCTTCCGCTGCCTAGATAAGACAGGAGGGGCCCTCCCATATGCCCCAGCAAAGGTGTGCAAGATTGTCATCGTCTGCTGCATGCTACACAACCTGGCAGTGCGGAAGGAGTTGCCTCTCATCCTGGATGACGATGACCAACATCCGCCACCTGTGGAGGATCCTGGGCTGGACCACGATGCCAGTGATGATGATGATGATGAGGGTGATGTCCGCACACAGCTCATCACCAACTTCTTCAGCTGAATGTGAGTATCCAGGGATGTTATGTCAATGATGTGAGTTTGCATGATATGTGTTGGTGGTGCTCTGGTGCTGTTTGAATGTGTCCATGTGCTACTTGACTGGATGTGTGCAGCGATGTGTCCTTACAGGTAGTCTGTACTCCCCAACAGTGTTGGCATGCTAACTTGGTTCTGGGTGGGTATCTTGTGACATGTATTGGGCATGAGTATTGCAGTTCTGTCCTGTTCTTCAGTGCTTTTGACTGTGTGTCATTTCTGTCCTTCACAGGGTACTTTCAGAGTTGTTTGGTCAACTGTGATCCCCGACACCATGAATCAACTTCCAGGGTGGTAGCTGTCGTTTCCCTACAGGTGATGTGCGCCACACCCATGGACTTCCTTTCTTCTACACTTGTTGACTGTGTGCCCACTGCCAGGTGGGATTACCTTGCATCTGTAGTGGTTACAACATGTTGCAAATGTGTAATAAACCTGTGCTTCACTTTGTGATGTGCGTTGTCTGTGGTCACACATCTGACTGACATTTGCTTACTGCACCAGTGGGCTAGTTGACACAGACTGGGAATAGGTGTTGGGTCTGTGCATTGCACCGTATTTCCTACCCTTACCACCACCCCTACCCAGGGGGTGCCAGATGCCTACCACTACCACCACCCCTACCCAGGGGGTGCCAGATGCCTGTCACTACTACCACCTCTACCCATGTGGTGCCAGATGCCTACCACTACCACCACCCCTACTCAGGGGGTGCCAGATGCCTACCCCTACCACCACCCCTACCCAGGGGGTGCCAGATGCCTGTCACTACTACCACCTCTACCCATGTGGTGCCAGATGCCTACCACTACCACCACCCCTACTCAGGGGGTGCCAGATGCCTACCCCTACCACCACCCCTACCCAGGGGGTACCAGATGCCTACCACTACCACCACCCCTACCCAGGGGGTGCCAGATGCCTGTCACTACTACCACCTCCACCCATGTGGTGCCAGATGCCTACCACTACCACCACCCCTACTCAGGGGGTGCCAGATGCCTACCCCTACCACCACCCCTACCCAGGGGGTGCTAGATGCCTACCCCTACCACCACCCCTACCCAGGGGTGCTAGATGCCTGTCACTACTACCACCCCTACCCAGGGGTGCTGGATGCCTACCACTACCACCACCCCTACCCAGGGGGTGCCAGATGCCTACCACTACTACCACCTCTACCCAGGGGGTGCTGGATGCCTGTCACTACTACCACCCCTACCCAGGGGGACCAGGATGCCTGTCACTACTACCACCTCTACCCATGGGGGGCTGGATGCCTACCACTACCACCACCCCTACCCAGGGGGTGCCAGATGCCTACCCCTACCACCACCCCTACCCAGGGGGTGCCAGATGCCTACCACTACCACCACCCCTACCCAGGGGGTGCTAGATGCCTGTCACTACTACCACCCCTACCCAGGGGGTGCTGGATGCCTGTCACTACTACCACCTCTACCCATGGGGGGCTGGATGCCTACCACCAACAACACCCCCACTCATAGGATGGGTAATGCATGACACAACAAGCACACACCAACATAAGGAATGCAACAAAAAGACATCCCCCTCAACACCATGACAAGCGTGTGTAGACTGTGTCAAATGCCTACAACACTGAACATGACTTTGAACATACAATGTGACCCCCTATCACATGTGTCACACATAAATGTGTGTGGCCCCCACAATGCAAGCAGACCATGACCACTGTGGCAATGGGGTCCAACCCCCATCATCACAGTGACCAAAATGTAAGTGTGGGGCCCGTAGCTGAAGCACATCTTGAACATTGTGGCAATGGGGTCTAAACCCCCATCATCACAGTGACCAAAAGGTAAGTTAGGGGGCCATAGCTGAAGCACATTTTGAACATTGTGGCAATGGGGTCTAAACCCCCATCATCACAGTGACCAAAATGTAAGTGTTGACATTGAAAAAGCTGCAACTGCCAAACTGCATGGATGATTCCTGGTCACAGAACAACAAACACATCAGTGGCAAAGTAGTGCTTGTGTCCCATAGCAACATAGATTGGGGGAGGCAAACAGTGCAGTGCAAATAAGACATACCTTTGGCCATGTGCAGACACTGTCAACATCCATCAATGACACAATGACAGAAGTGACCATCATAATGCAGACCCACATATTTGCACCAATGGCCACACAAATGGAGATACCCTGTGGAGACTGTAGATGTGAGGTGAACAAATAACATACCATGGCAGCAATGGGACACACAAACAATGATCATTGTGCTGACTGATGACCTAGGAGTCCCAGGGACAGCAGGTGAAACCCACCAAACAACATACAGCCAATGGCACACTAAAGATATACCAATGCAGTGGTGCAGATGCACAAACACAAACAGGCAGACCCACACTGCACATCAAACACAACAGGTGAGGGGGGGGGGGGTGCCAGTGTCCCCAGGCAACCACACAACACATGATGAGGCCTGAATACCAATTACACAGATGCACATACAGTGCCACACCAAAGTAACTCATGGATCCAAATCCCCTATGTGGGCAATCAGGCATTGTTAGATGAGAGGGAGCCCAAATTACACATGTCACACAAGCTTGTAGGAACAGCAACTAACACAGCAAGAGACAGACCCACCACAGCACTACCCCCAGGGACCCCATATTGTGCTGACACTAGCCTGCATGATAATCCCACTGTGATGACAATGTTAGATGTCGTTCACACTGTGAACCCCAGCCATGTGTCCTGAGCAACTAACTACCATCACACCTACACAAGCTCCAATTAATCAGCACGGCCTGCCAGCCAAGGCCAATATGTAGGTAGAGGTCTGGCCGTGCAACAACTCACTTTTGCACACACTCAACACCACACACCCTGATCTCCACCAATGTGCAGCAGTGAAGCTCACATGGACTGGTGACATTGCACATGCACCCATGACAATACCAGGGGTGGTGGTGGGAACTAAGGTGCAGAAACCCATCACACATGGCCAGTCAACAAGACTCGTCAATGTCTGACACACAGCACAGTATGCCGTACATGGGCATGATGTGAAATCCACCACAATCAATGGGATCCTGGCCATAGTCACACACCAATGAAGAAGCCAATGTAACACACGAAGAACACACGTACACAACTACCAACATTGCAGCTCTGACCCTGAGCAGTGGCAGCAGTCACACACACAACGTGTCACAATCACTGAAAGCTAACACAAACTGTAAATCACATGACTCGTGTAAACAACAAGTGCCAAGGGGAATCCTGAATGTGTCCCATCTACGTTTGCCCACATCCCCAGCACTGACAACAAAGACAACCTGGTATGACAACCTCATGAACATTAGTTTGCCATGCACCCACATCACAGAGAAACCAGGTCCAAGATGCTGGATGAACACAGAACAACTCAGCAAGCATCACGAACAGGAACATCCCTAGGGACACAGCCTGTGTAGGAAAACGGAACACGCACAGACATGCTTACACAACACAGGCCCACGCAATGTCAACAGATTACACACTGCCATGAGGGCGGCACTCCACTCCTGTGGAAGGTCTGCTGTGCCAAACCTTGTCTGTGCACGACCCAAACATGTCAGCAGAACACTCCGTCAGTAAGTCAACAACCACAACACCCAGAAGGCTCTGCTCACATCAGCCTGGGTACGGGAGTGTCACGTCAGTCATCTGCACACACACCAAACACGTGTCAAGCCCGTTGCACTGTATACACAGATGAGTCTTTCGACATTGATGTGCAAAACTGCATGTCCAGTGGAGCTGGGCACACAGTCAGGGAAATCGGAACATTGAACAGTGGTAAGCCCACCAGATGTGCATCAGTGTAAGACAAAGATGTTCATTTACAAATGCAAAAAGGACATCCCTGTGTCAAATGCTGAACATTACACCCTCAGACTGTAGCAAAGGATGCCATAGATCCAGACTACAACAGGACACATATCCCATGGACCACATGGAGTCCATAACTACAACACTTCTTCGTCCTGATGTGAACACTATTACAACTACAAATGCAGGATGCTACTCATCCACATCATGTACATCAAAAGAAAACCCAAAAGTAAACAAAAAGGGGCTTTATTCAGCAAATGTCAGGGTAAACACGGAAGTCCAAAAGAAACTAAGGCCAATGGCCAGTCCAAAATCACAGTACCAACGGGGTGAGAAGTGACAACTGGTCACACATTGCTTGCCTGCACTGGTACGGTTGGGGGATATCCCCTTGGAGGGGCATACAAGGGGCAGGCCAGGCACCGCAGGGACAGGATCAGGGGATGGCAGAGTGAGGCAGTGAAGGGGTGGTGGGTGCAGGAGTGTCACCGGCAACTGCAGTGGAGGTGTCTGACTCAGGGGGGCCGGCACCACTGTGGTACACAAGTCAGTTGGTGTGGGTGCTGCAACCACTGCAGTGGACTGGACTGATGTAGTGGACTGGGTACCCACTGCAGTGCCCGAGTCAGAAGTGGTGGTTGTGGACTCCACTGCAGTGCATGACTCCAAGGGAGTGGAAGGGTGGGCAGATGAGGTGGGCAGGACAGAGGGGGGACCCGGTCCCCACAACAGTGCCACTAACAGGCAGAGCGTCTGGGTTGGGGGTGGAAGAGCAAGTGGCAGGGGAGGGCCTAAGCAGTCTGGGGATGCGGTATCGGTGTGTGGGGGAACCTGGGGCAGGGTGTGGCGGGGGAACCTGTGCAGTGGTGGCCTGGGGGATGGAGGAGAGAGACTGGGCGCTGGAGCTGCGTGGTGGTGGTGGTGGGGTCTTGCTCTTCCTGCTCCGGGGGACTTCCGAATGGGCTCCTGTGTCTGCCTGCGCCTGGGGAGGGTGTCCGGGGGCGAGGGGCACTCTCTCTGTGTGGGTGGACTTCCTCTTCCCCTGGTATGCTGGATCAGCAGGAATGGAGGGGAAGAGGCCGAGGTCACACAGGAAGATCTGCTGTGTAGGTGGGGTAGCAGGCGAGGCAAGGGAAGGGGTCTTGGAGGGAGAGGATTTGGAGGACTGCGGAGTGAATGTGGATGCCTGTGTGTGTGTTCCCCATCCCCTGTGTCTGTGGTATCAGTCCCCTGAGGAAGCTTGTGTGCACGTCTTGCCTTACTCTTGGGTGTGTCTGTGCTGCTCGTGTCTGTGTGTTTGGTTGACTGTGTAGGTGTGCATGTGCTTTGGACAGGTAGGGGGCAGGAAGTGTGGATGGGGCAGAGGTGGGAGGGGTGAGGGACTGTTGGAGGAGGGACACTGCTGCCGTCAGGGAGGTGTCCATGTACCTATTGCTCCTCTGTAGGGCAGACATACCCGTTGAGATGCCCTCCATGAACGACACCAGCTGTGTCAACAGAGTGGTGTGTGCATGGAGGACACTCAGCATTGCTGTCTGCCCTACATGGAGCTGCCGAAGGAGGTACACAAACTCCTCACTCAGGGCAGCAGGGGACACAGGGGTAGGGGCTGCGGTGCCTGGCACGAAGGAGACACGCTCCCGAGCATGGGAGCCTCCACGACCTCAGGAATGGGAGCCAATGGGAGGGCGGTGGTGGTGGTGGTGGTGGCGGGGCCAGACAAACTAGCTGGCCTTTGTTGGCTGCTGAGACCCGCCTCCACAAGGGAGTCATCCTCCGAGCTGCTGTGGTCCCCAGCTGAGGTGGATGGTGCTGAGGACTCCTCGGTGTGGCTCCCCTCGCCCTCCATGCCACTGGTTCCCTCTGACCACTCATCCGATGCTGACCCAGTCTGGCTCCGCTGCTCCTCCTGGTCCGTGGAGCTGTCCCCTCCTGTGGCCGTGGATGTATCTGCAAACAATTAGGGAAACAGACAAACATCAGTCACCTGCACTGACCGCACACACCACAGTAAGTACAGCACATTACAGAGCAAGCCCTGGTGTCATAAGGTTTCTGCACATACACAGAGCTATGCACAGGATGATGGGACCCCGGAATACAGTGGTTTGCCTACCATATACCGTAGCACCCAAAAACCCCAACCCAACTAGCTTAGCATCCCATTAGTACCAAAGCACCAATGATTGGACAACCCAGAACACGGTATCTTTATCTCAGGACTCGCAGAAGCAAGAACACTCTTTCGTCACTCACTCGTACTTGTCCACAAGGTGCGTAGAAAGAGACACTAGATAGGTTAAAATGTTTATTCCAACTTACGTGCTCTAATGTACAGTACACGTGTCAGTACTAAACTAGACAGGGATGGAATTGAGGGCGTGTTTAATTGTTTAATGGTAGCTAAGCCCCAACACGTAGTCTGATAAATAGAATCATTTAGGAATATAATTTGGGTAGGGATAAGGCATGCACGGTGCAATGCCTCGGTTCCCTGTACCTGCCATGGCTTGGAGCCCCAAATGGATTTCAAATCTATTGTATCCTCCCAGTACTCATAACCACCCACTGCTAGGGCACTTAAAAAGGAACCCGAATAAAGCAATTTGGTGTGTGTTAACATAATTTTCTGAGTTGACGTGGTATTGAGTCTAAAATAATAGGATGCGGGGTTTGACCGATTAAAATCAGTAAAATAGGTAAACTTATTTCGAAGAGTTTGTGAGCTACCTGGCAAGGGGTTTGGACAATGTTCCCATTGGGTGTAGTTAACAGACCTACGCAGGGCACTTGGCTTATGGAGAAAATGATTACCCCAATGTTGGTAACAATACAAATCGGCATAATTCGCAGAATTCATATATAAATCTTCAGCATTAAAAGATGCATAATATTTTAAATCGGCAAACAATGCTTCAACGGCATGCACATCCCAATCATCAGAATGAATGTTATTTTGTACTACATCACCCATTGAAACACGAAGGACATTAGGTACATTAATAATTTCCGTCGGACCATGGATTTGATAGTTCACTGCATCCCATACGATGCCATCAGCAACTGGAAAAGCTGAAATGTTCACAAATGTGTGGTCACGCTTCATGATGTGAGACGAGGAATGAGGAGCCAAAGTTCCAGAAACATAGTCTACAGCAGAGCGTTCAGGTAAATAGTGACCATTGATTAGTAGAAAAACACTGTGACAAAGCCAATGGACATGAACAGAAAAATCAAGAAAAGTACCAACCAGATGTATGTCCAGGGTGGAATCAAAAAATTGTCTCTAAACCAGGATAAAAAATTACTGAACTTGGATGGGACTTTTGAAGAGGTGGAATCCGAATCAAAGGAATAACGAGTCGGGCCAAGTGGCGTTATTGGTTGATGTGCCACCGATTCAGATGCAGGATAAGTATACTCGTCCTCGTCGATATTGGTGGAGAGTTGGGGATCAATTATAGTTTCAGGCAAATCAACCATCTCAATTACAGCATCAGCGACCGTTCGTGTAGATGGGCCACGAACATATGTCCGATAAATGGCAGGACAAGAGACCGCTGGTGTGACACTATTCAGGATCGGCCAGGCGCTGTAGCTTGACATTTTCCACTGAGATGTATCTGTTCTCCTTGCGACCAGGAAGCGGTGGTAAAATGACTGTACGTGTTCCCTTCAAGCCCAGAACTGGAACCGGTGCACGAAAAGAGGGGCCGAATTCTTTTTGTTTTCAACCTTCTCTCGAACCTGTTCTCCAACCTTTGGACGCCAGCCGGCTACCGGAATCTGCAACGCAGGATCTGTGGCTGAAGGCAAATGTGTAGTTGCAAGTTTGTCTCGGGCTTCTTGTAAGTCCTGTAACATAGCAGAATGGTTATCTACATCAAACTTGGCGGATTGCGCCGCGATGTCTGGACCCTCAAGGTCAGGCACAAACATTCTTATGCCAAAGAGCATTTCGTATGGGGTCCGCCCACCCAGGAGGTCTTCTAGGGAGATTATTAAGTGCACGCTGAACGGTATACAAGTGGGCCAGCCAGTTCCTGCCAGTACCTATAACTCTAGCTGTTAGGGATTGCTTTAAGTCACGGTTCATTCGTTCAACGATAGAGTTGCCCTCAGGCCTATACGGAGACGAAAATTTCACCCGCACCCCAAGCGAAGCCATTGCATCCTTGTAAGCCCTAGAGGCAAACGCCGGACCTTGGTCCGAATGGAAGGTGCCGCATGCGAAAATTCCCACAAAGACACGCAAATCCCTGATTACATTTCGAGCGTCAGCACTACGTTGTGGCCAGACCCAGAGGAACCGTGTGCACGAGTCCACTGCTACTAAGATATATTTATAGGCAGTGTCTGATGAGAATGGACCGCAGTGATCCAAGTAAACACACCCAAAGGGTCTGTTAGCAATGCAGAGCGGGGTCTGTGGAGGGCGTGTTACCGTGGAAGGCTTAATCTGTTGACAAACGTCGCAAGAAAGCACAAAAGCACGGGTGTCTTTATACAATCCACGCCACCAATAACGCTGCTGCAAGATGGAAACTGTAGCTGACACACCTGCATGAGCAGAAGCCATGCCTTCGTGTGCAGCTGATATCAAGGCACTCCTGCGGTCCGCGTTGGGGATCAGCCGATCTCCAACGTCAGGTATTGTTACATAGGGAACCTGTTCGGGACTTAACTTGTAAGAATACTTGGAAGGAAAACCTGTAGGGTAATTAACACCTTCCTTTGTTGCAGCAATAGCTGCTAGAATAACAGAGTCAATTTTAGACATGGACCTGGTAACCGCTGCTACTGAACACGTGACTACTGCTGAACGGGCAGCTTCATCTGCCAGATCGTTACCAATAGCGTGTGCGCCCACCCGCTGATGGCCTAAGGTGTGTACCACCTGTGTGAGGGGCAGACGTTGTTGCAATTCTGCCACTCGAACCCAAAGCATTTTATGCTTAATTGTGCTCCCTTTTGCGTCCTTGTAGTCATTTTTCGACCAGAAAAACAGATTGTCATTGTAAGATTGTACACAGTAGAAGGAATCACATACAATAAGAGTGGTCTCATCCAGAGAAGCGAACTCAAGCGCAAGTAGCAATGCATGCAGCTTGGCCAATTGTGCGGTACTATCTCCAAGTGTGCGAGTATGCACTGCAGAGGATTTGAACTTTCCATCTACAAAGGAACCCGCAACAATAGCACATGCAGCTGAATAAGCGTGCTTGGACCCTGTGGCCGGTTGCGCCGAACCATCGGTGTAGATCACACATTTGTAATCCTCAAGCGGTAGTAAAAACAAAGGAGGAGGATGAACGAATTCATACTGCCAAAACTCCTGAGTCTGAAGAGAAGAATCAAAAACAAAAGTGACGTCCGAAGACGTCAAGGATGTAGCCCATTGTATCCAACGGGGATGCATTGCTTTTGAGTTCGGTACACTTGCCTTTGTTACTGCCTCTAGGGCAGGACAGGGTGTTACCACTAGAATCCGCATTCCCTGTGCCAGTGCGCGTTCTTTTAGAATCGCCATTTGCACTGCAGTTAGAACTTTTTCGACAGATGTAAAGCGCAATTCAGCGGAAGTGTACAGATGTGACTTGTATGCGATGGGTACTGTATCACCTTCATTAAAGGTTAAGTATGTGAATCCCACCGCCCCGGAATTATTCTAATCACCAAGTTTGTGTGGTTATCACGAGTCAAAAGATATTTAGACTCCAATAGGTCTGTCTGCAAAGACTGCGGAATCGAGGTATGCTCAGGCAGCCAGCAAGACCTTGAATAAGTAGGTTGTATCAAAGCATACAAAGGCTTGATACGCTGGGCATATTCGGGAATGTAGGTACGCCCGAAATTCAGGAATCCCAGCAAAGACTGAAGTTTCTTCAGAGTATTTGGGGGCACAAATGTGCACATTTTTCCAAGAAATGGGGGCTAAGCCCTTACCTTCGTTATTGAGCTCATAGCCCAAGAACAGAACGGTAAATTCAGCAATGTGTGACTTAGCAAAGTTAAATTTGTAACCCTGCTCCGCAAATTCAAGAATAATGCGGTCCACACGGGACAGATGCTGATATAACTCGTCGTCTGTCAGATAGATGTCATCTACGTACGAACATGCGTCTTGATCAATGTCATTTAACAAAGAAACAACACGGGCGGCGAATATACCCGGACTATTTTTGTAGCCCATGGGTAAACGCCGGAACTGAAATAATTTACCACCGGAAGTGAATGCGGTCCATTGACCACTCTCCGGGGCTAGGTTGTGCGTGTAGAAACCGTTTGAAAGGTCAAGTGTCGTTTTGTATTTTTACGAACAAGACTGTCTACAAGCGCAGAACTGTGTGTATTCTGCACCGCAAAGTTCCGACAATGTGAATTTAAATGCCGGTAATCTAAAACTAAGCGGTACGATCCATCGGGTTTAGAAACCACGAAAGGGGATTGTTCATAGGTGATACGCATGGTTCAATTACTCCCTGATATTCCAACTGTGTCAGAATTTCGGAGACGGGGCCTTTGCCTGCCGTTTGATGGGATATTGGGGTTGTGGCTGCGGTAGTGACCGCAAAGGTATTGCATGAGGAGGTGATTCTTCATCCCATCCCACATGGTTGCGGTATAACGCTGGTGCCAGGTACACAGCCCACTCAGCTGCAAGTGCTTCAGCTTTGTCTTTTGGGACATGCCGTGAAAAGCTTGGAAGGATTATCTCCTCTCCTTTATGTGCAGCTAAAACGAATGGGGGTGGCCAATCCACCTCTGCTAACAAAATGTCATATGAAGAGGTTAGATTTTCCCAAAAATCCCTTTTATTTCACGCGGTATGTCACCTTCAATTTGGATGACTATGTTGTAAAGTCTGTCAGGGGTGCCACTCTGGTGTCAGCTGTCTCTACAGTAACGAATGTTTCAGTTGCTGTCGCCTCCATATGAGGACGTAGCGCCTCCCGCACTATGGTAACTTCCGCGGCGCTGTCTAGGAGGGTCACTGCCCACGTCCAATTCTGGAGTCTCGTTCTCACGGTCTGTGGCATATTTCGCTGTTACAGCGGCAACTTTTTTCTTTTGAAATTGCGGTCGAGGAAGGTGAAAGTCTTCTGCTTTCCCTCTGACTTGTTGTCGAGGTTGGTCTCGCTCCTGGGGAGCCTCTCGGCCCCTTCCTCTATCTTGCCGTCCTCCTCCACCAGCCTGTGACGACGTCTGGGCCTGTGAAGAACGAGGAGAATGCGTATCAGAGCTCTGAAACCTTTCTGGTGATTTAATTCTCGACCTATCACGTAAATCATAAGTACGTTCAGAAGAAACCGAAACTGGGGAAGCGCCTCTCGACCCCGGCTTCTTTTGTTGCTTACCCTGTTTTTTCTGTCTCCAACTCTTTTTAGTGAAGACTGGTCTATCATCTTTCTCAGATGTACTTTTGTTTGTGTAATTTGTGGTTGCGATTGAGTTTGCATTTTTAAAAAAGGCTTGTTGCCTAGGCTATTTCTTCCAATTGTTTTATAAGCCCGGGCTATAATTTTCGGTAATTCGCGGGGCCTGTCCAACTCTGGGACCAAAGCCAAAGCATTCGCTACTTGAAAGTTCATAGCATCGCCCTTGACATTTCCAAGGATCAGTTCAGCTACTACATCAAACACTCCCACTAGTCTCATCCCTAATTCCACAGCCGCTTCAGGGCCATGTTCGTCCTGTACTTTTTTAATTACAGAGGGTAGAACCGTCATGGAAGGAGTACCAAAACATTTTGAATAAACTGCTGCGAATACCTTACCCCAGTTTTCACATGATGTCAAATCGGGGATTAAGTCTTTTGGCAAACTTATCGTAAGGATGCGGTGTTTATCCACCGGGGATGTATGTGGAAACACCGCTTCTATCTGATCGAACTTTTCTGCAAGCCAGTAAGGATAATCGTCCTTATTTTGTGGACGTTTGCCCATCACAGAATTTACCATGACAGGACTTATGGTCACTCCAGCTGCAACAGCTGGTTGGCCAGCGACTACAGGAGCAGCTCCATGGAGGCTACCTGTAACGTATGTCACTAAGGCTCGATGCACTCGCACCAGTTCGGTATGCATAGTGCGCAGTTCCGCAATCGGTAATGCCAAATAATTTGGATGCGGGGTATACCCGGCCAATACAGGCCAAGTGGCCCCCTGAATTGATAAGGGGCCTAAACGAACTGCGGTAGTTGGTTGTGGGAGGGCGCCATTAAACCAAACACGGTGCTGCCAAGCCGTGAGAGGCACTTCAAGAATAGTATAGGGTCGATAGGCAGCAGGAATAGCGGTGGGTTTATATTCATGAAACAGCTTATCACCTGCATCCACCGCCTCAAAAGTGATCCAAGTGTAAAACACTTCAAAGTGATAAGCCGGATCGGCTTGAACCACAAAGACCAACTCGACCCCAGCATCGGGCACTCCGTATACACCTAGGTGTTCTCGGAGCGGTCCTCGGCTATGTGCAGCTATCGCCACACCAGCCATAACTAAACAACTGTATTCGACAACCTAACAGGGAGCACAAAATGGGTTATTCATGTAACCTTTTTTAATAACTTCAAGCTTGAAAGAACCTATAAAACGTTCAATATAGGAGGTATCACCGTCACTTACGCCTCCGGAAGCGTACGTGAGGGTTTTGTGGACAAGCACAAGTACTACTCAAGCATCTCGCAGATAAGCTGCCCCACGTTGGGCGCCATGTCATAAGGTTTCTGCACATACACAGAGCTATGCACAGGATGATGGGACCCCGGAATACAGTGGTTTGCCTACCATATACCGTAGCACCCAAAAACCCCAACCCAACTAGCTTAGCATCCCATTAGTACCAAAGCACCAATGATTGGACAACCCAGAACACGGTATCTTTATCTCAGGACTCGCAGAAGCAAGAACACTCTTTCGTCACTCACTCGTACTTGTCCACAAGGTGCGTAGAAAGAGACACTAGATAGGTTAAAATGTTTATTCCAACTTACGTGCTCTAATGTACAGTACACGTGTCAGTACTAATAGCATAATGCATATGAATAATATAAGCAGCATGGTTACAATTCCATAGAATACAAACGGGGAAAGCATTTCATAACTCAGTGGATAAATGTCTAAATAACATTACCACCCTCCCCGTGCAGTAAGATAGTTTATTATAAAAATAGAAGACCTCTGGGCTTTGACTAGCGAACCCCCATACCTCAGTCTCTAGATGCAGAATTACATCAGCAGGACATCATAGCTCTTCTCACTGAAAAGGATTTCTCCAAGTGTGTCAAGCGCCAGTAAAACTGCAGTATTAAAGGCACACAAAGTTTCATGGCATTTGCGCCTAATGTTATGTCTGGGTGCGCGAGACTGGCCATATCAGGAAGAACCGAAATACATTGTTATGCGACCTTGTACATGTTGTGCAGTCTGAGCCCAAATCGAACAAGAGAAAAGGTGAAAGACAGTAAGTGCAGACAGCGCAAAGAACTTGGCAAGAGCAAAGGGCGAGGGAGCCCTGGCTCAGTGTAACGTGCGCAAAGAAAAGCAGCATGGCAGCTAGTCCTAGGCCAACATAACAAGGCAGGCAACAAACCACAAGACACTGGCATCCTTAGTTGAACATTGCCTAAAGTCCTCACACAGATTCGGGGAAGCCAATTGTCAGTCTGATGGTCAACCATGGGACTCACACCCCTCCTGCCCTTGCACCCATCTGTCTGGTGCCTGTCTGATGGTAAGACCCCAGTGTGGACACATGCACCACCTACACAGTTATTGGACATTGCAGGGAACACGGTGAAGTATGTGAACATGCACACATCACATCTCTTGCCACTGAGTCAGTGCAGGTGTCCGGATAAAGGGATGGCCAGAGTCTAATTAGAAATGCATGTGATGCATACCAGCACCAGACACCATGATGCACCCATGTCCGGATAGTCAATGCCACAATGGGGTGCATGTTGCACATGTCACTCCCCTGCAGGATCAGTCCCAGGAAGTTTAATGCCATGACACAGGAATGCGTGCAAAGTCATACATTACTGTCTCAAGTCACATGGCCATGGCAGCCAGCCAACAACAGTCTGCACTGTGTCACAATCCGAGGGCATGGGGAATGCAAGTTATGTGACTGACAAGTGCACATGTCCATCCCCCAAAACCACATCATCTGTACTACTATTTGTCCACGTCATACCAACTGGACATATGGGGGACATGAAACACAACTCTCTGAACATGAGCACCTCACAGTGTGCTGTGAATGAAAATACAGCTGCCTGAAAGTCACAGTCGCAAACACCTGTGTGCACAGTCAAGTGATCAGACACCTATAAGTCACAGAAGTATCGTCTATCATGGTCACATCTCAGATGGCATGCTGAGCCCTAACCGATAAACATACCAGTAGTCCTGACAACGAAGACACAGCACAATGAGACAGAGGCAGACACCTGAGGGTACATTTCACTGATCACAACATGCCAGATGATACACGGGAGTGGGAGTACAGAGTGTATTGTATGCCCTGGAGTAGGCATGACTGTCCAGCTCCACCTGTAAGAGGGATGAGTCCTGGACAGTAGGCAGGTGGCTAAGCATGTGTGACACACTGGATACACATACTCCTGAGGCCCAAACATTGTTCCCACCAGCAGCATGGGTGTGTGCCAAATTCCCCAGGGACATGTGGTGAGTCAGAGCAGCAAGCGGACCACATATCAAAGTTACATGCAGATCACATGTCAGAACTTAGGCATTGTGTAAGCAATTGACCCACCCATGAAACTCACAACATAGTCACGGGAACAAATGCTGTCCCCCACCTTGAGCAAAGCAAAATGCAATGACACAGTCCACAAATGACACAATTTCCTGACTATAAGGGCCACACATATGCGTATCAGAGGAGAAGTGGGCATGTCACAAATGAGGGACATGGGTCCTGGACCACATGACTGATGTACTGTGGAAGTTTAACCAGGCCAGAGGAGGGCACATAGCATGTCAGACAAAGTGCACAGTGCAGTCATGGACTCACCCCTCCTTGCTGCTGTCTGTCCTTCAGCTGCCCATCCAGGTCAGGGAAGACCACCGCCAGGATCCGGAGCATGTGGGGGGTCAGGGTCCGGTGTCCGCCCCTCCTGCGAGGAGGCGACAGCTCCAGCTGGACCCTTGCGATCCTCCGGGTCCAGCCACGAAGGTCCTGCCACCTCTTTTGGCAGTTGCGGATCCTGCGCCTGTCGACCCCCACGGATCTTACTTTCCGGGCTATGGTCAGCCAGATGTCCTGCTTCTGGTGGGCATCAACCTGTGAGGATGACAAAGTGAAAAGGCCATTACTAAACATGCAACATATACGTGCATCACACAGTTGGATATACATGTCTCAATCACAGGTGCATATGATGTACACAGGCAGTGCAACAATGGCTATGAACAGTTTGCCAGCAGTCACTACATGGTATCATTGCATGGGAAGTAAACCTAGTTGGAATGCACTGTTAATGCACTGTACCAGTTCAGTGCATGTAACTACACACTTTGGGGTGTGACAACTACTCAGTGGGCATGCTAGCCAGTGGTGTGCACACTGAAAGTCCTGCTAGTCAGACAACATGCACAATTAGTGATGCAGTGGAGAGCACACTCACCTGCTCCCCTGGTTTCCCATACAGCTTGCTGTACTGTGGAAGGAGGCTGTCCAGCAGGGCCTGGTTCTCCTCAAGGCTGAAGGCTGGGGCTCTCTCCAGAGTACGTGCCATTGCAGGAGCAAGAGGATGCATAAACAGCAGCAGTGTTGGTGGCAGATGTCATCCTGGAGCATGTAGTGTAGGCAAGTGAGCTCTCAGGGGAACAGCCAGCACTATATGTGTGCTGCAGAAGCAGATACTGTCCCATGTGTCCAAAGTGATAGGTCCAAGTCGTTTGCATCTTCTGAATCTGACCAATCCATGGAATAGCAGCACTAATACACGCCCACAGCATCCTTCAAATCTTCAACTTCATGACACCCATGATTTTGCAACATTGTGTTGGCTGGCCAACTGAATTCACTGCATCAGACTCGTTCGAGCTTCGAAAACGCTTCCGTTGCCATGCCAGGCCCCAGCCAATGTGTGCGCACCGTTCGGTCCATTGCTGTACAACGTGTTCCCGGGATACAACGCGTACCCACTCACATTGAATGCAATGGGCCGGCCGGGCACACCGATCGGTCCATTGCTGTTCAACGCGTACCCGGGATACAACGCGTACCCGCTCACATTGAATGCAATGGGCCGGCCGGGCACACCGATCGGTCCATTGCTGTTCAACGCTGTACCCGCTCACATTGAATGCAATGGGCCGGCCGGGCACACCGATCGGTCCATTGCTGTTCAACGCATACCAGCTCACATTGCATGCAATGGGCCGGCCGGGCACACCGATCGGTCCATTGCTCTACAACGCGTACCCGCTCACATTGAATGCAATGGGCCGGCCGGGCACACCGATCGGTCCATTGCTGTACAACGCGTACTCGGGATACAACGGGTACCCGCTCACATTGAATGCAATGGGCCGGCCGGGCACACCGATCGGTCCATTGCTGTTCAACGCTGCACCCGGGATACAACGCGTACCCGCTCACATTGAATGCAATGGGCCGGCCAGGCACACCGATCGGTCCATTGCTGTTCAACGCGTACCCGCTCACATTGAATGCAATGGGCCGGCCGGGCCCACCGATCGGTCCATTGCTCTACAACGCGTACCCGCTCACATTGAATGCAATGGGCCGGCCGGGCACACCGATCGGTCCATTGCTGTACAACGCGTACCCGGGATATATCGCGTACCCGCTCACATTGAATGCAATGGGCCGCCGGGCACACCGATCGGTCCATTGCTGTTCAACGCGTACCCGGGATACAACGCGTACCCGCTCACATTGAATGCAATGGGCCGGCCGGGCACACCGATCGGTCCATTGCTGTTCAATGCGTACCCGGGATACAACGCGTACCCGCTCACATTGAATGCAATGGGCCGGCCGGGCACACCGATCGGTCCATTGCTGTTCAACGCGTACCCGCTCACATTGAATGCAATGGGCCGGCCAGGCACACCGATCGGTCCATTGCTCTACAACGCGTACCCGCTCACATTGAATGCAATGGGCCGGCCGGGCACACCGATCGGTCCATTGCTGTACAACGCGTACCCGGGATACAACGCGTACCCGCTCACATTGAATGCAATGGGCCGGCCGGGCACACCGATCGGTCCATTGCTGTTCAACGCGTGCACTGGGATACAACGCGTACCCGCTCACATTGAATGCAATGGGCCGGCCGGGCACACCAATCGGTCCATTGGTGTTCAACGCGTACCCGCTCACATTGAATGCAATGGGCCGGCCGGGCACACCGATCGGTCCATTGCTCTACAACGCGTACCCGCTCACATTGAATGCAATGGGCCGGCCGGGCACACCGATCGGTCCATTGCTGTACAACGCGTACCCGGGATACAACGCGTACCCGCTCACATTGAATGCAATGGGCCGGCCGGGCACACCGATCGGTCCATTGCTCTACAACGCGTCCCTGTACAAGTCACTGGCATATGTCACCATGCCTGTCACAGGTGAACATATGCCAGCCACATATACTTCCCAGGGAGTGAGGGGCACACCTACAACACCACAGCCTGTCCACACTCTATCCTAAGGCATGTAAGGCTGCATTACCTGTTCCATGTATGGGGGTCAACATGTTGTTTTTTGGGTGGCACTTGGGGGCAGCCACTCCCAGGCTGTGCACGTGTTCATGGGGACAGAATCCTTGGTGTGTTGTGCACATGAACACTGTGGTGTGCAACTGTTCATTTCAGGGCATGTGGCATGGTCACATTTCACGGTTGTGTATGTGTATGTCATGTCACATACCCCCTGAGTCCCATGTGGGACGGTATGTACGTCCCAGGGTGACCCATTGCCACAATTGTGATGGCCCTCCACAGTCTGTGTGCATGTTGTGTTTACAATGTCTCTGATTCCATGTGCACAATGGGAGACAGTCTCCACATCCACGTTGTTTGTGCATGGACTTTGATGTTGTGCGTGTGTGTGTCACAGACGTCCATGTCTGTCCTGCCGAGGCAACAGGGACCACTAAGTGGGGGTCATGGTTGTTTAGCTGTGGTGTATTCATGATGCACCATGTCATGCCAGTGTCCATGTGGCAATACAGGGCCCCTGGGAATCTACCTGTCGATGAGCTGTGATGCCTGGGGCACATCTGTCCTCACATGTCACTGTGGTGTGTGTTTGGAACGTGACAGCAGTACATGGGTACTGTGACACAGCCTAATGATATCCCATAGCACAACCTGGGACTTGTTGAGGGAACATGTTGAACTGTGATGTTAGATGTTAGCCATGTAGGTGCCATACATGTCCTTACGGAACGGCACACGCATCATGTACTTGTGTCTCGTAATGATGTATCATGTGATATTGAGTCTGGTCTATGCCACATATGTGGGGTGACTGACAATCTTTCTTCACGTATGCACTGCAGGGCACCAACTGTCCATCGGCCATTGCCTGACCTTGCAACAGTGGTTGAACGGGACTGCATCCGACGGTACCGCTTCACCAGGCCACTGATTGAGGAATTGACGGTGCGGTTGGCCCCACATTTGCAACCTGGCCGGACATACCCTACAGCGCTGACCCCCAAGGTGAAGGTGATGGCAGCCCTACACTTCTTTGCCACTGGTACCTTTCAACACACTGTGGCGTCTGCTGGTGGGATGTCACAGACCATGTTCAGCCGTGTGCTCCGCGATGTTTTGGAGGCTATGTTGAGATACCTGAACCAGTACATCTATTTCCCTAGACTTCAACAACTCACTGACGTGAAGAGTGACTTCTATGCCCTGGGGAGGATGCTGCATGTCATTGGCTCCATTGATGGGACACATGTGGCTTTGGTACCACCACAGGCCCAAGAGTAGGCATACAGGAACCGCAAACACTACCATTCGGTCAATGCACTGGTGGTATGTCTTGCAGATATGAGCATCTCACACGTGTGTGCCCGTTTCCCCAGTTCTGCACACGATGCCTACGTGATGAGGAGTAGTCGCATCCCGAGGATGATGTCACAGATGCGGAACCAGAGTGCCTGGCTTGTTGGTGTGTACTGACTTTGTACCATTGTGTGTGTTCTGCAATGTAGTGTTCCACCCTCTTTTCCAACTCAGCTAATGTGCAATTGTCTGTATGTAGGTGACTCCGGATACCCCAACATGCCGTGGTTGCTGACGCCCCTCAGGAACCCTGTGACACCAGCCCAGATGCGCTACAATGAGGCACATGGTCGGACCAGGAGAATGATTGAGCGGACATTTGGTCTCCTGAAGAGCCGCTTCCGCTGCCTAGATAAGACAGGAGGGGCCCTCCCATATGCCCCAGCAAAGGTGTGCAAGATTGTCATCGTCTGCTGCATGCTACACAACCTGGCAGTGCGGAAGGAGTTGCCTCTCATCCTGGATGACGATGACCAACATCCGCCACCTGTGGAGGATCCTGGGCTGGACCACGATGCCAGTGATGATGATGATGATGAGGGTGATGTCCGCACACAGCTCATCACCAACTTCTTCAGCTGAATGTGAGTATCCAGGGATGTTATGTCAATGATGTGAGTTTGCATGATATGTGTTGGTGGTGCTCTGGTGCTGTTTGAATGTGTCCATGTGCTACTTGACTGGATGTGTGCAGCGATGTGTCCTTACAGGTAGTCTGTACTCCCCAACAGTGTTGGCATGCTAACTTGGTTCTGGGTGGGTATCTTGTGACATGTATTGGGCATGAGTATTGCAG
The DNA here is from genome assembly GCA_963921515.1 of Calotriton arnoldi. Classification (NCBI taxonomy): domain Eukaryota; kingdom Metazoa; phylum Chordata; class Amphibia; order Caudata; family Salamandridae; genus Calotriton; species Calotriton arnoldi. The sequence goes on along the minus strand of CAWUFW010002404.1, from coordinate 2,067,889 downwards.
TTCTGTCCTGTTCTTCAGTGCTTTTGACTGTGTGTCATTTCTGTCCTTCACAGGGTACATTCAGAGTTGTTTGGTCAACTGTGATCCCCCGACACCGTGAATCAACTTCCAGGGTGGTAGCTGTCGTTTCCCTACAGGTGATGTGCGCCACACCCATGGACTTCCTTTCTTCTACACTTGTTGACTGTGTGCCCACTGCCAGGTGGGATTACCTTGCATCTGTAGTGGTTACAACATGTTGCAAATGTGTAATAAACCTGTGCTTCACTTTGTGATGTGCGTTGTCTGTGGTCACACATCTGACTGACATTTGCTTACTGCACCAGTGGGCTAGTTGACACAGACTGGGAATAGGTGTTGGGTCTGTGCATTGCACCGTATTTCCTGGCAACATCAGTGTAGGCGATGAGTCAGATGGCCCTGGTGTGTATGTGTTGTGTAGCCCTGGTGGTGTGTCTCCCTCATATGTGTCACGTCGCCATGACTCACATGCCGGTATTGTACTTGCTGTAGCAGTTAGCATGCACAGTGTCATTTCACAGATCATCATCTCAACTTCAGAAACCACGTTGGAATCACAACAGAGGCAAGTATGGTGTATTAGTGAGTTTATTAACAAATTACCAATGAGAGAGAGAGGGAAGTTATTTAAGGTGAGGAACACTCTCAATCCCCCGATCAGATATGTTTAAACAACGAAAGAGTGTGACTCTTCAAATCAGTTGAGCATCTATGTGAAATCACTTAGACTTTCTATGAAAGCCCTCACTCACCAACCTGGTTGGTGACATGCTTCATCATTGGGCCCACCAGGAGAGGCCGAGTGCCACCCTGGTGTGCTTCGACGCCAGAATTACTGCGGAGCAGGGAAAAATATGTGGAAAAGGTGATAAGTGTAAGTGATTTAAAATTGACTGGTTGAACTCAAAGATCCAGTTTAATAGTTGGCCAATCAGTCAAGGATAAAAAGACGTGTAGGACACTTCGACTAAATAAATTGTTCAGCCAGGTCCATTAATAAATGGTCAACATGTTTCTGCCTATGTGTTGAAACTATCTCAGGCTTTCGTCAGGACCAAGAAGGAAAAAGGTGAACCCCGGCGGTATGGGCACGCTAAGGCCCACCCTAACCAGGGGTTGAAATGTTAAAATAGGTTATCCTCGTGTAGTGAGAGGAACCAAGTTTATTCTGAGATACAAAATAACCAAAATATGAGGTAAAAATCAAAAAAAGCAAAACATACAACACACGGACATACATACACAAAGGGAGTAGGGGAAAGGAGAAAAAGAACAAACAGAAAAAGTTAGCCTGTTGTTCTGGTGTACGTTTTGCCAAAGACATAAATGCTCACGTGCTCATCAGAGTGCGCTTGAACAGTACCAACGAGGTGCTGTGGTGTTGTATCAAGTGCACTTATCTGCAATATCGTAACGTGTTGTAATAAAACACTAATTTATGCCCATACGGTAATAGCCTATAAACAATAAAGTGTATCTAGGCTATGGTACACAGTATGATACACCAATCGTGTGGTTGGGCTCGACAGAATTTGAGGATAAAGTTCTTACGTGGGGCGCAATCATTAATTACACCATAGGTCTCGGGAGGGGGTGGTGGCAAAATGGCACACCCTGAAAGATAGGAAGAAAAGTAATCAAGATAGTGAGTGCGACAAATCGCTACTTATCTCAAGGAAAGTGCACTGCTCATTCTCGATCGACTCACGCCTTCGCTGCCAGGCACCCACTAGGTACCTACGGGACTCCCTCTCAGTGGCCGGACCCCGCTGGTAAGTGCTGGCAGACCCGGAAGCAGTTTTAAAATAACCGAGAGATTTGGATCTGTGCACTTTGGCACGTAGGGAAGGCCCGCGCTGCTTGCGTGCGCTATGAGAAAAGACTAGAGCGTCGGGTACGGTAGAACTACGACGTGTCTGGCGCTGCGTCCCTAATTGAAAGGAAAGACAGACTAAAAGAAGCTGCACGTATCTAATATTTCCGTACATACTTGTCCGTGCTCATTATTGTCAGAAAAAAATAAACAAAAACAAACATAAAACTCAATTAGCACATGACCGATTATGGAAATATTCACCGATATAAAGCATATTTACAAGACCATTGGTACTTAAGGGCTCAAAGATAGTTAAAAAGAACCCACATGAGGGTCAAACCAATGAGCCTGAAACTCGAGTGTCGAATAAAGGTTTTAATACCGAACCCCACTAGTCCTCAAACGACTCAGAGGTAATTCGAAATGCTCCACAATGGTTCTAAACACTGGGTATAATACTAGAGAAACCCTAGTGTTGGACCTAGACAACACGCCCATGATGGCAACTAGTTAGTAAAGGGGAACTGGCCTGATCATAGTAGCAGTCAAAGTCAGCCCTAAAGGGGGTAGAGAGCATTCAGTAAGGACTAGAGGGAAAACAGAAGAAGGGACTAAAAGTAGTTGTGGTATTCTTATGGTCTGGTATATGCCAAAAGTCCTCTGAACGGTGTGTTGAAAAGAGAATGACTATTTTATCTCAGGGAAGTGGCATAGTGTACAGGTAGTTTTAGCGGTGTAATACAGTGCCCCAGGGGATATTATCATTCAAGCCCTGTTTATGAGTGCCCAACCGGTACACCCATCTTTGCTCCTTCTCAAAGAGGGCTTACTGTGTATTCCTTTGGGTATTGACCTGTTCAATTATGGTCCACCTCAGGTCGTTGGTGGTGTGATTGGCCTGCAAAAAATGCTCACTTACTTTAGTGGTGATGCGTTTGCATCTAATGTTGCTCCTGTGTTCACACACACGCAGTTTGACCTTGCGTGTGGTCATACCCACATAGCGTAAACCACAGGGGCAGACAATCAAATAAACCGCATTTGTGGAGTTGCAGTTAGTATGGGCCTGCTGCGTCCATATCTTCCCTGGTTCTAGGTTTAAAGTTTTTGTGCTTGAAGTAAGGTGGCAAATGCTACAGTTGGAGCAGGGGAAATGGCCTGTCACTTTAGGCAGGCCCCATGCTACTCTAACTGAGGGAGCGTCTTGTGAGCGGTTTTCCAGAGGGCGTGTGTGGACCAGGGAATCTCTTAGACTCCGACCTTTCTTAAATGAGAACAAAGGTTTTGTCCATTCCCTATTATTGCTCGTGAGGATTCTCCAGTGCTTATTAATGATTTTGTTCACCAGATTCGACGCATTACTATAGGTGGTAACACAGGTTAGGGGTATTTCACCAGGTTCCTTTGGACTGTCCTCTAACAGTGCCTCCCTTGGTTGGTTGCGTGCCCTTTGTAACCTTTTTTCAGTATTTTCTCTGGGTACCCCCGATTTTTAGCTTCATTGTTAGGTCCGCTGATTGTGTGCGGAAGTCTTCCAAATGGCTGCAATTCCTCCTTAGTCTCAAAAATTGCCCATACGGCAAATTTTCACGTAGGGGTCTAGGGTGAAAGCTAGAGAAAGCAAGGAGGTTGTTTTTAGCATGTTGGTTTATAATGTGTCTTCGTGATCAGACCCCCATCGCTTTTGGAGATCACAACATCCAAGAAAACCACTTCCTGAGTACTGCAGGTATTCGTGAATTTTAGGTTAGGATCAAGGGTATTGATCCATTCCAAAAAATGTTGTAAAAGATCATCAGGCCCTTGCCAAATTAAGAGAACATCATCTATATATCTCTTCCAGAAACTGATGGAGGAGAAGAAAGGGTTGTCAGTTGTTTGGATGAATTTATTCTCAAAATCGTGTACATACAGACCCGCCACACTAGGGGCAAAAGTGCTGCCCATCGAGGTCCCGGTCAATTGGAGGTATATGATACCTTTGTGCTCAAAGAAATTCTTTTTGAGCGCCAGGGTAGCGCATTCCAAAATGAAGGATTTCGGAGTCTTGTATTCCCACATAGTCCCGTTAAGAGCTTGTTCCAGGACTTTGATTGTATCGTCCTGGGGAATGCTTGTATACAGGCTTTCAATATCTAATGTTACAGGAGTTGTAGATTCATTATCAATAGGTAAAGCCTGTAGTAGATTTAAAAGATTCTTGGTATCTTTCAGGTAAGTGGGAGTTTTCTGGATGAGAGGTTTAAGGAAATGGTCACAGAAGCGTGACAGGGGCTCCAAGAGAGAGCCAATTCCCGAGACGATTGGGCGTCCCGGTGGCAGTAGTCTGTCTTTGTGTATTTTAGGGAGGGTATAAAAGTATGGTATAATACCCTCCCCCTCTGTGAGAAAATCTGCCTCTTGCTTTGTGATATGATTGTTCTCTTCCGCTTTTGCCACAAGCTTTTTGATTGTGAGTTTCAGATTGGGTGATGGATTGTGAGGTAATAGAGTGTAGTTTATCCTGTCACTCAGCAAACGTTCGAATTCTTTCTCATAGTCCTCTGTGTTCTGGATCACTATCCCACCACCCTTGTCTGCTGGTTTTATAGTAATAGAGGTATTAGCCTGTAGATTGCGTAGGGCTTCGAATTCTGCTGCACTCAGATTTTTGAATGTTTTATGTTCCTGGAGGTTCTCAATCTCCAGGAACACTGCCTGCTCGAAGGCAGTAACTTCTGGGGGTATAGAATAGGGAGGAGGAGTAAAGGTAGATTTAATTCTAAACTCCGTATCTCCTTTATCAGGCGCAGTATCTGCTTGTTCCTTCCCTTCAAAGAAGGCTTTCAATTTTAGCTTCCTAAAGAAGTTCGACAGCTCACAATGCAGTTGGAATTTATCTAAGCGAGAGGTGGGGACAAACCCCAAACCTCTCTCCAGGACTTGTTCCTCTGTAGGAGTCAGAACTGCGTTGGAGAGATTGACAATTAAACTCCCTGGGCGCTTGTGCTGGCTTGCTGGGACTTGCTGCGGGTGTAATTGCCCACTGGGTCGGCTACTTCCCAGTGGACTTGATTCTGACCTCGTCTCTTGCCTCTTCCTCTCCGGCCTCTCTCTAAAAAAGGAGGCCGGTAGCTGTTCTGATGGAATTGTTGTACAGGTGTATAACCTGGATTCCATCCCATCATAGGGGCCTGGGGGGGGTGGGTAGTGCATTGGGTGCATGCCCCCTCCTGGCATCTGATAAGGGGGCCATATTGGGTGGACATAATTAGGTCTAGTAGCTCCTCTGAAAACCCCTTTCTGTCGTTGGCGGTAACTTCCACCACTAGAACCACTCGTAGTGGAGGAGTTATCGTCCGAGCTGTCCGAGTTAGAATTATTTTTTGGTGCCAGTGTGAATCAGCGTATGGGTAAACTTTGTTGAAAACAAATCTTTTTAAGTCTTTTTGAAATTTAGTCACTTTGGTCTGTGTCAGATTCTCTTTGTATTCTGTTATATCTTTATTTATTTCGTCCAATTTCTTTTTATAGCCAGTGAGTGTGGTCTTGAAATGGTTCTCTGTCTGTTGGATTTCTATCAATAATGCTTCGGAAAGTCTAACTGCAGTTTTTATGATTAGCACTAGCCAGTCACGTGTGCAGTGCCACGCGATCATGGCCCATTCTTTCCGAAAGGTAGCATCCTCCAGAAAGATGCGGGGAGCATTGGTGACTAAAAGCCCCCTTGGGGCAGTGTTTGTGCGTAAATATTCGGTGAGTATTGTCCCATGTAAGATCGTGCGGATTCTGTTTCTTTTTTGTTCAGATAGTTTTTCCCATTCGCTAGTATGTGTAATGGCTTGGGAGATAGTAGGATCTGCAAAGAGTGACGGGAGGGCCAGGATGGCATCCACCTCTGACTCCGAATAAGTGAGGCCTAAGTTGGCCATACTGTATAATTGTAAGAACAAGAAAGGAATGAAGGAAAAAACAAAGCCCCGTGGGCTAAAGCTGTCCTTTGCTCTCCGTGGGCAAAGGGGTACTCTCACAGCTGTCCGCTGCTAAATCTACAAATTACCAATGAGAGAGAGAGGGAAGTTATTTAAGCTAAGGAACACTCTCAATCCCCCGATCAGATATGTTTAAACAACGAAAGAGTGTGACTCTTCAAATCAGTTGAGCATCTATGTGAAATCACTCAGATTTTCTATGAAAGCCCTCACTCACCAACCTGGTTGGTGACATGCTTCATCATTGGGCCCACCAGGAGAGGCCGAGTGCCACCCTGGTGTGCTTCGACGCCAGAATTACTGCGCAGCAGGGAAAAATATGTGGAAAAGGTGATATGTGTAAGTGATTTAAAATTGACTGGTTGAACTCAAAGATCCAGTTTAATAGTTGGCCAATCAGTCAAGGATAAAAAAAGACGTGTAGGACACTTCGACTAAATAAATTGTTCAGCCAGGTCCATTAATAAATGGTCAACATGTTTCTGCCTATGTGTTGAAACTATCTCAGGCTTTCGTCAGGACCAAGAAGGAAAAAGGTGAACCCGGCGGGATGGGCACGCTAAGGCCCACCCTAACCAGGGGTTGAAATGTTAAAATAGGTTATCCTCGTGTAGTGAGAGGAACCGAGTTTATTCTGAGATGCAGAACAACCAAAATATGAGGTAACAATCAAAAAAAGCAAAACATACAACACACGGACATACATACACAAAGGGAGTAGGGGAAAGGAGAAAAAGAACAAACAAAAAGTTAGCCTGTTGTTCTGGTGTACGTTTTGCCAAAGACATAAATGCTCACGTGCTCATCAGAGTGCGCTTGAACAGTACCAACGAGGTGCTGTGGTGTTGTATCAAGTGCACTTATCTGCAATATCGTAACGTGTTGTAATAAAACACTAATTTATGCCCATACGGTAATAGCCTATAAACAATAAAGTGTATCTAGGCTATGGTACACAGTATGATACACCAATCGTGTGGTTGGGCTCGACAGAATTTGAGGATAAAGTTCTTACGTGGGGCGCAATCATTAATTACACCATAGGTCTCGGGAGGGGGTGGTGGCAAAATGGCACACCCTGAAAGATAGGAAGAAAAGTAATCAAGATAGTGAGTGCGACAAATCGCTACTTATCTCAAGGAAAGTGCACTGCTCATTCTCGATCGACTCACGCCTTCGCTGCCAGGCACCCACTAGGTACCTACGGGACTCCCTCTCAGTGGCCGGACCCCGCTGGTAAGTGCTGGCAGACCCGGAAGCAGTTTTAAAATAACCGGGAGATTTGGATCTGTGCACTTTGGCACGTAGGAAGGCCCGCGCTGCTTGCGTGCGCTATGAGAAAAGACTAGAGCGTCGGGTACGGTAGAACTACGACGTGTCTGGCGCTGCGTCCCTAATTGAAAGGAAAGACAGACTAAAAGAAGCTGCACGTATCTAATATTTCCGTACATACTTGTCCGTGCTCATTATTGTCAGAAAAAAATAAACATAAACAAAAACAAAACCAAACATAAAACTCAATTAGCACATGACCGATTATGGAAATATTCACCGATATAAAGCATATTTACAAGACCATTGGTACTTAAGGGCTCAAAGATAGTTAAAAAGAACCCACATGAGGGTCAAACCAATGAGCCTGAAACTCGAGTGTCGAATAAAGGTTTTAATACCGAACCCCACTAGTCCTCAAACGACTCAGAGGTAATTCGAAATGCTCCACAATGGTTCTAAACACTGGGTATAATACTAGAGAAACCCTAGTGTTGGACCTAGACAACACGCCCATGATGGCAACTAGTTAGTAAAGGGGAACTGGCCTGATCATAGTAGCAGTCAAAGTCAGCCCTAAAGGGGTAGAGAGCATTCAGTAAGGACTAGAGGGAAAACAGAAGAAGGGACTAAAAGTAGTTGTGGTATTCTTATGGTCTGGTATATGCCAAAAGTCCTCTGAACGGTGTGTTGAAAAGAGAATGACTATTTTATCTCAGGGAAGTGGCATAGTGTACAGGTAGTTTTAGCGGTGTAATACAGTGCCCCAGGGGATATTATCATTCAAGCCCTGTTTATGAGTGCCCAACCGGTACACCCATCTTTGCTCCTTCTCAAAGAGGGCTTGCTGTGTATTCCTTTGGGTATTGACCTGTTCAATTATGGTCCACCTCAGGTCGTTGGTGGTGTGATTGGCCTGCAAAAAATGCTCACTTACTTTAGTGGTGATGCTTTTGCATCTAATGTTGCTCCTGTGTTCACACACACGCAGTTTGACCTTGCGTGTGGTCATACCCACATAGCGTAAACCACAGGGGCAGACAATCAAATAAACCACATTTGTGGAGTTGCAGTTAGTATGGGCCCGCTGCGTCCATATCTTCCCTGGTTCTAGGTTTAAAGTTTTTGTGCTTGAAGTAAGGTGGCAAATGCTACAGTTGGAGCAGGGGAAATGGCCTGTCACTTTAGGCAGGCCCCATGCTACTCTAACTGAGGGAGCGTCTTGTGAGCGGTTTTCCAGAGGGCGTGTGTGGACCAGAGAATCTCTTAGACTCCGACCTTTCTTAAATGAGAACAAAGGTTTTGTCCATTCCCTATTATTGCTCGTGAGGATTTTCCAGTGCTTACTAATTATTTTTTTCACCAGATTCGACGCATTACTATAGGTGGTAACACAGGTTAGGGGTATTTCACCAGGTTCCTTTGGACTGTCCTCTAACAGTGCCTCCCTTGGTTGGTTGCGTGCCCTTTTGTAACCTTTTTCAGTATTTTCTCTGGGTACCCCCGATTTTTAGCTTCATTGTTAGGTCCGCTGATTGTGTGCGGAAGTCTTCCAAATGGCTGCAATTCCTCCTTAGTCTCAAAAATTGCCCATACGGCAAATTTTCACGTAGGGGTCTAGGGTGAAAGCTAGAGAAAGCAAGGAGGTTGTTTTTAGCAGTTGGTTTATAATGTGTCTTCGTGATCAGACCCCCATCGCTTTTGGAGATCACAACATCCAAGAAAACCACTTCCTGAGTACTGCAGGTATTCGTGAATTTTAGGTTAGGATCAAGGGTATTGATCCATTCCAAAAAATGTTGTAAAAGATCATCAGGCCCTTGCCAAATTAAGAGAACATCATCTATATATCTCTTCCAGAAACTGATGGAGGAGAAGAAAGGGTTATCAGTTGTTTGGATGAATTTATTCTCAAAATCGTGTACATACAGACCCGCCACACTAGGGGCAAAAGTGCTGCCCATCGAGGTCCCGGTCGATTGGAGGTATATGATACCTTTGTGCTCAAAGAAATTCTTTTGAGCGCCAGGGTAGCGCATTCCAAAATGAAGGATTTCGAGTCTTGTATTCCCACATAGTCCCGTTAAGAGCTTGTTCCAGGACTTTGATTGTATCGTCCTGGGGAATGCTTGTATACAGGCTTTCAATATCTAATGTTACAAGAGTTGTAGATTCATTATCAATAGGTAAAGCCTGTAGTAGATTTAAAAGATTCTTGGTATCTTTCAGGTAAGTGGGAGTTTTCTGGATGAGAGGTTTAAGGAAATGGTCACAGAAGCGTGACAGGGGCTCCAAGAGAGAGCCAATTCCCGAGACGATTGGGCGTCCCGGTGGCGGTAGTCTGTCTTTGTGTATTTTAGGGAGGGTATAAAAGTATGGTATAATACCCTCCCCCTCTGTGAGAAAATCTGCCTCTTGCTTTGTGATATGATTGTTCTCTCTTCCGCTTTTGCCACAAGCTTTTTGATTGTGAGTTTCAGATTGGGTGATGGATCGTGAGGTAATAGAGTGTAGTTTATCCTGTCACTCAGCAAACGTTCGCATTCTTTCTCATAGTCCTCACATGACGGTGTTGAACTTGCTGTAGCAGTTAGCATGCACAGTGTCATTTAGCAGATCATCATCTCCATAACAGAAACCACGTTGGAATCACAACAGAGGCAAGTATGGTGTATTAGTGAGTTTATTGACATACATGTGTGAGTATAGTGCACAGGATGGTGGGTGCTGTACATTGTGATTGTAATCCAAAGTTCCAAGATGATTTGGAAGTCCTGGTAGCAGAAATGTCCAGAGTAAAGTCCACAGTCATCTGATACATTGGTCCAACTTGAGCTCCCCATGTCATGTGGGAGAGTTGTGTTGCATTCGACAGGGTGAAGAGTTTGGGCACAAAGGTGATTTTCCAGAACAGGTGTTGGCTTTCTGGTGGTTGTGCATGGCCATCAGCCTCTCAGTTGTCCTTCCTCGGACGACCTCTCTTCTTTGGGGGGGGGACCCTCAAGTGCAGGCTGCTGCGGTGCAGGGGACTCTCCGCCAGAGTCATCCTCCCTCCCTGTGGCAGTTGCAGTTGTTGCAGCACCAGATGTTGTGGGCACACAGGGAGGTGTTGACATGTTGGTGCAAATCTGGCGGAGGCATTGCAATATGTCCCTATGCACCGCCGTCTGTTCTTGCACTGTGTCCCACTTGGACTCCATGCGGGACATGTGTAAGTCCAAGCGGGCATGATGGGCAGCCTGCTGCTGTTGAATGTCCCTGAGGATCCCCACTACCTGGCTGAACTCTCCGGTGCTAGTCTGGTACGCATCAGCTATGCGTACCAGTTGTGGAGTCATCATGCAGTCCAGACCCCTCTGCAAGCAGCGACCTATGTCTACCACCCCTCCCACCACCCCTGGTGACACGTGAAGGACCTGCGGTGGCACGCACAGGTGACCCTGGGCCCCCTTGGTGGTTGTTGCTGGTGTTGTTGTCCGTAGCTCCACGTTGGGCCGGGGTCCGTGTGCTGTTGGTGGTGGTGGTCCTTGGTCTGTCCGTGTCGGCAGGGGTGGTCTGTGTGTTGGCAGTTGTTGGAGGGGTGGGTGCAGGGGGTGCAGCTGGTGGTCCTGCTGGTGCTGCATGATGACTCACTGCGGAGGTGCCAGGTAGGTCTTCGTCATCCGAGGTGGGCAGAGGCTGTTCCACACCAGTGAGCTCAGTGTCCCCCGGAGCCTGGGACAGGGACTCCTCAGTGTCTGCTGCTGTGTCCCCATCATCACCTGTATTTGGAAGAGACACACAATGTATGTAATGTTTCTACAGGCATCAATGGTTCAAACACCTGACAGTTGTGACTGTACCTCTGGATGCTGGCCTGTACATTGCATTGTCGTAAGTTGTCACAGTCAGCTGTTGATATTGGTGTAGCGCATTGTCCTGACAACATGAAGTATTTCAATGTGAATGTTGAGGTGTGTGCATGGCCAGCATTGGTGGTATTTGGTTGACATCCGGACATCCTTCTCCCTCCAGCCCAGTTATCCCACCATGAAGCATGCCACCCTTGCAGTGGGTGCAGGTTGACTCTCAGGATGTCAGTCAGTGGTGTCCTGCTGTTTGTTGGTGCCCAGTTCCCAGCAGGGCCTTGTGCTCCCCACAGCAGTACCCAGTGTCAGCCATGTTGTCAGTTGCTTTCCACTCCCTGTGATGTGAGCATGGTTCAGAGTGGTGTTGATGGGCCAATTGTGAGGGTGAGCAATATCTGTGACTACCACTCCCATCATGCTATTGCCTGCACCCCCCTTCCCAGCATGCCCATACTTCCTTCCTTTTGAGTGGACTTCACTGTGTGTGGGTGTGACAGCAATGGCAAGATGGCTGACAGTGGTGTCCTGCTGTTGGTTGGTGGCCAGTTCCCAGCATGGCCTTGTGCTCCACACAACTGAGCACCGGGGTCAGACATCTTTGATGGGGCTTTCCACTCTCTGTGAGGTGTGCATGCTTCAGTGTGAGCTTGCTGGGCCATGTGGTTTGGGGATGTTGAGCTGTGACTACCACTCCCATCATGCTATTGCCTCCACCCCCTTCCCAGCATGCCCATACTTCCTTCCTTTTGAGTGTACTTCACTGTGTGTGGGTGTGACAGCAATGGCAAGATGGCTGACAGTGGTGTCCTGCTGTTGGTTGGTGGCCAGTTCCCAGCAGGGCCTTGTGCTCCCCACAACAGACCACCGGTGTCAGACATATTTGATGGGGCTTTCCACTCTCTGTGAGGTGTGCATGCTTCAGTGTGAGCTTGCTGGGCCATGTGGTTTGGGGATGTTGAGCTGTGACTACCACTCCCATCATGCTATTGCCTCCACCCCCCTTCCCAGCATGCCCATACTTCCTTCCTTTTGAGTGTACTTCACTGTGTGTGGGTGTGACAGCAATGGCAAGATGGCTGACAGTGGTGTCCCGCTGTTGGTTGGTGACCAGTTCCCAGCAGGGCCTTGTGCTCCCCACAACAGAGCACCGGTGTCAGACATCTTTGATGGGGCTTTCCACTCTCTGTGAGGTGTGCATGCTTCAGTGTGAGCTTGCTGGGCCATGTAGTTTGGGGATGTTGAGCTGTGACTACCACTCCCATCATGCTATTGCCTCCACCCCACTTCCCAGCATGCCCATACTTCCTTCCTTTTGAGTGTACTTCACTGTGTGTGGGTGTGACAGCAATGGCAAGATGGCTGACAGTGGTGTCCTGCTGTTGGTTGGTGGCCAGTTCCCAGCAGGGCCTTGTGCTCCCCACAACAGAGCACCGGTGTCAGACATCTTTGATGGGGCTTTCCACTCCCTGTGAGGTGTGCATGCTTCAGTGTGAGCTTGCTGGGCCATGTGGTTTGGGGATGTTGAGCTGTTACTACCACTCCCATCATGCTATTGCCTCCACCCCCCTTCCCAGCATGCCCATACTTCCTTCCTTTTGAGTGTACTTCACTGTGTGTGGGTGTGACAGCAATGGCAAGATGGCTGACAGTGGTGTCCTGCTGTTGGTTGGTGGCCAGTTCCCAGCATGGCCTTGTGCTCCCCACAACTGAGCACCGGTGTCAGACATCTTTGATGGGGCTTTCCACTCTCTGTGAGGTGTGCATGCTTCAGTGTGAGCTTGCTGGGCCATGTGGTTTGGGGATGTTGAGCTGTGACTCCCACTCCCATCATGCTATTGCCTCCACCCCCTTCCCAGCATTCCCATACTTCCTTCCTTTTGAGTGTACTTCACTGTGTGTGGGTGTGACAGCAATGGCAAGGTGGCTGACAGTGGTGTCCTGCTGTTTGTTGGTGCCCAGTTCCCAGCAGGGGCTTGTTCTCCCCACAGCAGTACCCAGTGTCAGCCATCTTGTCAGTTGTTTTCCACTGCCTGTGATGTGAGCATGGTTCAGAGTGGTGTTGATGGGCCAATTGTGAGGGTGAGCAATATCTGTGACTCCCACTCCCATCATGCTATTGCCTCCACCCCCCTTCCCAGCTTGCCCATACTTCCTTCCTTCTGACTCTGCTTCCCTGTGGGGTAGTGTGCCTGTGCTGAATGGATGGCTGACAGTGTTGTCCTGGTGTTTGTTTGGCTACAAGTCCCATGTGTGTCACTGTGCTTCCCACAGCATGACCCAGGGTGGTGGTTCTTTGTGGGATAAATAATTTTAGTGTGAGGCAATGCATTTTCCCAGGTGTGTTGTATGTAGTTTGTGTTAGGGGTGTGTGTGGGGAGAGCTGCTGGTAACTATGGTCATAGCTGTCAGTCCTCCTTCCCACCCAGCCAGATATCCCACCATGGAACGTGCTTCCATTGCAGGGAGTGCAAGTTGTCTTTCAGGATGTCAGTCAGTGGTGTCCTGCTGTTGGTTGGTGCCCAGTTCCCAGCAGGGCCTTGTGCTCCCCACAGCAGTAGCCAGTGTCAGCCATCTTGTCAGTTGTTTTCGACTCCCTGTGATGTGAGCATGGTTCAGAGTGGTGTTGATGGGCGTATTGTGAGGGTGGGCAATATCTGTGACTACAACTCCCATGATGCTATTGGCTACACTGACTTGACCAGCATACACAGAATTCCTTCCTTTCTGTGGGATTCCCTGTGTGGTGGTTTTGTAGTGGTGGCTACATATCTGACAGTGTTTGTTGGTTATATTTGTGCCACTGCCTAGCTTTATTTGTTGTAGGGTTTGTACATGTCATGACACAGTTACATATCACTATGAGATGGCATGTGTTGTGTTGATCTGACTGACATACACATCTTGGGATGATTCTGTTTTTGTTGCTGTGTATTTGCTAAGGGTGCATGGTTTGACTATCCCCTTGACAGTGATGTGTGTGTATTGTCACACAATATTGGGTATATTGGTTGTGTACTCACCAGGCTCTGGGATGTTTTCTAGTCCATATACGCTCACTGGTGGTAGGATGGCCCGCACCTTCTCCTCACAGGGCCTGAGGTATAGTGGTTTGGCAGGAGGGCCACTGCCAGTGTGTTGGCTCAAGATGTAATCCTTCTTCAGTAGGTCCCTGACCCTCCTGCGCACATCATACCACCTGTTCTGGATGTCTTCCTTTGTGCGCAAACATGGTGATTGTGCGTTCACCCTGTCGACGATCCTTGCCCACATCTTGGTTTTCTGCGACATGGGGGTCTGTTGGACCAGTGTACCAAACAGCTGTGGCTCTACCCTGAGGATCTCATCTACCATGACTTCCAATTCACTATCTAGGAACTTTGGATTCTTCTTGGGGGGCATGGTGGTGGTGAGTGATGTGTGTTGGTGTGCAAGTGAGGGTGTGTGAGTGTGTGTTTTGCTGGGTGTATGTGAGGGTGCTATATGTTGAGGTGCTGATGGTGTGTAGCTTGTGTGATGGATGAGCTGTGAGTGTGTGTGTGGTTGCTGTCTGTTGGTGTTGTGTGCTGGCAGGTAATTTGAATTTGCAAAGGATCATGGTAGAAATTTGTGTCCTTTATATGGGTGGAGTTGTGGGTGTGTCTTTGTTCCCTGTTTCCCCCAGTATTTATTGGCTTTGTAATTGCTTGTTTGGCCTTTTTTGTGTGTTTTTCCCTTTGTACTTTTTGTGCATGTAGGAGACGTTCTTCTGACCAAGTCGGACCCTGCAGTTGTCTCGTGCGAGCTTCTCCGAGTCGTTCACGCTGTGTTTGTGCTGTTTTCTGTGCTGCGTACGCGTCGGTCGCGGTGTATTGTGTTGCTTCGGCTCGCTGTTTTGTATGCGTGTCGGTCGTACGGCTTGAGCTCCGTGCCACTCGGTCGTGTTTTCCACGCGTTGCATCGTACTTGGCGGGTCGGAGTTCGCGGGTACGTTTCGTTCGGGATTCTTCCTGGTGCGTGTCGGTCGGTTCGATTCGCGTGCTTTTCCGGCCGGATAGCTGTTTTCCGCGCGGTTCGGTCGTTCGTATTGTGTTCCGTACGAGTCAGTCGGATTTTGCACGCTTTTCATCGTACTTTGCGGGTCGGGCTGCACCGGTACGTGTCGGTCGGAATAAATTCCGGCTCCGAGTCGGTCGGTACGTTTTCCGGCCCGAATCGGAATCGGCCCCAAAGTCTAAACTCTCCAAGGATTCTACGGTGGTTTTCCAGCCCCCATGATTGTTTTTTCCCCTCTTTTTTAATATCATATTTAGTTATTTTGCCATTGTTATTGTATGAGATACGTTGTTATATGACATGACGTTACCATACGGAATAAGATATTATATGATACAAGATTTATTATGTGATACATGTACAGTTATGTAATACATATTGTTTTATTCTTTCTTTGTTTTCCTCTCTTCTCTCTTCTCTTCTATTTTCTTCCTTCTTTCATTTTGTTTTTTCTTAATATACAAAATAGAAAAAAATGTGATATTATAAGTACAGAATCATATTATCTGTACTTATTGTACAATTTCATTTTTATTTTGCCTTTCTTCTCAATATTCTATTTCATAACCTGGTGTTTCACTATAAGTAATAGATAATTCTGTACATTTGTATTTCACTTTAATAAAGCTTTGATTAAACCAAAAGATATAGAATGTAAATCAATAATAACCAAGCATTCCTTATATAAATGTGAAACACAAAAAGAATTAATGTGCATCTCCAATGTATACCTAGGAACAAAACCATTTGTCTAACTTTAAAATATACAAAACATAACTACAATTTTAAAAAAATTAACTCTGAACTATGCACCTCTGTACGGAGGGTAAATGAAGTAAAATGCTCTATTTGTTCATCAATACTTTCAAAAACTTCTACTTTACTTTCAAAGTTGTCTTTTTCACACATGAGGCCACACGATTAAAAGGTAAAATGCAAAGTTATTTAGTGCAATGAAGTATAAAACTGTAGGCCAAAACATTATTTATTCAACAATTTAAGAAATAATCAATTTCTACTAATTTTCTTAACTAATTCCTTTTTCATTCCCAATAGAACAATCTAAGCCACAAATCATCTAAACATGAATGAAAAAATGAATTTTACAAATAATAAAAACTTTTTTATGAATTGTTACATTCTAAATTTATAATTGAACATTTCTAAAAATATAGGTTTACTTGAAAAAAAACTAAATTTCCAAGACAAAACTAAAGTTGAAAGAGAATCATGGTTTAACAATTTGTTAACTTTGACTTTAGCATAAAAACAAAAAACTCAAGAAAGTCACGAGTCGAGTTAAGGTGCTAAATTCTCCCCACTGCATTAATTCAACCATTTTTAGGACGCCACTGCGTCAAAACCTTACGCATGCTTGAAGCAGGCGTAAGGAGTGACGCAGTGTATTGGTAATAGGCCTCAACACGCATTGCTGGAGTTGCGTCGTGCTTGCGACACGACTCCAGCAATGCGTGACTTTTCCACCAACAGATGCGTCAGAATGTCTGACGCATCTGTCAATCCTTGCGCCACAGTGCGCCGTATTGTAAATATGGCACATCTATGGTGGCGCAAGGGTTTCTAAGGGTGGCGCAGGGAAAGTGACGCATCTATACAGATGCGTCACTTTCTTGTAAATCTGCCCCTTAGATTTTTACAGGAAATCATGACTGATGTAGTGGACATAATAAAAAAACTAGAGTCTGAAAACACCCTTGTCCACCAAGTGTTCAGCATAATTGGTGTAGATGTGTAACATCTCCTTGAGAGTAGGCTGGGCGAGACTTTTAGTGACTTTGACACTGCAACATATTCCATGTTAGAATGCTTACCACTTGGTAAGCAAAGACATGTTGAGGAGCAATTCAGGAACTTTTATTTTACAATGTATGAGAAATAGCCCTTTACCAACCATGGCATTTAAAGTCAATGAAGCCTCACTGTGGTACTTCTGCATAAGTTATAGATCCCTTCCGTAAAAGGAAATTTTCTCCGGAGTTTCAAAAGTGCAGCCTCATTTTTGACTGCTTCAATAACTCTGAGCAAAAACAACAATTGATGGACAGAATGCAGAACAATGTCATACATTCACCCCAGTACAAAAGCTCTGGGCCTAAATCCATCGTTTTTTGCTCACCATGCCATTCCAGTTTGGACCCAGCCATATGCAAATCAGTCTTGACCCTGCGCCCAATGGGAACAGTCCAGCCCGAACTGCCAGGCCAGGTCCTCCCTGGACTGGAAACAAGCATCCTAGGACCGGTTTCGGGCTTTCAGCCCTCATCAGCCAGGATAGCTTGTCTCCAGTGGCATGGAGAGCACGGGACCCACGTCTGGGCATACCCGTCCCACTCGGGGTGACAAATGCAAAAACAACAATTGATGGACAGAATGCAGAACAATGTCATACATTCACCGCAGTACAAAGATCTGGGCCTAAATCCATCATTTTTTTGCTCATCATGCCATTCCAGTTTGGGCCCAGCCATATGCAAATCAGTCTTGACCCTGCGCCCAATGGGAACAGTCCAGCCCGAACTGCCAGGCCAGGTCCTCCCTGGACTGGAAACAAGCATCCTAGGACCGGTTTCGGGCTTTCAGCCCTCATCAGCCAGGATAGCTTGACTCCAGTGGCATGGAGAGCACGGGACCCACGTCTGGGCATACCCGTCCCACTCGGGGTGACAAATGCAAAAACAGCAATTGATGGACAGAATGCAGAACAATGTCATACATTCACCCCAGTACAAAGATCTGGGCCTAAAACCATTGTTTCTTTGCTCACCATGCCATTCCAGTTTGGACCCAACCATATGCAAATCAGTCTTGACCCTGCGCCCAATGGGAACAGTCCAGCCCGAACTGCCAAGCCAGGTCCTCCCTGGACTGGGAACAAGCATCCTAGGACCGGTTTTGGGCTTTCAGCCCTCATCAGCCAGGATAGCTTGACTCCAGTGGCATGGAGAGCACGGGACCCACGTCTGGGCATACCAGTCCCACTCGGGGTGACAAATGCAAAAACAACAATTGATGGACAGAATGCATAACAATGTCATACATTCACCCCAGTACAAAGATCTGGGCCTAAATCCATCGTTTTTTTGCTCACCATGCCATTCCAGTCTGAGGGCATATGCGCCCAGTTCAACGCATGTGTTGCAGAACCTGTTGCAGAGAATCACAATCTACAGGTGCACCAGTATTGGCATGGAAAGCTGTGTCAGGGGCCAGAGTTAGCAAATTGTATACTGGCTATTTTGGCGTTGACTGTCTCAAGTGCCTATGTTGAGAGGGCCTCTTCACAGATAAAAGTTTACATGGGAAGGAAAGAGCGAGTGTGCATGACCAAAGACTCACTGAAGAAGTATTGTATGGTGTACTACGATAAGTTTGATTTGTAAAAATGTATTTGTACCTCATTTACAATGTACGTACACTGTCTATATACCATGCACTATCAGTGCAGAAAGCAAGCCATAATAAAAGCAAAAAGCTCCATAAACACCGGAAAAACACTGTTTCTGTTGTTTTTAATGGCGCGAAAATGTGTAACCACTGATAACCACTGTGTTTTTTAAGGTATTGAAATCACTTGAAAACACTGGAAAAAACCCCACCAGAATTTCCCAAAAATAGAAACTGAAAACAGGAAAGCCTAATCATACCATACTACATGCATCATACCATCACACAACCAATATCATGCAAAATAATATTTTCCCACTATTTTATAGCGATTCAGCAAGCATCATTGGCCCTTTTTCACAACACCAGATATAAACACCAAAGAACCATTATTTGTCAACATAATCAGCTACATACTCACCAATAAAAACTATCACAGACATCATATGACAATACCCAAATATTATGTACCAATACAGACACCATTTACAAATGTTATCCAGTATCTATAACAAAAAATCAACCATCATATGAGGTAATTCAACATTTTGATCAACTTAGGTCAGCAAGTGACATCTCGGCCCAAAGCTATCCACTAAGTGCTATTTACCTGAGCTCAAATCCCCAAGCATATGCTTACAATGCTAGAAAGCTCTTGGCATAGGTATTATAATCCAAGAACAAAAATGAAGTGGATTAAATTCAGTGTCACTTATAAACAAGTGATTAGGAAACTAAAGCTGCCTTAACCCCTTAACTGCTTTCCCGCCCCCATTGCTGAGCCCTTTTTTGGCTATTTGGGGTAGTTTGCACTTAGGGCTCAATAACTTTATTTGCACATAAGGTATCTACACCAAATTTGCATCCTTTTTCCCAATATCATGGGGATTCTAAAGGTACCCAGAACTTGTGAATTCCCCTGGAGGGGACCGAGAAAATTCACAAAATATTGCTACATTTTGAGTTTTTGGGGAAAAGTAGTAAAAAAGTGCCCTGCAAAAATTTGTCTGTATTTTTCCTCTGAAAACTGCATCAACGAACGGTTTATTGTGCTAATCTTCCCAGCTGTCTGGAACGTGTAGAGCTGCATTAAAAAACCTACTTTTTTACCAGTTTCGGCATTTTCCAAACACATAGCCCATTGTTCCTACTTTTTGTGCTTTAAACCTACTTCCAGTTTGTGGTGGAAACCAGTGTGAAACCTTTGTGTGATCCAGGAAAGCTATAGATTTCTGAAAAGTAGACACAATTTGGAATTCAGCAAGGGGTCATATGTGTAGATCCCTCAAAGTTTTCCCAAAGAAAAGAACTGTTGAAATAAAGAAATATTGAAAATGAGTAGGAAAAATGGCTATTTGTGACGTTTTCATCTGTATCTTTTTTGTCCTGATGGCCGATTTACAAAAATATACCGTTATGTCCACTAGACCCTTTTGATTGCAGGTATATAGAGGGTTTGTAGGTTCTCCAAGAACTCGAGGTACCCACAGCCAACAAATGAGCTGCACCGTACAATGGTTTTTCATTGTGTACCGCGTATAGGCCAATTCATATGGTGAAATATGCAGAGTGAAAAATGGGATCAAGGAAACTTATGCATTTCTGAAATGAGCATAAGATATGGAGTTTAGCAGCAGTGGATATTTGTATGCACCCGTACTAGCATGTGATCCAGAGGGCATTTTTCAAAATGTCTTCTTTCTTACACACTGGCTTACATTTGGAAGGCACAAATGCAGTGAAATCCAATTGGTAATAAAAAGTATTCTACTTTTCTATGTTTCCACACGTCTTTCGATAAAAATGGTACCTCACTTGTGTGGGTAAGCCTAGTACCTGCAACAGAAAACAGGCAAAAATGGAGCATGGACGCATCACATGCAGAGCTGAATCAAAAACCTACTTTTTTACCAAACATTTGGCATTTTTCATGGAGAGAGCCCATTTTTGCAATTTTTTGTGCTTTCAACCTACTTCCAGTTTGCAGTGGAAACCAGTGTGAAACCCTTGGGTGAGTCAGGAAAGCTATAGATTCCTGAAAAGTAGACACAATTCCGAGTTCATCAAGGGGTCACATGTGTAGATCCTTCAAGGTTTTCCCAAAGAAACAAACTGTTGAAATAAAGAAATATTGAAAATGAGTGGGAAAAATGGCCATTTGTGACAATGTTTTCATATGTAACAATTCATATGGTCAATATGTAGAGTGGAAAATGTGTTTCAAGGAAACCTATGTGTTTCTGAAATGGGCACAAGATATGGAGTTTTAAATCTAAAGGTGGGGTGTTGGTGGTCTAGGAAGTAGTGGCGCTCTGCTGCTATTGCGTGTAGTGTACTAGATGCCTGTAAGTACGGTGCCAACAGGTAGGGGAAACACCCTATGATCCCTATGTGTGTGAAGGAGAAATCCCGCACAAAGTAATGAACCAAAGTCCTGT
This sequence comes from Calotriton arnoldi, assembly GCA_963921515.1. Taxonomy (NCBI): domain Eukaryota; kingdom Metazoa; phylum Chordata; class Amphibia; order Caudata; family Salamandridae; genus Calotriton; species Calotriton arnoldi. Next base: position 2,047,086 of record CAWUFW010002404.1, on the reverse strand, counting down.
GCACACATATAAGAGTTCTCGATGAGAGTTCCAACCCGGCTGGTCAAATAAATAAGGACTTGGTGGCTCTGCGATCGAATTAAAAAGGGGTGTATCAGAGGAGGCACCTAAGTGACGGTGATCTTGCGAGCGAATAATATTGGTGTGTGTCAAAGGAAGCACCTAAGTGGCGGTGATCCAGCGTGGACCGTGCCGCAAAGCCAGAGAAGGGTTGGATAGACCGCTTCGTAAATTCCTTGAACTTCAGCGAGTACGCTGGGGTCTGCGGCGGCAACAGGTGCGTTCTCTGTTCCGGATGTGGACTATTTATTTGACCAGGTGGGTTGGAATTATCACCGGCGGAGTGATATATAAGAATCTTTGCATATGAAGTACAGCCCTGAAGAAGTCGCAGGATATTTCCCATTGTGACGAAACACGTGTTGCCTGGTTGCTCTTTTGATGTTATACTGAATAAAAGACAAAGAACAGAGCGTTTGGAACTTTAATGACTTTGGTGTTCACAGGAATTGATGAACTCTCATCGAGAACTCTTATACGTGTGCACAGGACTTAAGATATGGAGTTTAGCAGCAGTGGGTATTTGTTCATGTCTGAAATTGCTGGAACCCATACTGGCATGTGATTCAGAAGGCTTTTTTCAAAAAGTCTTCATCCTTACACACTGGCTTACATTTGGAAGGCACAAATGCAGTCTAATTCAATTGGTAATACAAAATGTTCTACTATTCTATGTTCCCACATGTCTTCCGATAAAAATGGTACCTCACTTGTCTGGGTAGGCCAAGTGCCCGCAACAGGAAGTGGGCCAAAATGCAACATGGGCGCATGGCATTTTCCCACTGAACACTAACCCTTTTTTCCCTATGTGAGTAATGTGAATTTTGGGCTCTAGGTCAGGCAGCACCTAGGGAAACATAGCACACTTGTACATTTTTAAAAACTAGACACCAAGGAGAATCTATGGTGGGGTGAACTGCGTGGCTCTCATTAGATTATTTTACCCAGAATCCATGGCAAACTTCAAACTTTGACTAAAGCAACACATTTTCCCAATATTTCTATGATGGAAAGTCCTGGAATCTATGGGGAGCCACAAACTTCCTTCCACCCAGCATTCCCCCAACTCTCCCGATAAAAATGGTACTTCACTTGTGTGGGTAGGTACCGTGCCCGCAACAGGACAATGTCCAAAACACAACATGGACACATCACATTTTTCCACTCAAAACTGACCCTTTTTTTGCAACGTGGGTAGCCATGGATTTTGAGCCCTAGCTCAGCCAGAACATACAGAAACCTAGCAAACCTGCCCATTACTAAACACTAGACCTCGGGGGTGATACAGGGTGGAAGGACTTGTGTAGCTCTGACCAGGTTTGTTTACCCAGAGTCCCTTGCAAACATTAAACTTTGACAAAAAAACACATTTTTCTCACATTTGTGTGATGGAAAGGTCTGGAATCTGTGGGAAGCACAAATATCCTTCCACCCAGCATTCCTCCAAGTCTTCTATAAAATTGGTACCTCACTTGTGTGGGTAGGTCTAGTGCTTGCGACAGGGAAGGGCCCAAAACGCAACATGAACATATCAAATGTTTCCACTCAAAATTGACCCTTATTTTTGTGCAAAGTGCGTAGCTGTGGATTTTGGGCCCTAGCTCAGCTGAGACTCAGGGAAACCTGGTAAATCTGCACATTTTTTAATACTAGACACTTGGGGAAATACAGTGCAGGATGACTTGCATGGCTCTCATCATGTTTTCTTACCAGAAGCCATTGCCAACTGCAAACTTTAACTAAAAACACACATTTACCTCACATTTCTGTGCAGGAAAGTTCCAGAATCTGTGTGGATCCACAAATTTTGTACCACCTAGATTTCCCACACGTATATCAATACCAACGGTACCACTATGGTGTGAGTGGACCAAGAGACCATCACACAAAAAGCCCTAAAGCTCTACGTGGAGAGATCAGTGATAAAGGTAGCTGTTTATTTGGAGCCGTGGTAGGCCGCCACCCACGGAAACCTACCATCCACATACATTTATGAAAACTAGAGACAGAGGGGATTCCACATTGGTGTGCCTTTGTCAGAACCCAATAATGGTACTCACTTTTTCTGGCGACACTCTCAGGAGCAGAATGTAGATTTTTCCTAATTCCCTAAACAGGCCTTCCCACAAACACCTGAACATCAGGCAGTCGTGTGAATCCTGCCGGGGGAAAGGGGAAGGGGACAGAGAAGAGACTGCCTCGCTTTTCTTAGGTTCACTTCTCTTGTTCTTTCTGCTACGCGCTTCTGACTGCGTCTCTCTTGTATTGGACCTTTCTCTCTCTCTCTTTTTTTCTCATGAACTATTAATAGATAAAAACACCATTAATTCACCTTCTTAACCTACTAAAGCCTTCTCTTATTTTTTTTTCCTCACACTCTCTTACCCTCCAAGCTGTAGGCTTTTGCTGCTCTTCTTTTCAACATATTTTAATGTGTCAAATCTTTATCTCTCTTCAAAAAAACCCGCAATGTGTATATACATTTTAATGCATGCTGATACTTAATTCTATATTTCCTTAGTGAATACGTATTTCTCTCTCTCTATATGTTAAGTTATATACTTGTATTTCTTTTCTTTCAAGATAGTACTTGCGGTTGTATGTAGCAGATGGAAATAACCCTTGAACTCAGCCAAGTCTCAGGTAAGTGTTTTTCCAGAATTTCAGGATACTTCTGTGCCTTCAAGCTTTTTCTCTGAAAACGATTCCTTCACTCTAATTAAACTCTGGGGAATGAATGACTAGGAAACTCTCTTGCTAACTGACACCCACAAAACGAACACTACCCTAAAACTAATTATCTACGCGTGCGCTTAAGAATGAAACTACTCTGACACCTGACTGAACTACGTGCTTGCGCGGGAAATCCTCACTAGGAAAAAATCGTTGGTGAAGTGCGCGGCTTCGAACTCTGCCAGCGCACTTCACTGCCGGCTCTGTCCTCGCGCCTTGAGCCAACTGCGAGAGACTAGAGCAGCAACCTCCGTGGCGTTCTTCCATCTTCTACGGGCTCTTCCAAAGACTCGGCAGCCCATGACTATCACTCGGGGTTTCCGGTGAGTCGGTAAGCGTCTTTGTGTGTACCCGCTACGAGTGATTAAAGCACAGTGAAATTGCCTTGCCCTAGGTTTCCGAACCCTGACAGTACCCCCCGCAAGGTCAAGTCTCCCGGCGGAGGTCTGTGAGGGTATTGTCGATGAAAGGCCTTTATTAATCTAGAGGCATGGACATCAGTCTGTTTCTCCCAAGATCTCTCCTCTGGACCGTATCCTTTCCAATCTACCAGGTAGTACATTTTTCATCTCACTAATTTTGAGTCTAAGATTCTTTTAACTTCGAATTCTTCTCTTCCTTCGACCACTAGGGGCTTTGGAACCTTTGACTCTTAAGTAGGGCGATATCTTCTTAAGCAGGGATACATGAAACACTGGATGGATTTTAACCTGTGGGGGATGTTTCAATTTATAAGTTACTGGATTAATAACCTGTTCAACTGGGTATGGACCTACAAAACGTGGTTGAAATTTCCTATTTCCCTTGAGACTCAGATTTTTACCATTCAGCCAAACCCTGTCTCCCACCTGTAAAATTGATTCAGGTCTTCTTCTTTTGTCTGCACTTCGCTTATAGCATTCCTTAGCCAGAGTTAAATGTTTTGTGGCTGACTCATGCACCTTGCTCAAGTGTTGAACAAATTCTCTGGCCGCTGACACAGAAACATCTTGAAATGAAACTGCAGAGTTAGGATGTCTTCCATAATTTAGAAAGAAAGGGGAACATCCCATGGAAGCATTCCTCGCATTATTATGTGCGAACTCTGCTGTCCAGAGGAGATCTGGCCAATCCCCCTCCTGATCCAAGAGAAACAGCCTAAGGAATTTTTCTAATTCTTGATTGGTTCTCTCAGACTGCCCATCTGTTTGTGGGTGAAAGCTAGTGGAGTATCTCGTTTCAATTCCCAATTTTTTTGTGTAGGCCTTCCAGTAATGGGACAGGATTTGAGATCCCCAGTCAGTAATTGAAATCTTAGGAATCCCATGAATCTTAATCAAGCTTTGGTTCAACTGTGTGGCTAATAGTTTTACTGTGGGATTTCCTTTCAGGACGATAAAATGCGCCATCTTTGAGAAGGCATCTACCATGACCAGAATTGTGTCATATCCCTGACTAGAAGGCAACTCAACTCTCAAATCCATTGTGATGGTATGCCAGGGATGAGGAGGATTTGGTAAGGGTCTCAATAGACCCTGTGGGGCGCGTCTATCTAGCTTTCCTCTTGCACAAGTCTCGCATCCTTCAACATATTTCCAAACATCTTTGATTAACTCTGGTCACCAAAACCGTCTTCTCAGCAATTCTTCAGTACGATGGATTCTGGGATGTCCAGTCATGGGACTGTTGTGGCAATCTGACAATGCTTGTTGTTGGAGTTCGTGTGTAGGTAGATACAGCGCCCCAGCATGGAACCGCAGTTGCTCGCGAACCTCTCGCGCCGGATTTTCTTTGGCCCAAATTTGCATCTCTTCCAGAGTCATCTCTTTTCTTATTTTATTTTCCAAGGTTTCCTCGACTATGGTTCCAATAATCTTGGTTTCTGGAATAATTCTTTGCTCATCAATTGGAGTCTTTTTTCCATCAGTATCAAGTCGGGACAATGCATCCGCTTTCCCATTATTCTTTCCAGGCCGAGAGGTTATGACAAAGTCATGGTCAGCGAAGTACAATCACCACCGTAACTGCCGTGGTCTCAAAGTTCTGGCTGACTTTAGAAATTGCAGATTTCTATGGTAGGTAAATACCGTAACCACATGTCTTGCCCCAAGGAGATAATGTCGCCATTCTTGGAACGCATCTTTTATGGCCAGTAGCTCCTTATCGGAAATGGTGTAGTTGATTTCGGCCGATTGCAGTTTTCTGGAGTAATAAGCAACTGGGTGCAATTGCCCGGTTTCCTTGTGTCTCTGCGACAGCACTCCTCCAATTGCCTGTTTAGAAGCATCAGTTTCTAAGTAAAAAGGTTGAGTAGGGTCCGCATGAAGCAAAATGGGTGCGGAGGTAAAACTTCTTTTTAAAAATTGAAGGGCTTCTTCAGCTTCAGATGTCCACTGGAATGGGATTCCTTTCCTCAAAAGCCTGGTAATGGGCACGACTTTCTGAGAGAAATCCTTGATGAACCTGCGATAGAAATTCGCAAACCCAATGAAGCTTTGTATTTCTTTAACCAAAGTTGGTGGAGGCCAGTTGAGTACAGCTTCAATTTTCTTAACATCCATAGTAAGACCCTCAGGAGCGATAATAAATCCTAAGAAATCTACAGACTTGACTGCAAAGGCACACTTCTCCAGCTTGACATACAGGCTATTTTCTTGTAAGCATCGTAGGACTCTTTTGACTTGTTGTTGGTGCTGCTCCTCGGTGGATGAGTAGATTAAAATGTTGTCAATGTACACGATGGCCCACTGGTCAATGAACTCCTTCAACACATCATTTATAAAATATTGAAAGGCTGCCGGGGTGTTGCAAAGACCGTAGGGCATGACTTGGTATTCATACAGTCCGTACTTTGTTCTAAAGGCTGTCTTCCACTCATCTCCTCTTCGCACCCTGATGAGATGGTACGCACCCCGCAAATCCAATTTTGTGAAAATTCTTGCATCTTTAAGTTGATCTAGTAAAACGGAGATCAACGGAGTGGGTAACGGTTCTTTGTGGTTATTTTGTTCAGTGCGCAATAATCAATACAAGTTCTCAACTCTCCATCTCGTTTGTGGACAAAAAAGAGTGGAGAGTAGACAGGGGACTGAGAAGGGCGAATAAACCCGTTTTCCAAATATTTTTGTAGATAATCTTTCAGATGTTGATTCTCTGCTTCGGTAAGCGCATAGATTCGGCTACATGGGAGGTTGGCACCCGGCTCCAAGTCAATTTTACAATCATAATATCGATGGGGTGGAAGTTTCTGCGATTCCGATTCACTGAACACTTCTGAAAACTCTTGGTATTCCACTGCAAGGCTCTCAGTTTGCACTGCACACACCATCATCTTATTTTCACACAGCATGGTTGCTGGACCTCCTTTCTTTCCCTCCAAATCCTCATGGAAGCAATGTTTCAAACAGTAACTGGAATCCATCACCACAGTTCTCTCACTCCAGTTAATCGTTGGGTTATGCTCCGTTAGCCATGGAAGTCCTAAAATGATCTGAAACTGTGGAGCATCGATAAGATTAAACTGTATCTTCTCCCGGTGGCCTTCAGAGGAAATGAGTTCCACTACTTCCATGTGGCTCACGATTGGGCCGGATGACAAATTCGTTCCATCCACGGCCCTTACAGCTTCACATTTGATCTTAGGAATTCCCTTTAAACTCATCTTGGAGGCAAATTTTAGGTCGCAAAAATTTCCAGTTGCGCCTGAATCCAACATTACTGCCACTGCTTGGAGTGTATGTTCTCGGAACTTCAGGGTCATGATCAAATTTAGATGTGGGGCCGAAGACTGCAACGTATTGGCTACCTGATGACTCATTGGAGTTGTTTCTATCTTAGCATCCACCAGTCCAACTCCTCCTACTGGTGGTGCTGCAAGTTTTCCTTCTTGAAGACCTTGGGTTTCTTGGGACACCCCTTCATGAAGTGGCCACTTATTCCACAATAAAGACAAAGGTTGTTTAGTCTTCGCTTTTCTTTCTCTTCCTTAGAAAGTAATAATTCCAATTTGCATGGGTTCCGTACCTTGTTCTTTCTCTGCAGATCTCGCAACCTCCGTTCTCACCCGATCAAATCTGGGAATACTGGGTCGAAATTCCCTTCTCCTCTCGCCTCTTCTCTCAGTTTGACGATAGTCAATTTCTAAGACCAGGTCGATTAGGGTTGACATCTCAGTTGGGCGATTTGGGATTTGTGCTAAGGCGTCCTTCAAGTCATCCTTCAAGCCACAATAGAACAAGGCAGCTCTCTTGCTCTCGGTCCATTCACTTGCTCTCGACCAACTTATTAAATTGTGCAAGATAGGTTACTAGTTCTCGAGTCCCTTGTCTCAATTCCAGTAGCTCGTTCTCGGTTGCTTGGGCTACATTTCTACGATCGAATATACGCAAAAACTCCTTTTTAAACTCTTCAAAATCGTATAAAATTGGCGAGTCTTGTGAGACCAAGGGCAAAGACCAGGAGGCAGCGTCTCCATTCAGGCACGAAAGGATAAAGGCTATTCGAGACTGTGCATCAGGAAAGACATTCGGACGGCACATGAAATGCAATGAGCACTGCGTTAAAAATATCTGAGCCTTCTGAGGAACCCCACTGAACCTTTCTGGTGACGTTAAAGGAATAATAGGGGCCAACGAGTGCACCACTTGGGTGGTGGACCCTAAGCTTGGAGTTGAACCAGAGCTAGAAGTTGATGTACCTGCTGAGGAGGGATTAAACCTGACTCCTGGACTTTCTCCCTTCATTCGAGTGGTTAATTCCAATGTCTCTCTTCTTGAGGCTTCTATCTCAGTTTTTAAAGCCTTGTTCTCCTCTCTTACAGCCATTAGTTCCTCTTGAATTACCTCTAAAACCTTTCCTAGATTTTTTAGATCAAAACCCTCGGCCATTCTGCTCGGGAGAGTAACCCTTCGTGGGCACTTCACTCTGTCAGAACCCAATAATGATACTCACTTTTTCTGGCGACACTCTCAGGAGCACAATGCAGATTTTTCCTAATTCCCTAAACAGGCCTTCCCACGAACACCTGAACAGCAGGCAGTAGCGTGAACCCTGCCGGGGGAAAGGGGAAGGGGACAGAGAAGAGACTGCCTCGCTTTTGTTAGGTTCACTTCTCTTGTTCTTTCTGCTACGCGTTTCTGACTGTGTCTCTCTTGTATTGGACCTTTCTCTCTCTCTCTTTTTTTCTCGTGAACTGTTAATAGATAAACACACCATTAATTCACCTTCTTAACCTACTAGAGCCTTCTCTTATTTTCTTTTTTCCTCACACTCTTACCTTCCAAGCTGTAGGCTTTTGCTGCTCTTCTTTTCAACATATTTTAATGTGTCAAATCTTTATCTCTCTTAAAAAAAAAAATGCAATGTGTATATACATTTTAATGCATGCTGATACTTAATTCTATGACCTTAGTGAATACGTAATTCTCTCTCTCTATATGTTAAGTTATAGGCTTGTATTTCTTTTCTTTCAAGATAGTACTTGCGGTTGTATGTAGCAGATGGAAATAACCCTTGAACTCAGCCAAGTCTCAGGTAAGTGTTTTTCCAGAATTTCAGGATACTTCTGTGCCTTCAAGCTTTTTCTCTGAAAACGATTCCTTCACTCTAAATAAACTCTGGGGAATGAATGACTAGGAGACTCTCTTGCTAACCGATGCCCACGAAACGAACACTACCCTAAAACTAATTATCTACGCGTGTGCTTAAGAACAAAACTACTCTGACACCTGACTGAATACGCGCTTGCGCGGGAAATTCTCACTAGGAAAAAATTGTTGGTGAAGTGCGCAGCTTCGAACTCTGCCAGCGCACTTCACTGCCGGCTCTGTCCTCGCGCCTTGAGCCAACCGCGAGAGACTAGAGCGGCAACCTATGTGGCGTTCTTCCATCTTCTGCGGGCTCTTCCAAAGACTCGGCAGCCCATGACTATCACTCGGGATTTCCGGTGAGTCGGTAAGCGTCTTTGTGTGTACCCGCTAGGAGTGATTAAAGCGCAGTGAAATTGCCTTGCCCTAGGTTTCCGATCCCTGACAGCCTTGCGTGAATCTCAGAAGGTTTTCCTACCCACAATGCCTTGCAAACCTCAAACTTTGGCTGAAAGCATGCATTTTCCGTACATTTCTCTGATGGAATCTTTCGTAATCAGAGGAATCGACAAAATTCTTACAACCCAGCGTACCCCTACTTGCCTCGATAAAAACACTGACCTAATTGTGTGGCTGGCCCTAGTGTCTATGACAAGAATGGATCAAACCAAGGTCAGTGAGTGTTCTACTGTGGGACATTCATTGACCCTAGTTTGATGCTTTCCTGTCAGAGTCATCAGGCCCAGCCAAACAAGAGGGGTAGCGTTTTTAACGGGGACCAGTGGGGGAATGCTGGGTGGTAGGACTTTTGTGGATTTGACTTGATTCCAGAAATTTCCATCACAAGAATGCAAGGAAAATTAGTGATTTTACACAAAGTTTGAAGTTTATAGCGCATTGTGGTTAAGAAAACCTCATGGGATCCATGCGAAGCACACAAATCTGGACTTCCCCAGTTGTCTAATTTCCAGAAATTTATTGATTTGGTAGGTTTCCCTACATGGCAGCCGAGTCAGGCCCAGTTAATGCAATTACCCTTATTGCCAAATCAGGTTCGTTTTTGGACAGGAAATGTTGATGTTTCCAGTGGCAGCCACCACAGAGGGCAAGGGGGATGGGATGGGGAACGAGGGGAAAAAATAATAATTAACAAAGGTACCTGTTCCAGCCACCAACGCCGACAGCCGCCTCGATGCTTCTCTCCCGCAGTCACTGAAAAGCACAAACTCCCCACCCAATCTTGACGCTGCTCTCATGCTATGAGAGCAGCGCAAGGATTGGTCTGGGTGGCCTGGTCTGCCACTCAAACAGTGCCTGGGAACCTGTTGAAGACTGCCGGCCAAACTTACATGCACACTTCTAAGTGCCCACCACTCCTCTGTGTCATGGCCCAGCCCCACCATACACAGGCATGCCAGCCAGAGCCAGTCACAGAAAAATAAAATTATATTATGGTTTTATTTTTTTTTCAAAACAAATTTTATTTGTATTGTCAGCCTCATATGGCCAACTGGGCCCGGTCCAAGCATGTACAGGTCAATGCAAATATGTAAGGCATTATTATCTACGTCACTAAAAATCAAAAACAAAATATCATTCAACGAGACAACTAAATGTGCAATGTCACTGCTATGCTCCCCAGCTACTACTGTCCTGCACCTAAATGTCCCCAACACATATAAATTGTACAGCGGTGTAAAGAGCCAGCATCGCTATCTAAGTTTCATTCTCTAAATGCAATGCCACAGAGGTCAGAGGCTCCAAAGGAAGTCCATGAAATTCTGCCCATGCAAAAGTCCATGCCTTTTTTCCATACACCCAGCAGAGGAGGGGAGGTAGCCTTCCATGATCTGGCTATATTACGTTTCGCCAGGGTAAGGCCCAAGAACACCAGGTGTCGTTTGTACCGATGGCCCCCAATTTCGTTGATAGCGTGTAGAAAAATCAATTTCGGTGACATGGGGAGATCCCAGGCCAAAACCTCGGACAGGCATGTCATGACCACCGCCAGAACTTTGTAAGCACACCACGTAACCAAATTGTGTAAATAAAGGTACCTTCACTGTTGCCACGTCGTAGGAATGTGGGGGAGGATACCAGGCTGGCCCGCCATAGCCTATGCCGGGTAAAGTATACACAGTGTAAATATTTGAATTGAATGAGGCGCAGGCGAGAAGATATGGCCACGCTGCGTGGAGATTCCAGGGCCTCGGTCCAATCATCATGCTCTATTGGACCTAAATCTCCCTGCCAGGTTGCTCGGAGGGCATCAAGTGGGGTGAGGCTATTAGTAATTAGGGACTGGTATATCTTGATAATTTTATGGTCTCCTAGGTCTCCCATGAGCAATTTACCTTCCAGTGGATTGAACTCTGGAAGAGTCTCAAGGTTCTTAATGTAGGGGGACAGAGCATGACGAAATTGTATATATTTGTAACACTGGTTGTGTGGCATGGCAAACTCACTTTGGAGCTCCGGGAAGGTTTTAAGAGTCTGGTCGTGCATGGCTACCCCCAATGAGGATATACCGATATTATCCCATCCTCAGAACCCCACTAGATTGGCCATCTGAGGAAGAAGACCATTATGCCACAGCGGGGTCTCTCGTGTCAGGCGACCTCACCACCCCATTCGACGGCAGCGATTGTCTCCAGACCTGAAACACCACTCCTGTCGCAGGCGGTAATGCCCAAAGCCCCGGCCCACTATATAGATATGTGTGAAGAGAAGTGTTGCCCATTGGCCATCGTTCTATTGCGTGTGCGGGATCTTCCCTGTCGCTGTACCACCATTCGTTAAGCACCTGGAGATGAGATCCTGCATGCTAGGACTGAATGTCAGCAGCTGCAATGCCACCACAATAAGTAGACTAAAATCAAGTTCGTAGGGCCACCTGCACCGCGCCCCCACCCCATAAGAATTGACCCAATAGTGCGTTTATTTGCTGAAACCAGGCAGCAGGAATCGGGTATGGGCAATTCTGCAGTTGGTGCAGGAGATGGGGAAGGGATACCATCTTAAAGATTGCGGATTGGCCATATACCGACTGGGGCAGGTGTGACCAGGGTTTTACCTCTACCTTTACTTGTTCCCTCAATGGAATGAGGTTATGTTCCCAAGAGATGGGCTGAGAGGCGGACAAGAAGACGCAAAGGTATTGCAGCCCCTCTGTGGCAATGGTCACATCGGTCGACCATGTGCCGAAGTAGCATCCCCCCGTATCGGCCACAGAATAGATTTGCTGGCATTCATATATAAACTGGATGTCTGTCCAAAAACCTGCATGATACGAAGGAGTCTAGGGCCTGTTCTATGAGGGTCGGTGAGGAAATATAAGACGTTGTCGGCATATAGCGCGATGCGGTCTGAGACCACCGTCGACCATTCGAAGCTCCGGACCTGGGCGTCCAATCTGACCCAAGCCGCCAGTGGCTCCATGGCCAGGGCAAATAAATATGGAGACAGGGGAAATCCCTGGCGTGTACCACACCGGATAGGAAATCGGGGGGAAACCGAGCCAGCCACTTGCACCGACGCGGTGAGATCTGTATATAACAGACTTATGTATGATAGGAATCCGGGGCCAATATCGAGGCATCGCAGAAGCGCGAACAAATAAGTCCAGCTGACAGAGTCGAAGGCCTTATCAATATCAGCTAGAAATAGGGTGGCCAGGCAGCCCAGGCGATCTACAGCCGATATAGCATTGTGGGCACGGCAGATATTATGGCAGGTAGCGCGACGGGGCATGAAGCCAGCCTGGTCCGGGTGTACAAATCAGTTATGTGGTGCATGAGTCGGTTGGACAAGGCTTTGGCAAGCAATTTGGCTTCTATATTCAATAGGGAAATTTTGAGGTAAGAGGAGTGACAATCTGGGGGTTGGCCCCGATTGATGAAAACCACCACTTCAGCGTGTCTCCAGTATGAAGGAAGCTGCTTCTCTTCTAAGGCAGTGTGGATCACCTCAAGATAATGGGTGCCTAGTTGTGCCATGTATGCTTTAAAACATTCACAGGGAAAGCCGCTGGGGGCTGGGGTTTGACTGGGCATAGGTCGGCTAGGTCCCTAACTCTTTGACTGTAAGGGGGGTATCGAGCAATGACCTAGCCCTGTCCGATAGGGCCCTCGGGGGTAGGTCGTCTTTCGGCGAAGCTATTTGTAATCGCCAAGAGATTGGTGAGAATACAGTCGTGGGAGTCACGAACGCTAGGAACATGGACCGGCTGTAGTGCTTGGTGACACAACCTATGCAGTAGTATACTGGATTTGTCTCCCATTGATATATCCGACTACGGGAGGCTAGCCAAGCCATCCAAGCTTCTTCTGATAATTCTAAATGATACAGCTATTGCGCTAGAGCCAAATGACAGCGTGCCGGGCCCCCTCTCTCCTCCCGTCCCCATCGTCCTAAAGTCTCACGAAGAGTCGGTTTCATGGCTTCCCATAAAGTCACGGCTGAGGCAACAATCCCAGTATTTACGGTAAAGTACCCGGTCACAGCCTGGTTCATGTGTGTCCGGTATTGCTGGACCTGCAGATGCCAGGGGGAAAGACGTTAGCAGAAAGGAGGGTGGTCAGGGCCCATCCGGAGTCCAAGCGACACCGGAGAATGTTCAGACAAACCCCTGGGCAGTATTGCAGTGTCAGAGACCCTATGAATATAGCTAGAGGGTACAAACAGGTAGTGTAGGCAAGAGAATGACTCATGGATGTGTGTGTAGTAGATATAGCCCTGCTCAGTTGGGTGTAGCCTCCTCCAAGCATCTACCCATCCCATCCCTTCAACTAGGTGGCGCAGTCGCAATTCACGTGCCCCCACCAACCCCCCAGCGGCTCGCCATCCGTCCTGGGCCGCGTACACTACTTCGTTCCAGTCGACCCCTATTACCATCAACCCATCGGGATGTCAACCCAGGTAGCCATCAGTCATTCCACTAGGGCCTGAGTGAGGGGTGGGGGTGTATATACTACCCAGGATCCCCTGTTTTCCGTGGATCTATCCTGTCACGACAATATAGCAACCCTGCGTGTCTACCCATGAGTGTGAATATTGGAAGGGGACTCTGTGGTGGCTCAGATTGGCCATGCCCTGGGAACCTCTAGCGAACCCGGAATGAAAAACCTGGTTGTAACCAAACCGGGACAAGCGGGGTGTTTTAGAACCTAAAAGGTGTGTACCAAAAATTCCAGCTGATAATCTGGAGCCTACTTCGCGGAATACTAGCGTTTACATCTGTCATCTGGACGGGTGACCGGTATCTAGGGGACAGGATCTGAGTGTGGTCGACGCGCAGGAAGCACCTAAGTCACGCATAAAGGACATAGCACAAAGAATAATTGAAAATCCCAACCACCCCAATACCTCATAACCGATAAAGTATATTTCGCGGATGGGGCATAGTTTCAAAGGGGGCCGGAGACTAGACCCCTCCAGTGGATCCCCAAAAAATGACCCATCAACTTAGGATCTCTCCTAGAGTTCGGGTGTTATCTCTCTAGGTGCGTAGCCCATCCATATTGCCATCATACAAGTAGGTAAGTATAGCAATGAAGTCTGCCTCCGTCGAAGCAATCAAAGTCCTGGCCCTGTAATATGGATAGTCACATTAGACCTGGGAAGCCCCAGACCGGTCCTCGCTATGGGCTCTGGAAGGCCACGATGACCTTGATCTGTGTCTATGCTTTCCCTTGGGCTTGGACTATCGATGAAGAAGATCGCTGGAAGAGGAATCTGAGTCGAGCTGCGGAAGCGTGTACGGCTTCACCAATATCTCCTCATCTGTCGAGGCAAACACCTCGTCGGGGGTGTCGAGAAGAGTGTATGAGAATTGTATGTCACCCACAGGCGGGCCAGAAATAATAGTGTGTAGGAGATCTTGAGGCTCCTCAGGCAAGCCTTCGCTTCCAGGAAGGATTGACAATGCTGCTGGAGCTGGACCAGTCTGGTATAGTCTGGGAATATATGCATTGGGAGTCAAAGGAGAGGGAATCTTTCAGCCTAGCCTTCCTAAGTATAGTGCCCTGGTCATGGAAGTTGAGGATCCTGGCAATGATGGGCCGTGGACTGGCACCGGGGGAGGGGGCTCTTCACCAGAGCACGGTGGGCCCGCTCGATAAGGAAACAGGGGGAGAGGGATCCAACCGGAATCCAATCTGGTAGCCATGTGGCGAGGAACTTTCCTACGTCTTCACCTTCACATCCCTCGGGAAAGCCCACAAACCAAAGGTTGTTCCTGCGGGCTTGTACCTCAGCATCCTCCACTAACGTTGCGAGGTTTCTGGTGAGGGTCTCGAGGGTGTTCACTTTCTTTAGGGTGGTGGTCGCGGAGTCGTCTACACTGGACACTCTCGTCTCGGCCTCTGTAAGCCTCTTAACCGCATTTCCCAGGTCTTGACGCAGCAGCATCACGTCAGAGCTAACAGGGTCTATTTTGGCATCCAGCATGTCTCTGGATTGGGTAATGGCTGCCAGCAATGCCGCGTTATCTGGCGAGGCACCAGCTGGTCCTCCAGAGTCCCCAGCCGGGGTGCCAGTCCCAGTGCAGCGGTCCATCGTGCTCTGTTTGGAGGCAGCACAGGGCGGCTTATCACGTGTCATTGACAGGGAGCCTCTCTATCTGGAACTCTCAGGCCCCTCGAGGCAGCAGCTGACTTATTCTGTGTGGATAGAGGCAAGGCCCACGCAGGAGTCTCAGTCTGGGTGTGGGGCTCTCAATCGGAGGGAGGGGAGGGCCCCTCAGGTGTCTTCATATATGCTTGGGTGAAACGAGAAGGAGAGGCAGCCGCAGCCCTAGGCTTGCTTGGTAAAGGTCAGGGGGTAACCACAGGCCGCACTGTGGCCTGGCCCCACTGCCTCTGCAAGCCGGAGAACCCCCCACCCCTTAACGGGTGCCTCACCTGTGGACTGCATTCAGCAGTGTCTACAGGGGATCAGCTCCTCCCCGCTGATGGCAGGCCTTCGGCAGGGCTCAGTAGCAGCTCATCACCGGGGTTAGAGTCTGTAGTGGAGCCCCGCCATCACACTTGGGCCCTGTATGTGACCCGTTGGGGCCTCCTCTCCTCACAACCCCCGGGCCTCTGAGCGATTTCGGCTCCAGCACCCAAGGTCTCTGTAGTGTCAGCAGAGGAGCTGGTAATGGGGGCCTATGCTTGGCCCACCTCCTCCTCCTCCGAATCACCCTCACCGCCGTGGCCCGACCCGGCCACCGAGGTCCCAGTAGCCATAGGCTGCACTCCTCCGGGGCTGCATGCACATCATGGGCGCCGCCGCATCAAAGGCCACCCAACCCCAGCACAAGCGTTATTGTCGCCACGGCTCGATGCAGCCACCAGGTCTATTTGGCTCTGGCAAGAGCCCAGTTCAGCCGCCAAAACTGGGAGAAGCCGCACTCCCCACAGGCCGTATGCTCACCGTGGGTGCCTGCCGCCCGCTCAAACCACCTCCAGGCGGCCATGGACAATTCGCCGGCTCCAAGCTCCTTGCAAAACGGGGCCTCAGACTTCCGAGCCCAACCGCCGGTAGTGTATCAGCCCAGGAGGGCGGGCCAGCCCCACCAGTCCAAGCAGCCAGTGTAGTCCACACCTCAAACTGCCCCGACGCCAGCTTCAGGGGGCCGCAGCCTCGGCCACGGAAAGGCGATCCGGAACCCGCACCGGCTCGATCTTGGTTCGCTCCGAGCAAGCCTGCTTTTGGTATGGTCACGCCTAGATGACGAGCGATTCTTGGTAGGACTGGCCCCTCCAGCAGGTCCTTTTTGGCCGGGCCTCAGCAACATCCGCGGCTCAACACAGCTCCTTTCAATGGCCGCACCGCTAACGTGTCGCAGAGTATTTCCAAGTCGTCCAAGCACCTCAACGCCTTTCCCCTCCACACTGAGAGGCCCAAAAGGTGCCAGAACCGATGAAGGGGCAGCAGGGGGCTAAGATGCTTGCATTTCAGCAAGATATTGGGCGGATGAAATATAGGGCTCCCTGAGCTCGCCTAGAGCGCGACCACCATGTTGGACTGCTAGGCCACGCCCCCCATATTATGGTTTTATCATAATTTTATTTTTCTGTGACTGACTCTGACCAGTGGGGCGATGATCCACGGCCATTAATGAAGAGGCCTCTCCTGATCCTCTCCCCTGGTGACAAGCCGCAACGAACTAGCACTAGCTTATTTTCAAATTAGAAACATGAGAGTGCAGTTATATAGTGGCCAAGTACCCTTATTTCTTATGTGACACTTTCCGTCAGGCCTGACTTTTCGCCATCTACACTTTGCATGCCAGGATTTTTGAGCCCACACTGTGGAACTACAAATCCAAGAACGCAAAAGTCCTTTTGGCAAAGAAGCCAGGAATGCGCAATGCTTTCACATGACACAGGAGGCATTTGAAGGCCATGCGTTCCATAGCTCGCTGACATTCTTTATTCAATTCAAGTGCTTTCTGGGAAGTTTGTGGCAGTTATTGGGAGACAGAGCTGGGGTAGGTTAAGGGCTTGTCGCCACGCCATCTGACAGTCATGAGTGAACAACGTGCTCTGCTTTCACTCCCGTCAGCCTAGAGCTAACCAGTATGGGGTCTCACAACAATACAAGGTAAAGACAAACCTTGTATTAATCACGCACGGCTGGTAACTTGATCAATCAGTTACAGTGGAAGCACCAGCCGTGCAGTAGTGTAAGATTTCTGGAAAATTTATTTTTTGGGTCCTGACGAATTGCCGATAGACCCCTTAGGGGCTGATAATGGCAAGAAACATGTTGACCAAAATGTATAGGACACTTGCTCTACAGGAACATTATCTCCAATTAGGGCCACACTGTTTTACTTAGGTTAGCGAGCCCCGCGAATAAAATTTAGCAAATAGGGACTTCCTAAACATATTTTAACATACTTCCTTCACTCCGCTTCACTACTCACTCGAATCCACACACCCCCACGCACCTAACGGCTTTATCTAAAAGAACTCCGCTAAAGAGCCCCTTCCCGGGTGCCCGTCGGGCATTGCAGCACCGGCCCGACGACAAGCACGCCCAAATGATGAAGCATGACACCTCTCGGGGTGTGTGAGGGCACTTCCTCCAAAAGGAGGTTATTCCACAGACCTGACCACCTCTACCTATCTCAAGGAACTGCACACCTTGTATATATAGACCAGTTATCTAGTGGTACCAGGGGTGCCAACAACATAGAGAATTGGCTCCACAAAGTATTTTTTAGTGGGTTCATTAACTTCCATTGGAGTACGGGATATTGTTAAGCATCATAAAAAATATTTTAAACCAGAGAAGAAAACCATTTTCCTTGGGAAACAGGGAATATTATTTCTAAACGGACAGCTTTTTCAATTTTGATACAGGAATATTTAGATAAAAAGAGAACAAAACGTTTATTGTCATTTTACGTGCTATCCATTTATAAAATCCCATAAACGTGACTGAGCGGCACACAGAAACATTAAAAAAGCAATCATTTCAAAACAACATCATACAATATGTAATGATTGCAATTGGTGTACACCTGCTCTTTAACTTCACATGCAAATCCCCTACCTTTGCCCCCATTTTCAGGACCATTTTTGGTCTCGCCTGAGACAGCACATGCGCTGTTGCTTGCAAGATATTTTTCTAGCTTAAAGGGGGCTAAGATCCTGCCCATTGCTTACCGTTGGTTGGCTTCATCGTCACTCTTATTTGCTGGTTCCAGCTTGGTCAGCACATGCCAGCTTCACTGACCTTTCATGTGTTTCTCGCTGCCCTAGAGCATGGGCCAAGTACTGCTTCCTTTCTTTGTGGGTATCCTTCTGCTGTTTGCACTTTCTGGCCCAGCTACTTTTTTCTTCTACTTCTAGCACTCACTAACAGGGCATGTGTTTGCAGGCCCTCTCTTCTCCTTCTCCCGCTCTGGGTCGTTGCTTGCCCCACCCCCCTTCTGCATTATTACCCCATTGTTATTACTTGCCCACTCCCTCGTTGTTGACCCGTTATCATTACTTGTCCCGTACCTGTACCGTGTTGCTGCTTGACCTGTTGCTCCTCATCCCTGCCCCTCACCACTGTCCCTCACCCCGTCATTGTCCTTTCCCCCGTCCCTCCCCCATCTTTGCTGTTCCTTGCCCCTTCCTCCACTCCCTCCAGCCAGAAAAAAAGTGCTATGATGCAGCCACTGTTGGGCCACATCATAGTGCTTTGTTTTCTAACTTTTAGCTGTGCTGCTGTACAGTACAGCTAAAATACATTGACAAAGTCAATAGCTTTCGCTTAAACAACACCCACTGGCTTTGCCAAAGCTTGTTGACATTTGAGACAGTCTGCACTTAAGTCTTCAGAACACTTTTCCACACAAATTTGCACCCTTTTTCCTCACTTACTGGGCCACCACAAAGGGCAAGTGGGGGGTGGGGCGGGCTAGGGGGAACGAGGGGAAAAAAGAATAAGATTTTTTTTTTACTTACCTGTTCCTGCCGCCAACACCGACGGCCGCCTTGGTGGTTCTCTCTCGCAGTCACTGGAAAGCACAAGCTCCCCACCCAATCCAGACGCTGCCAGGATTGGTCTGAGTGGCCTGGTCTGATGCTCAGACAGTGCCTGGGAGCCTGCAGCTTTTCTCTGACCTGACTGTGAACACAGCTGGGTTTAAGAAATTGAAGTGCGCATGTCTGTTTGGCCAGCCTAAGACGGCCGGCCAAACTTACATGCGCACTTCTAAGTGCCCACCACTCCTCCCTGTCATGAACAAGCACGGCCCTGCCCTACACAGGCATGCCAGCCAGAGCCAGTCACAGAAAAATAAAATTATATTATGGTTTTATTATCATTTTATTTTTCTGTGACTGACTCTGACCAGTGGGGCAATGCTCCTCCGCCATTACGGAGGAGCTGCCCCTGGATGTTTCCACGTTACGTTTTGGGGCTTTTCCTGTTGTGGACACCGGGTCCACCCATAGAAGAAGGGAAGTTTCTTTATCGGAATAAGTGGGGCAATGCTGGGCAGTAGGAATTTTGTGGCTCCCTCTGTATTCCGGAAGTGTACATCATAGAAATGCAAGGAAAATGTGTGATTTTAGACAGAGTTTGAGGTATATAGAGCATTGTGGGTAAAAAAACACCCTGGACTCCCCTCGATGTTTAATTTTCCAAAATGTCTGGGTCTTGTAGTTTTCTCCAGGTAGAAGACTACCCAAGCCCAAAAAGTGCAGCCATTCACCATGGCAAGTGGGAAGATACTGGGATATAACCCCACTCTCATGGCCTATCTGGAAAAACAACACCCAAAAGAATCAAATGTCCTCTTGCTTGCCTGTGAGATGGGATGTCGTTATCCGCAGAAGAGCAGAAAGACTGTTGAGGCTTTAGGGTTGAGGTCTGATGTCAGTATAGACCAGACCCACCCCATTATTTTATTTAAAAAATTAACCCTGGCATCCAGTGGGCTTTCTGTCCCCTGGGACAAATTTAGGGCAAACTCCCTCTCTGTCCGTGGAGGACAAAATACTAGTTTGCCCTTTTTGGGGTGGGAGTATCGTTTGTCAGAGACTAGGCCTGGGCGTAGTTCGCGGAGTTTTGCTACGCGGAACTCCGCGAAGTTACAAAAAGTTCCGCGAAGTTCCGCGAGTGCAGGAGTGCAGTGCGAACTGCAAGTTGTGCTTGTATTCCTGCCGCTCGGGCAGAAATTCTACCCGAGCGGCAGCTCGCGCTCGCGAACTTACCATTCGCTATCGCGAACTTACCGTTCGCGATCGTGAGCGGGGAAAAAACTCCGCTGCACATCGCAAAGCGGAGTTTTCTGCACTCCGTGAGCTCCGCGGAGTGCGAAGTGCAGAAAACTCTGCAAACTCCGCGAACGGAGCGAAGTTCACCGACCAGGCCTATCAGAGACCAACGCCGCACCTCTTTCTTTCACCTCAAATGCAAAATGCCTGGTGTCTAGTGGGCTTTCTAACCCTCCACCTGGGAGCAGTTTTAGGGCAACCACCCCAATTGAGGTAGAAAGACGCTATTGGACCTTCTGGGGCAAGGGTATGGCTTGATGCCAGGGTTTGCTGCCACCTCTTTTTGCTTGTTTTGTCGCCAATATGAAAGTCCTGGTGTTTACTGGGCCTTCTGCCCCCCTCCCTGGGAGGGTAGATTGGGGAAATACCTCTGGGAGTAGAAAGTCTATTGGGCCTCGGGAGATGGGTCAGCATGGGCCCATGCCCAGGGGGTGTTGCCCCCCAAAAAAACAGCATAAATGCAGTCCCTGGTGCAGTTTTGCCCCCCCAGAGGGGCAAATTGGGGTTAATTGCCCCCATCTGCCTCCCAGGGGATGAGAAAGACTGTCTGCCTCATTGTTGGGGTGGTGGCATGGCCATGCCCATGGTGGGCAGCCCCTACCTCTATAGTTTTTTAAAAATTATATTCCCTGGTGTCTAGTGGCTTTCTGCTCCCTGGGGGACAGATTGATGGTAATTACTTTATCTGCCCCCCGAGGGGGCACAAGGACTGTCCTCCTTGTTGTTGGGGTGTGGGCATGGCCATGCCCATGGTTTGCAGCCCCAACCCCTCTATTTTTTTTAAGTAGTTCCCTGATGTCTAGTGGGCTCTCTGCCCCACAGGGGCAGGAAGGGGTTAATCTCCCCCATCCTTGGATTGAAAAACTTAAAATATTTATTTAGAGTGGGGCATGACAATGCCCATGGTAGGCTGCCCCCACCCGTATATTTCTTGTTATTATATTTCCTGGCGTCTAGTGGGCTTGCTGCCCCCCTGAGGGCAGATTGGGGTGATTAGCCCATATGCTCCCAGAGGGGGGCAGAAAGACTGTCCACATCATTGTTAAAGTGGGGCATGGCCATGGCCATGATGGCATGATGGGCAGCCCCTCCTCTATTTTCTTTCATTTAAAAGGTCCCTGGTGTCTAGTGGGCTTTCTGTCACCCTGGAGGGACAGATTGGGAGAAATCCCTCACCATCCATCCCCCAGGGGAGCCAAAAGGCTGTCAAAATGTTTATTTGGGGTGAGGGCATGGCCATGCCCATTGTGGGCAGCCCCCACCCCTATATTTTTTTATTATATTCCCTGGTGTCTAGTGGGCTTTCTGTCCTCGGGGGGGGGCAGATTGGGGTAATTAGTAAATTTTATATGGGGCTGGGGGGAGCACAAACCCTTGCCCAAGGGTAAGCTCCCCCAAAACCCCTGGTGTCTAGTGGGTGGATCCTTGCTTGGGTATTGCTTTCCTGTGGCAATCCCCAAGCAGGCATCCACTGGGCAGGGATATCATTGGCAAGGGGAGATTCTCCCCAATGAGCATTCGCATGAATGTGAGAAGAAGTGAATCTGGCCATGTTCTGATGGAAGTAATGGGCTGCTGGATTTGATCCTGATGTACTAGCCAAGCCAGTAAGATGCGTGGCTTGTCCGCCTCCGAGTGTGTACGCACCATATAAGTCCTAATATTGATGCAGCAGAGTCACTCAAGGAGCTCTATACGGTGGGTGCGATAGAGGATGGTGTGGGACGCCTTGCACAAGTTGGTAGTGCTCTAGGGATGTGAGGGATTCTTCAGTGCCCTTAAGCTGTGCCTCCAATTTGCACTCTGCACCCACCGTGGAACCTACACTATTCCCCCTAATTGAGACTTTGAATGCCTCCCATTAAATTGCTCCAGAGGAGACTGTTCCCTGGTTCAGTTCAAAGAACTCAGCGACGGCTGTGCGAAGCAAGAAGCGGAACGCTGAGTCTTCTTGCATTCGGGGTTGCATGTGCCAGGTGGGAACGGGTGTACATGTTCGACCCCAGCTAAGGGTCATCTGTAGTGGGTTATGGTCGGAAACAGTTCAGTTAAAGTAATCCGCCTGCTTGACAAGAGTGCTTAAACAGAATGAGCATAGTATTCTATCTAAATGCTCATGCAAATAGTGCAGGGAATAGAAAGAATAGACACTGTGAGTGTGTTTGTGGAGCCGTTAATTGTCCATGAGGTTCCAATGAGCCAGCCAATGCATTAGAGCTTTAGCATTGTGTACAGTAGGAGCTTCTGGAAGTGGAGGGAATGACCTATCAAGAATGGTGTCTAACACACAGTTAAAGTCCCCTCCCATGAACCAAGGTGGATCAGCCCATTGTGCCAATTGCAAGGATAACGAGGCCCAGAAGTAGGTCTGGTCCGTGTGTGGGACTCAAATGTTTCCAGTTACCAGGAAAGAGCTATCTAGACGTCCATGGAAAAGAACATACCTGCCCTCTTTGTCTATATTAGAGGCCAGGAGTTGAAATTGAATGCCTACCCTAATCCAGATTAGCACCCCCATAGCAAAGGGTGAGTATTTGGTGGAATAACCCTGACCTCTCCACCGTCTTTGAAGCCGAGTGGCTTCCTGAGGCATGAAGTGGGTTTGTTATGTTATGTTATTTATATTTAATATAGCGCACAACTCACCCGGGGCATCTCGGCACTGTTGCGGAAACAGGGATCAGTGGAGGGAGAGAGGAGTTCAGAATAGGTGGGATTTGAGTAGTTTCCTAAATTTACAGTAGTTCGGACATGTGCGAACATGGAGTGGAAGCTTGTTCCAGTAGTAGGGAGCAAGATAGGAAAAAGCCTTTCCTCCGTTGCGAGTCAGACGAATGCGAGGAACACACAATAAGGCTTTATCACGAGATCTTAGGCAATGGCAGATGTAATGGGCCTTTCCCTATTAGGGCATTATAGGTAAGGCAGCAGATCTTAAAACAGGATCTTTTCTTCACTGGCAGCCAGTGCAGTTCCCTCAACAATGGAGCTGATGCCATGCCGGAAAGGCAATTGAGAACAAGCCTGGCTGCAGTATTTTGAACTACCTGGAGTTTGGCAACTAAGATCTCGTAGCATCCGCTAAAAGGGCATTGCCGTAGTCCAGCCTGCTTATTACTAAGGCTTGGACAAGAGTCTTTCGGGCAGAGGTTGGAAGGCAGGGGAATATTCTGCGCAGAAGGCACATGTTATGATAGCATACTCCGGAGGTGGCCAAGATATGCTCTTTCATCGTTAGAGCTTGGTCTATTTTCATGCTAAGATTTTTTACTGCTCATTTGAGCACAGGAGTGGAGCCCAGTTGGTGAGGCCACCAATCGTCTGTCCAAATAGAGGAAGCTTTCCCAAACAGCATGATCTCCATCTTGTCTGCATTTAATTGGAGATAGTTCTTGTTCATCCAATCGGAGTTGGCTAGCATGCCCATGGTGAAACAATTTTTTGCCGCTGTCAGATCAGGGTCAAATGCAAACATCAGCTGCGTGTCATCCGCATATGAGATTATTTCAAAGCCAAAGCACTCTGCGATCCTGGCAAGAGGAGCCATGTAGACATTGAACAGGAACCCTGCGGAACACCCTTGTCAAGGATTGTCTTACAAGTGGAAAATGGGCCCAGGATGACAGTTTGATGTCTATCTTTCAGAAAATGATGGAGCCATTTGAGTGCAAGGCCTTGTATGCCAATCTCTTGCAGCCTTTCCAGCAACCTCGTGTGAGAGACTGTATCAAAGGCTGCTGAGAGATCTAACAGCACGAGCATTACTGGGTTACCTGCGTCCAGACCCAGGCGCAGAGAATCAGTCACGGCCAGGAGCGCCGTTTCCGTGCTATGCCCTGGTCGAAAGCCAGATTGGGAGGACTCTAGGATTTGGTTGGTTTCTAGGTAGGTAACGAGTTGTTTATTGATTAGGCTTTCAAGCTGTTTGCCCAGGAGAGGTAGCAAAGATATGGGCCGGTAATTGGCCAGGGATTTTTGGTCCAAGGTGGGTTTTTTTAAGATAGGCCGTACACACGCCGCCTTCCTCTAAGGCGGGATTGTGCCTGTTTTCACCAAGCAGTTGAAAATCTCTAGGATCGTCGGGGCAAGGCAGTTGGACAGCAGAGACATTATTTTGGGGGGCAGATATCCAAAGGGGAGCCTGACTTGGCTGTCGCCAGAGAACTAAAGATTGCCTCCAAGGTGAAAGGCGCAAAACTGTCTAAGATGTAGGGTATATCCTTTAACTGATCCACATCGGAACTAGTGATCCCTACCCCAGGAGAAGGGGGAGGTAACATTTTGCATAGATGTTTCTTACAATAGTGCAATGTGCGTGTCTCTGACATTTAAATAAGAGCAGACAGAGTAACAATTGCGTGCCATGCAAATGCCTCTTACGTTCCATGTCACTATGTTGTAATCTGTGATGGATCTAGTATTGCCAGCAGCCATGGATACAGCATGTGAGTGGAATTGTAGTGTGGGTGAGTAGCAGCAAGGTAGGTCTTTCTATCCTGCAACATCCACTTAACCAGTTGGTAGAGACATTGAAGTGGCCATCCATCCCTAAAATCTAGGAATAACACAGCTATGAGGGCGGAGAGCAAACGGCTTTCTGTCCAAACCAGTAGAACCAAGAGAAAAATCATTAGTTGATGTGAAATAGAAGTGGTGTTGATGACAAGATATTGCTGCATGTAGCCGAGAGACCCCCAAGCATATTAATGAGCCCCTAGTTAGGAAGGTAAGGCAGCACTTGGAAGTATTAATCAGAGTGTATGTTGCAACCGGAGAAGGTAGGGTGGATGCTCCCATTACCTCTAGTCATAGGTACAACAGGTAGATGAGGAGAGGGTAGTGAGTGGTGCAGCATGTGTGAGCAATTAGCTCCAATTTGAGGCAGCAGGGGCAGGAAAATAGGGAAGAAGGCATTCAAATTTTTAGCAATCGCAATGAATAATGAGATCAAAGTAGGTAATCTGCAAGCTTGAGGTGTAATATCTGGTAGAGCTCCCAGAGTCAGTGTTGAAAGTTGAGAAGAGGTAGAAGCTGCGTCAGAGGAGATCGCAGGGTCCGAGTCTGGCATTTTCGAGCTCATGCGGAATGTAATTGCAATCTCAAGTGCCAAGAGCTGGCTTTCCACCACCTGGCTGTCAGTAAGGGCCTTGACAGAATATTCCACCAGTTTAGGACGTTGGGTCAGTTTGCAGGTGCGCCTGAGGGGTGAGTGCACACAGAGTCTAGGGAGAGCTGACTCTTAGGGGCAGAGAGCTGTTCGGCCCAGTCGGAAGCTGCTGTGGAATTATCAAAGAAGTCCAGGCTCTTCTGGGCTTTTATGAGCAGTTTGGCCAAGTACAATAGCGAATACCTCAGCCCATGTTCCCTCAGCTTGCGATTTACTCTAGTGAAGGAGGCTCGCTGGTGCTGCACCGCAAGTGTGTAATTGGGGAATAACATTATTTGGTGATTGTCAATCTGTAGCGGACCTGCACAAAGAGCCTCTTGTAGAATTATGTTGTGGTCCCTGTAGTGTAGTAAAAAAGGGACATGGGGCTATAACCCAGAGGAGGGACCCTATTTGCTCTTTCTATGGATAAGAAGGGGGTCAGTGCATCTACAGGCATGAAGGATTTGATTCATGCTTTGAGGCATGATCCCGGGTTGGCTCCCTCTGCTCCCTCTGCCAGACCCACAATCTGAAGGTTGCTCCGATGGACCCGACCCTCTGCATCATCAGCCCTCTCCTCCAGGAATCACGCTCGGTCAGTTAAATCCAGTATGCGCTTCTGTGCATTGTCCATCTTTGCCTGTAACTCCTGTATGATGTGTTTCGACTGCAACACTTGGTCAGCAGTTTTCTTTGATCCTCATGGATGAGGGTAATTTCAATGATTACAGCGTTGGTTTTAACCTCAAGGCAGTTAGTGATTTTTCAATCACCCCCAGTATGGAGTCCAATTTGGCTGCTGCATCCGGCAGGCAGGGGCTCAGGAGTACACCTAGTGGATGGGGTTCCCACTTGTTTCGAGCTGTCTGGGTGAGGACCGGTTGTTCCTGCTTGCACCTTTCCCATTGCGTGTCCGGCTCAAAGCCCAGGAGGCACAAGGCTGAGGGAACGGTGTTTGATCGGGTGAGACCTGCACAGGCCCACCTGTGGCACATCCACGCCCGAGGAGGCCCCCAGTGCACTCATAGTCACGAGCTTTCCCTGAGACAGAGATGCATATTTCCGGTCGCTTGGGCCGGGCGGCAGAGTACCAGTGGAAGGACACATCAGGAATGGTAGCAGGAATTTGGCTTGCTCCCCAGGGCCAATGGGGACCCTCAGTAGCAACCCCACTCATCCACTCTGTGCACACACAGGAGTAGCACTGTGTCATCTTGGTCAGCAGTTCAGGTCCCCTAGGGGATGGCTGCCGCTGTTTGTGCCAGTCAGGGTCTTTGTGCTCCCATGCCCGAGCACCAGTATTCCCACAACAATGCCCTAAGCATAGGCTGTGTAGGTGAGGCTAGATTTTGCGCGGATCTCGTGGGGAATGAACAGATTATGAATTAGTGCAACGGAGCAGTGCACTGATGCGTATGTCATCTTGGCTTGCCTAGCCATAACCCCAAACGATTGATAGATTGGAGAGTTATTCCACCAAGGCTTCAATGAATGTGCATGCCTCCAGTGTTCATCACTGGATGTATTCCAACCATCTCAAATTGAATAGTTCCAAAACAGAGATTCTTGGACCCTCATGGTGTTAGAATAGAAAAATTCATGTTTGCGCATTGTTCTATGTATGTTAGCATTCGCGGCGCCATTTTCAATGCCGGAGCCATTTTGTGTTATAATCGAAACGTATACTTCGTATTTCCAAGAAAAGGCCTCTGTTAGGTTATGTTTCTCCAAAGCTAGTTTTGCTTCACTAATGAATACACTGTTCTTATTAGCGCATACCTTTCCCTCTAGATAGAGGCCTTCTCCCACTTGTCTAGTGGCGGGCATGGGCAGAACGACCTTGGATAGAAGATGGTGTGTGCCCGGCCTCAGAATCGCAACTACATTTTTGTACTTCATTGTTTAGCTGCATCTGCTTGGAAAATTCCATTGTGGGCGTGCCTTCATCGGATCTGAAATGTACATAATGTATCTTTATGCTTGCTGATGTCAGTCCCTCTGCAGCACTCCTGGGCAGACTCGGCTCCACTCTGAGTGTATCCAAATAAACAGATATTGGTTTGTATTCTCTGCTGTCTGACCGACTCTTCATTTGGTATGGAAAGCTGAGAGGTGGTCGTGAGTGACCCGAGTGACCCTAATTGGGCCACTTCCTTCAGTCGGCGACTGAACAGGGACTCCTTCGGGTGAGTGACCCATCCCCTTCAGCGGACGGGGGGAGGTCGAGGCCATCGTCGGGTCGGACTGATGGATCAGGGATCCCTGCACGAAGAGTTTCTGATACTCGCAGCTGCCCCTTCTGTCCCGCCGGACGGTGCCTCGCCCAGCGGTCATTCCGACTGGAGTCCTGAACGGCGAAACCCTTGGATCTGACCGTTTGGTCTGAAGAGTCGGCAGTGGAGAATTAGTTCGCTTGACCTGCATATATTAGGTGAGTTTGTTTTGGTTCTTAGTGGACATGGTACCATTTTGGTTTGCATTTGGTACGGTCTGAGGACCGTCTTTGGGATAAAAGCATTTGCAATTGCTTTGCCAGGCATAAATAGTGAACTTTTTTTCTTATAAGAATGCCTGGGATCAGTAAACTGTTTTCTTTGTGCTGTCGCTGTTGTTCTGTAGATGCTCGATTGGAAGAAGCTCAGCCGGCACCTCCAGAAGGCACTCCAAATTTTGATATGTATGTGAAGCATGGTCTTGGCCCTATTATGTTTAGTACATTACGGCACAAATATACGCGGGACAATGCTGAGTTGGAGTCGCCGTTGACGGGCACTTTCGATGAACAAAAGATTGGGTATTTACAGGAACAGTTGTTCAAGAGACAAAGTAGACAGTCTATGTTTGATTCCCTCAGAACGTGGCAGAAAGCAGCTAGGCAGAGATGATTGAAGACGGAGAAGGAGGCACGGAAAGGGAAGATGCAGACACTGACTCAGAAAGCTGTAGCATATGATAGAGAAAAACAGGAGAAGGGAGTTGAATGTGAAGATAGGAGATTTGGATTGCATGTTGATATATCGTATATGGCTCAGGAGGAAACTGATACTTTTGTGGAAGAATTGTTAGACACCTGACCCCTGCCCCCATATACCCCGCAAAGGATATATCCCACTGTCCCTGTGTCATCACAGACCCCTGTTACAGCTGTTCCCACTATCCCCATATCTACTGCTGTTGTCTCGACGGCTGCAGCTTCGGCTCCTCCTCCTCCTTCTTTGCCTTCGCCGTCTGTGGCAACCGTGACTGTTAGTACACCAAGTACACCCATTGTTTCGGCATCCCTGTCTCCAGCTCTCTCTCCCCCGGGGCACCCGCCTGCAACGATCCTACCAGGTGCTTCTGTTGTTTCTCCATCTTTGATGGTTCATTTCCCAGCATTATTGGGTGTTGAGACACCAAAACATGGATCGGAGGATAGAGATTTGGCAAAATTTAATGAGCGTATGGGCCCTTTTGTACGGTCCGTGGTGGGGGATGAGGAGAAGAAGGTAGTAGCTAATCAGGCTGCGCAGTGGGGTCGTTATCCTATTTCCCCATTTCAAGTAACCCTGGGCAGAGTTCGCGGAGTTGCACTACGCGGAACACCGCGAAGTGCAAAAAAAACTCTGTCGCACTACGCAGAGCTCCGCGAGCGGCGGAGTATAATAGACAAATTCCGTTTGCGGTGATTGCACAGTACCGGATGCTTGTCCGCACTGTGCAATCATTGCGAACGGCACCATGCACAGCGCAAGCATTCCTTTTCTGCTGCTCGAGTAGATTTTTACACGAGTGGCAGCTTTCACAACGTGAACGGGCAGTTTCTCAACGCGAGCGGTCACGAGCATACGCGACCACTCGCAATGAGAAACCTGACCCCCCCCGCATTGAGAAATCTTGCTGGGATGTTGATTTTCCACGCTCGCGCTCGCCAACTTGATGTTGACGATCGCGAACGAGGAAAAATCTCGCCGGGATGTTGATTTTCCACTCTCGCCAACTTGATGTTGACGATCGCGAACGAGGAAAAATCTCGCCGGGAGGTTGATTTTCCTCGCTCGCGGTCACTAACTTGACGTTGACGAACGCGGGCGAGGAAAAAAACTCCGCTCCGCAACGCGAAGCAGAGTTTTTCGGAACTCTGCGATCTCCGCGTAACGCGGAGTGCAGAAAACTCCGCAAACTCCGCGAGCGGAGCGGTGTTCACCGCCCAGGGTTAATTTCAAGACCCCTTGCATTGACTATTGGTCCTTTCACTGTGAATTCTCCATTTTTGCTGACATCTAATTGTGGTGAAAATTTGATAGGTTTGGACTTGTTGAGGACATTGCATGCTACTATTTATTGTTCCCCGGTAGGTGTTTATATGACGATGGGCCCAAATATGAGTACTAGACAGTGCCTGTCTCTCCCTCTTCCTGCTGAATTTGCTGACATACCATCCACTTTATGGGCGACGGGTGATACAGATGTGGGATTGCTGCATATACCCAAGGTTTCGATTCAGGTTAAAGATAATGCTGTTTTGCCTCGTATTCCTCAGTATAAAATACCTCAGGCAGGAGAACGGGCCCTGTTACAAATTATTCAGGATTTGATCAAGAATGGAGTAGTGGAAGAGACGTCTGCCAATATTTGTAATAGTCCCATTCTTCTGATTCTTAAAAGGGCGCCTTCGGGTTCCCCTGATGATCATGAAGATGTTTACCGTTTTGTGATTGATTTGCGCTAAGTTAACAAAATAGTGGTTCCTCAGTTTCCAGTGGTCCCAGATATTACTACACTTTTGACGATGATTCCTTCCACTGCTAAATTCTTTTCTGTCATTAATTTGAAAAGTGCATTTTTTAGTATTCCTATTCATCCAGATAGCAGGTACTTATTTGGGTTTACACTAGCTGGCAGAAGCTTTAGATTCTGTCGAGCTCCTCAGGGCTATACTGAGAGTCCAAGTATTTACAGTCAGGCTTTAAAGAGTCAGTGGATTCCCATTCTCTTCCCACTGGTAATGTATTGGTACAGTATGTCGACGATCTCCTTATTGCGTCTGACACGGAGCAGGGTTGTAAAGACAGCACTGTTAAATTGTTGTTACATTTAGCTCATCATGGACATAAGGTTTCTCGTTCTAAATTTCAGTATTGTCGACAGGTCGTCACCTATTTAGGTCACCTACTGTCGAAGGAGGGTAGGAGGCTAACCCCTGAGCGCATCAGTACCATTGTTACAATGCCCATTCCACAAGCTCAAAAAGATGTGCGAGCTTTTATAGGTATCACTTTCTACTGTCGCCAGTGGATCCCCAACTACTCGTTACTAATCAAACCTTTGCTTGCATTGACAACGAAAGAAGTGCATGAGCCTTTGCCTTGGACACCTGAATGTAAGCAGTCTTTTGAGCAATTGAAAACTGCGCTTTGTTTGGCTCTATTGCTTGGCACCCCTAATTATAACAAACCATTTGTGTTGTACGTCCATGAGATGGCTGGTTGCGCGCTTTCTGTCCTAACACAAAAAGTTGGAGTTAAGCAACGGCCGTGTGCTTATTTTTCTGCTGTTCTTGATCCAGTCGCGGGAGCCCTTCCGAGTTGTCTAAGAGCGGTCGTGGCTGTGGCCACTTCAATCAGACAATCGGCTGGGCTCATGCTTGATACTGACCTCACAGTCATGGTACCCCATGCTATAGATACACTTATGAATAAGACAAAGACACAGCACCTTACCAGTGCACGTCCTACTGGCTATGAATTGACATTGTTTGCTAAACATATCACGATTAAAAGGTGTGCTACTCTGAATCCAGCCACGTTACTACCCCTCCCTTCCGAGAGTGATGAAGTCGATAAACATGATTGTATCTTCGGGACGGAAGAAGAGACGAAAGGACGGCTAGACTTGACTGATGTTCCCTTATCTGACCCACAAGGGGAACTATATGTTGATGGCTCTTGTATGAAATTATCAGATGGCACTACAACTGCTGCTTATGCTATTACCACACTGCGTACAGTAGTAGAGACATCACGAGTCCCTTATCAGTCTGCTCAAGCTGCTGAGCTTGCTGCCCTTATTCGAGCTTGTGAACTGAGTGAGGGGTTGGTTGTCAATATCTATACTGACAGCCAATATGCCTTTGGGGTCGCGCATAACTTCGGGCGACATTGGGCAGAGAGAGGGTTCCTCACTTCCCATGGTACCAGATTCCAACATGGGCCCCTTATCCTGAGACTTATATCTGCTTTGACACTCCCTAAGAAGTTGGCCATAGTAAAGTGTATTGCCCATAAGAAGGTTACCGACGATGTAGGTAGGGGAAATGCCTTTGCAGATCAGACAGCTAAGGAAACAGCCCGGACAAAGATGAAAAGAATGTTTGTAGCAGGTCCGGCTAGGTGGGTGCCTGAGGTTGTCATGATTGAGGACACTCTTAAAAATGTAAAAGAGATACAAAGCGAGGCCACAGTAGAAGAATTAGCGGTGTGGCAGGAAAGTACATCACAATTGAATGACGAGGGATGTTGAATCGACAAGTCAGGGAAGCAGAGATGGATGTTGCCAGATGCATATGTTCTTCCTGTAGTCACGATAGCTCATGGTCCAGCTCATATCAGTGCTATGGGTATCTGTAAATTGTTAGACCCTGCATGGCAGAATGATAATACCCGCAAGACTGTCGCACATTTAGTGAAGTATTGTATGGTGTGCATGATGCACAATCCTGGAAGGGGCACCCCGACACCGCCTGGTAATTTTGCACCCCCTACCTTTCCTTTGAGGTCCTCCAAATGGATTACATTGAGTTAGAGAGATGCAATAATTTGTATGTCTTGGTGGTTGTCTGTGCATTTAGTGAATGGGTGGAGGCGTATCCCATTAAAGACAATACAGCCATTACGACTGCAGAGATACTTCTGAAGGAGTTCTTTCCTCGTTGCGGCTTGCCTCGTTTGATCTGGAGTGATAACGGAAGTCATTTTAATGCAAAAGTGATTCGATTGATTTGTGATGGTTTACACAAAGCAAAAGTTCCAAGCTGCCAATCATCCACAATCAGCGGGTTTGGTTGAGAAGTACAATGGTACTCAAGCTCAAACTGGCAAAAATTCAGGAGACCACAGGGTTAAAGTGGCCAGATGCTTTACCATTAGCTATTTTGTCAACAAGAACGACGGCACATTCTAGGACAGGATTGTCACCGTATGAGGTCGTGTTTGGATGCCCGGCAAATGTCTGGGGTGTCCCGCGACC
Source organism: Calotriton arnoldi (assembly GCA_963921515.1). Classification (NCBI taxonomy): domain Eukaryota; kingdom Metazoa; phylum Chordata; class Amphibia; order Caudata; family Salamandridae; genus Calotriton; species Calotriton arnoldi. Next base: position 2,014,591 of record CAWUFW010002404.1, on the reverse strand, counting down.
TCGGCGGTTTTCTGATATTGAGCACCCGTTATTGATTTACTATCTTGGCCAGTTAACCGAAAGTTTACGTTCTATTCACCAACAGGTCCGGGATTCCCTGCCTCCTACGCCAGAGGGACCCGGCCATGAGATTCAGCCTGGCGACTTTATCTTAATCAGAAATTTTCACCGGAAGAAAAGTTTGGAGCCGTGTTGGAGGGGGGCGGAGCAGGTCGTTAGCTACTTGTACTGCAGTGAAAGTCACTGGCCGTAAGGATTGGATTCATGCGGCTCATTGTCGCAGGATTCTTTTGCCCCTGCCCTACGACCAATGGGCAAAGGATGGAATAGGGGACTCTGAGTGCGAGACGGTGCCTCGGTTTGTCCCCTTCAGTGATGGCAAGCTGACCTGGACGCAAACGGACAAGGAAAATGATAATGTGCTGAATGCAGCAGTTCCTCCGGAAATACAAGCTATCCAGGAGCCCCTATTTGTTGACCCCTCTGTGCCTGGGGCTACTAGGTACAATTTGCGCCCTTGGCTGGGGGACGGTGCACAAAGGAGAAGAAAGATTAGTCAGGGATGGACTGTGTAAGTCAGGGTGTACTTTGCTATAGTACCAACGGAGTTAGTTTAGGGTGGTGAGAGTTTTGTGCACTTTTTGAACATTGGACAGGATTTATTGAAGTATCCCTTGGGGGATATATTATCCTGGTCGACGTGGGATACGTAGGACAGAGCAAGCTCCACTGACGGTGCTCAAGAGCTCCAACATATTGATGAACAATAGGAGACTGTACCAGTGAGGCTCTGACGGACACTTGGAACTTGTGTATTTCTTTGCACCTTGCCCCCCCCTTTATTTTTTTTATCATTCACCGTGTATCCGTGTAGAATGGATGCTGAGGAAGAGCAGCCAGTGATTCCCCTTGTTTACACACATGTATTTTGGTCCGCAAAGAAAAAAGTTATATGTGCTGTTCTTGTGATTTTGTCGCTATTGATCTTGGGTGGGGTGTCATGGGTTTTGGAACAGGATCAGGATGCACCATCATGTACCAAGGGTAAGGTTATACCTCAGGTTCGGCAGAAAAGAACGACCCCAAGTAATATATTTTTAGATACACATAAGAGATTCTTTGGAGAAGGTACTGCTTGATACCCCACTGATTCCGTCACTAGTTTATGGACTGCATATCCATTGTCTTTAGTGAATTATACATATACTGAACCCCCGGACTTTGTAGAGATAAAAGGTGTGTTTGGATCTGGTTATTCAGGACCATGCCTGTACCATCGAAAACCACTGGGGGAGGGTTATCCTGGCTGTGATAACACCTATTGTGATCATTTCTATATGGAAGAACAGAACATAACGTTGGTAGGTTGGCATTATAAAGAATTGACGATTTCCCGGCAAGCTGGTTATTATCCTGCTTGTTGTTCTATTATCAATAGTACTGACAAGTCATTGTACATAAATTGCTCTGGATTAGTGATGTATAAAGAAACAATCACTAATCAACTCCCTGTCAACAAGAGGATAACCTTCAAGCTCCTCACCCACGCACACAAAGCACTCCAGAACTCCGGACCAGCCTACCTCAACAGACGACTCAGCTTCTACACCCCCACCCGCCAGCTCCGCTCGACCAGCCTCGCCCTCGCCACAGTCCCCCGCATCCGGAAAACGACCGCCGGCGGCAGATCCTTCTCCCACCTCGCCGCCAAGACCTGGAACACCCTCCCCACCAACCTCCGACAGACCCAAGACCTACTGGCCTTCAGAAGACTCCTCAAGACCTGGCTCTTCGATCAGTAGCAGCACCACCCCCCTCTTCCCCCAGCGCCTTGAGACCCTCGCGGGTATGTAGTGCGCTTTATAAGTGACATGATTGATTGATTGATTGATTGGTAAGAGCAGACGATCCAAGTACTGTCGGAATGAATACTCTATATTCTGCTGTGGATTATGATAAACTGATTTATGCACACCCAGGTTTTTTCTTTCTGTCGAATGGAATGTATTCTAATATTCATAATGGTACAAATGATGTGGCACTTGGGATGGTACTGCCTTTGGGTGTACCTTGCAAACATGTGAAGCGTAAAGTAAGATGGGTTAAAAGGACATTGACCAGGAAAGTCTGTGAAGGAGTGACAGATCTCGAAGTCAATAATTATAGTAATGGTATTACTTTTGGATACATTGTTTCCTCCATAATTACATTTGGTGGTACTGCTATGGCCAGGGGTGAGAAAGCTAGAGAATACTTCGGATGTAATCTGCAAATATTGTCTAACTCCACAGTAGCAGCTTTGCGTGACATCTCCACCCAATTGGAAAGTATGCAGATATATTCCGAGCAGACTAGATATGCAGTTGATTTCATCCTAGCTAAGAGTGGTGGTGTGTGCGCGGTAGTAGGAGACCAGTGTGTAGGTAGGATCACAAATATGGAAAGGAATATTACCCAACACATTTTAGACATCCTAAAAAATGTTAAAGGAATGGAAAGTGGAAACTGGAGTTGGTCTCTTTTTGGCAGCTGGGGTTTGATCCTTGAAACGGTGATTTATTTCATTGTGATCTTGGTCTCTTGCTGTGTCCTTGTTCAATGCCTTCCCTTCTGTTGTTCCTATTGCACCACCCTTCTCACTCCTAAGAGGAAAATATCAATTCATGACATAAATGCTACAATTCTGATCCATAAAGAAATAGATGACCTTATGCAGATAGATGAGGGCATTTTTGAGACTTCTTCCCTCCTTACAATTTCCCTTCCTGATGCTGAAAGTATGGAGTGTTCCTAAAAAGGTCACCTATGATTCTATTGATTTATATGTCCTTTGCTATTATTAGAAAATCTTTAGCTCATGCTAAAAGGAGGGTCTGTTAGAATAGAAAAATTCATGTATGCACATTGTTGTATGTATGTTAGCATTCGCGGCCCATTTACTATGCCGGCGCCATTTTGTTTTATAATCGAAACTTATACTTCACTATTTCCGAGAAAAGGCCTCTGTTAGGTTATGTTTCTACAAAGCTAGGTTTTGCTTCACTAATGAATACACGGTTCTTATTAGCGCATGCCTTTCCCTCTAGATAGAGGCCTTCTCCCACTTATCTGGTGGCGGGCACGTGCAGAACGACCTTGGATAGAAGATAGTGTGTGCCCGGCCTCAGAATCGAAACTTACTTTTTGTACCTCATTTTTTAGCTGCATTTGCTTGGAAAATTCCATTGTGGGCGTGACTTCATTGGTTCTGAAATGTACATAATGTATCTTTATGCTTGCTGATGTCAGTCCCTCTGCAGCACTCCTAAGTGTCTGGGCAGACTGTGCTCCACTCGGAGTGCATCCAAATAAACAGATATTGGTTTGTATTCTCTACTGCCTGACCGACTCTTCATTTGGTATGGAAGGCTGAGAGGTGGTTGTGGGTGACCCTAATCGGGCCACTTCCTTCAATGGACCTCCACACTGTACGGTCTTATTTTTGGCCCTTGTGTCTGGGGCTAGCCTACTACATGGTATCTGTCATTAAAGGTGTGGGTATCAAGATTGCTGCCTCCTTGTATTTGGTTAACCAAGTGTCTTCTGTAGTCAAATCCTGCTTAAATTAGCTACATTGTTTAGAACCTCTGCTCTACCTGTTCAAACCTGCACTAAATGTTTCAAATCTCAATGCATTCATTTCTTCGCAGTTGGAATATTGTAATGCCATTTATTTTAGCTCTCCTGCTGGTCTTACGAGAAAGCTGCAATCGATCCAGAACTTTGCAGCTAGGTTTGCCAGTGGTGTCCCTCACAACTCTCGCATTTCTCCTACCTGGGCTCATCTCCACTGGCTACCAGCAACAGAGAGAATTTTGTTCAAATCTCTCTTCTTGTCTAATCCCCGGATAGATCCCCTCTCAGGACTCTTACACGCAGTACCTTCCTTCTCGTACACTTGGATCAGCTTCCGTTTGTAGGGTGGTGATTCCTAAGTTTTGTTGCAAGAGTGTTTGGGTTTGTGCCTTTTCTGTTGCAGCCGGCCAAAGCTGGAACCTACTTTTGAAGTTTGTTAGGAATGAACTACATCTTCTCACATTCAGGATATGATTGCATGCCTTGCTGTTACCTCTCATTTGGTTGGTGGGTTATCTATCCAGCTGATTGGGGCATTTGCTATTGGACCTGTTCTAGTACCAAGATTCTCCAGTATGGGTGATGTTGACGCTCTATAAAGCCAAACTACAAATAAATCTATATACAAATATTGGTATTGATTTATTTTATGTATATTGTTAAAGCACAAGCGTGCACTCTGTTATTCAGACATCACATATAATATCCACACACCAACCATTATGTTTGCACAACCACCACTGTATGCAGAAACACCTGTCAATGAGACAAATACCCAGTTATAATAATTCACTCCCTAACAGACGAAATCAACCACCATGAAATGCTCACACACACTATTGTACACAGAAACCATCGTACATTAACACATGAACCATCATTTAAAACACATCTCATTTTTAACTCAAAGAACTAGCAGGTTTCTGAGTTAAGATCGACTTAGTACAGCAGGGAGAAGGCAAGAACTTAACTTGGGAATTTCATGTCTTTTTAGATTTTATGTCAATGTCACCATTAACATAGTGTATATGCAGATGCAGAGAGTGGAATGTGCCATTTATTACCATTGTTCATTATTGGTAGGGCTCGTGACTCCAGGAGGTATAAATAAATGACACATTGAGCAATAGTGACTGTGTAGTTTTGCACCATATGAAGGATCTGCACGAAATTTGGCACTTATTGGTGCATTCTGTTAGAGTCGGTTTTTCAGTTTGGTGCAAATCTGTTTGAGGGGGGGATTACAGGGTAGAGAATAAAGCTGCATTTTCCTTTTGAACTCCCAAAAAAACTTTGCTCGTGCCTACAGCAAAAACGTCTGAATAGAATTACCCCAAACATGGCCGAAACTAGAATCTTATTCTGAAAAGTGCCTTTGAATGGGTTGGTATAACCCCATTTCGTAGCTTTTGAGATATTTACATTTCAAATAATTGTCAGCAAGCTCAAAGGGTTAATCAGTCAAGGGTTTTTGCATGTGACTGCATGGATCTGGACCTCTGGAGAGTTTGAGGATCCAAAATGTTGAAAAATAAACAGTCCTCACTTGAAGAGGGCAAGCAAGATCTCTGAGGTCATGGAACATTCTAGGATCCAAGCCATTGGATTGCCTGGCAGCACTTGCACTTTTTGTTGTAGTGTGTGCCTCAGGGTGCCAGGCTACAAAGAATTTGACCAGGAAATAGGTGACATAGAGAGTACAAGGGGGCTGACCGAGTATTCCCTGACCCCAGAGAGGATGTAGGTGGTCCCAGAGAGTCAAATTCTGATCCTAATATTAAAAAGCCCATGTTTTTCACAGAGGATTTGAAGGCCTGGATTTGGGGCCACAGATCCACAAATTTGTGGGTAGATGAGCAAGTATTTTGAAAACGTGGTCAAATGTAGCAACCTTCACTGATCATGGCTGAAGACCGTGCATAGCAAAGATTGGCCATCCGGGAGATTGGGAGCTGGGCCTTGCAACCCTCCTCTTCAGGGCTGTTAGTCATGTGCAGAGTTAGCCACCCATGGATGGTTGGGAGGAGGGCTTGGCTGTAGGTAGCCCCCACTGTGGACAAAGGCCATGTGTAGAGGCGATTGGCCAGCCATTAATTTGGCAAAAGGCCTCGCCATTGTCAAGGCACTCTGGCAAAGGCCTGCTGTACGTGTCCAGAGGCCATGCTCAGCCAAGGCTGCCCACCCATGCTGGGCTGGATGTAGGGTCCAGCCAGCACATGGGCAAAGAACATCCACACCATAGATTAGTCTTCAGAGGCTTGGGCCTTGGGTCCATGGGTCAGGCCCTTCAGTCAACCCCTGGTGGGGCATGGCAGAGGTTGGTCCCGCTTCCTTGGTTGGGCTACAGGCAACGCCCGCTGTGCACAGCCAAAAGCCATGAAAACTTGGGTTGGTTGCACATGCTGCGGGGGTGCAAGGCCTGGACCTGTGGCTAACCCTTGCCAAGGAGATTTTGAATGAACAGGACATGGATCAAGCATAGAATCAAAAACCCTAAGAGTTCCCTGAAACGGGTTGTGAAGAGATATTTTTATTCTCTCACTCTACCCACAAGTACAACCATATGTGTCAACTATGTTGTTGACATACACACAGTATGATTAGTATTGATGGTGAACGTTGTTTCAGGTTTTGCTCAGAAACAACCTTCGAGCTACATGATTCCATTAGCCAATTGCCTTTGAGAAAATAATGTATTGACTTAAAGGCTCTAAAACATGAAGTAGGCATAACTTTAAGCAACAGTGGTACTGTAGCCCATGGCAGCTCAAAGTCACACTAGGTGTAGACTTTTTCAGCTTCCAACGGAGCTAGGATACCCTACCCATGGTCTAAAGTGAAACACACAAGACAGATTTAAATCACTATGCATATTTACTAACCTTAACCATACTTATGTGTGGGAAAGGCACTTAAACATCGGACTCTGCCTTGTACGTAATACAGGTGAACTACAAGCGTATGCTAATCATTGTGACTGCCACTCCTTAAGTTGTGCGGACACAGTCCACTTGTGCGCTGTTCATATTATGCAAATAGTAGATCAACTTGTTATTTCTCTCTGGACAAACATTATTTATATCTACTTGGCTAACTCAGAAACTATAATTCATAATCAAACAACTAAGTATTATTTAAACTTTTCTGAAGGCTTTGCATTTTGAAAAGACCAAACCATAGACGCAACTTAGAATGCAATTTTATTGAACATTAGAAGATAGCATATAAAGTTTTTCTCTGTAAATATAAGTTGAATGTAAACATATTTTATACGCTTTGCTTCCAAATTTTATAAGTAGAAATAGTTTATACCATTTTTCCTGCATTGTCATATTTGGCCAATTAAATAGTATGTGTGTGCTTTTAAATTAAAGAACAGAAAACAAAGCATTGGTATCTTCCTAGCTCATAGAGCAAATACACAATTCATTTGGTATTTCGCTGCCGAGCAGACTACTGAAAACCACTGCACAAACTTTTTAATTAAAATCTCACGTTCCCAAAAAAATCCTCCCAAAAAACAATATACCGATACGAGCTGAAGAGCTATTTTCTAAAAGGAATGCCTTGTATGACTTATTTTTTAGCTACGCGAACAATATTTAGCAAAAGTTGCTAGAAAGGGGACATAATCATTCATAAACAAAGATACAGCAGAATCCATTGTTTTTCTTTCATTCAATGTCATAAATTCCAAATCCATGAAAAAGAGCAGTCTACGGGAAAGTGAACTCCCCACCCCCCCCTCCCCCACACAGTAATGAGAAATGAGCATGCATTCAAGGCACAGGTTATATTTCCTACATTTGTAGACCCACTGTTCGTGAACACCTTTGACAGCATCAGGCAGCAGAGCTGATCAGGGCTTGTACAACAAAGGGAAAAGCTATGGAATCGTGAGACACTTTCAGGGCTGCGTGGAATCAGAAACTGAGTAAGTTATTGCCCCATTGTTTTTATTGGAAATATTTGTAGAGCATGGGCCAAGCCCCGGAAGGCAGTGGATTGCGATACATAGCAATACGGTACATGTCACGCACGAGAGACAAGCAGGTATGTTCACAAAGTGAAGTCAATCCAGAAAAAAGGAAAGTGGCACAAGAAAACAAGACCGAGGTAATAATGGGGGAGAACATTAGAGGGATAATTTCAGAATGGTTCGAAGGGGTGGATTTTGAGATCTTTTCAGAATTGTACTAAAAAGGGAGAAAGTCTGATGTACAAAGGGGGGGGTCATTCCATAGGCATGGCCCATATGCTGAAAAGCCTGGTAGCTCCTGCAACCTTTGGGGGTCTTTGGATTTTCAAACTGGCAGGGATGAGTTCCTTGTCATATGTGTGCCATCAGATGCACGGTTTTTCCATGTGAAGTGTTTTGTAAATCACACGATAAACATATAAATCGTTTCTGGCAGGGAGAGAAAACGAACGCAGATGAATTGGGATCAAACTATCTTTGGTTTTTTAGAGCGTTCAGAGAAACCAGTGAGCAAAACAGTGAAGAAACCTTGAAGCAATTTATGGGACCTACAGTGTGCGGTAAGAACACCCCACCCCCCATAAGATTAGAAAATAAAGACTGCACCAGGCCCTGTTGTAATGGACATCATTTTTAACAGTTTGCTATGAGACCTGTGTCCTAGGAAAACGTATCTACACTAGATTTTCATTACATCGTTGTAAGTAATATTTACACAGAATGTATTTAAATAGATCTAATTCACATAGTGGTAATCCTGGGAAATTGGCATGGATGCTGTCCTGGCTCTGCACTGAACATATCTTGCACAGGATAACAGCACTAGGGGCCTGATCTACAACAAAGTAACGCAGCGCAGTGCCGCAAGCCATTGGGCTGCGCCACGTTGCATTACTTTGGATGCAAAGGGATGTGTCATATCAACAACGATATGACGGATCCCTTTGCTCTCCCCTGCGCTGGTGCACAATTGGCTGTCATGTGCTGACGCAGGCACCCTCGCACTATGGTGCAAGGCTGCCTGCATTGCGGGGTTGATTGCTTTTGCGCAGGAAGGGACACCTTCCTGCACAAAAACAATCAATCACAAGAGGTGTTATCCTCTGCAGCACACATAGAAATAGGAAAAACCTGGAGAAATGAAAACATTTCTCCTTGTTGCGCCTCCCTACACCTATCCCTGGGGAGGCGTAGCATTCTGACGCATTTTCAGGTTTATGATTTTCCGTAAATCTGGAAATGCAGCAGAATCCATGGGTGTTACGGGGAAATACCCACATCAACACCCATGGAATACCCCTTTCACACAAAGTGCTGCGTGAGAAGGGGGTGTATTTACATGGACACGAAAACCCACGCAGGGTGGCTTTACGTGTCCTTGTAAATATGGAGCACCAAAGTGCGCTGCCGTTGCGTAACAAAAAGTGGCGCAAGGGGCTTGTAAATATGCCCCTAAGTGTTCTACATGTCGTAGTTAGAAGGGGGACAGTGCTTAATTTATGAGTAAATAGTAACTGACCAAGACCTCAATAATGTAACTAAAGATCTTAAAGGGGCGTTTTAGTGTGGAGCTAGAATTTCATGAGTGTTGGTGGATGTTTTCCTTTGACTCGGTTACTGAAGAATATCAGTAAGAATACCACACCCTGAGGCCTATTATGATAAACACAAATTACACAGCATGGCACAAGCCAGCGTCACTACACTGCATCACTCCCCTGTAATGATATTAAAAGAAATTCTTTTCTGTTAAATTCCTAATCAATTTTCAGCTTATAGGCACAGCTTATTCTGCATTTGGAAAAGTGCAACAGGTATCGGTATGACCATGCCCCACATAAGTGGCAACGTTGAGCAAGATACAGAATTTCAATTAAATTTTGAATTGTATGTACATGATTAAGAGTTTTAGGTGTGAACTTTCTAATGGGTCAAGTACCAGTCTTTAATAAGTTCTTGGTGGTAACCTTGAATCGCTGGAACATTTTTATTTTGGGGTAAAAAACTGTTGCTTAAGGGCATGTAGGATTTATTTTCAACACTTTATGGCCCTTTGCTTAGATCTTGTCAGTTAACAAGGATTGGTAAAGCATATTCTGTATTTGTAAACTTTTTCCTTTCTTTTTAGATTGTAAAACACCTGTAAATGAACAATAACCACTTTAGGATCAAAATGCCCTGTTCATTGGTATCCGTGCTATACTATAATCTACGCTGATTATGATATAAATGCTGGTTTTGAGTTAATTGCAGACAGACCAGTCAAGTTCCAGGGACCAGTGCTAGGCGTATTTATTTGTTCACATCTGCATAAGGGATGTATATGAACTTTGCCATTTTGTCTTTGCAACTGAAGCTATGCACAAGTCACATTTGTACGCAAAACATTTACACCTTTGAAGCACATCCATAGGTGTCCACACAGGTGTGAGTGACAAGGCATGGAGAACTGTTGCAGACTTACACACCTGCAGGGTATGGGCCTGATGTGCGTTAAACTCTTCCACAGTAAAACAACTCTTTCAGAGGCACTACCTCATTGGGAATAGTACTGGTTTGTATGTAGCAAACTCACAATGGTAGAGTCAGGATGAAAATTCACTTGCAAGAGTGAGATAAAGAGATAGGAAGCCAAGGATGTTTGAAAAAGAGGCAAGAGTTGGAAATCAAAACTAGGCAGGGCAAACCAGGCATTCAGTAGTGCTGGTGGTAATTTCCTACAAAAACAAAAAAATTTGGGCCCCTTCTATTACATTTTTGCAAATTAAGAACTGCTCTTAAACTGATTTTTTTTGCCTAGTCGTGGATTCTGTTTTAAATCATTTAGACACAGGTTAATGGTTTTTAATGTATGGTTGTGAAGGTCTAATATACTGCAGTCTCGATATGGATGAACATTCGATTTGGGGTTCAAAAGTGTGACTATGTTGCAAATTCTTCTACAGTTTTTATGAACTAATTGATAGGTTTTAGATAGCTTCTGTGTCAAGTGAGATCTGTTGCAAGAGCCTAGCTTTGTGGACAATACTACATTGTAAAAATTAGAGAAAGTACAGGACCTTTAAATGAGCAGCTGATTTATCCCAAAAAATAAAATAAAAAAATGTAAACTGGGTTGATTTACACAATCATGTTTTACTTCGAACACCAGAAAGATGCTTCTAACGTAAAGGCCAAAAACTGTGAAATAGATATGGGGAAAGTCCAAGAATGGTAGAGCATTGCTCCTGTTATAGGTATTAATTGTTGTCTCCATTTTAGTTTTCCTTTCTAACTTATCTTTTCAAAATGGTGGTTTGCACATATTTTTCGCTAACACGACAAAATGCCACATACACATTTATAATAGTTAGACATTGTTGTTCTGTAGTCTTCACTGTTAGTTTTAGGGACACATACAAGAACACAATTTATTTGCTTTGCTTTTTGCTCATAAGAGACAACTCTTTTCTCCAGACAAAGTAAAGATGTTTTTCTGTGTCTCATGCAGAATGAGATAAGGCAGGTGCTTTATTATTTAAATAGCGTCCATATGCAATTCAGGCGAGAGGCACTTCACACCGAAGTTATCATGGATGGTGTGGAGAGCCATGAATGAGATACTGCTCTGCAGGCCCCGGCAAACATTCTAAGAGGGAAGATAGCTGAGCTGGCCGAGGTGTGCAGGCTTGCACACTAAGGCGGAGTGCACTCATTAATGCAAGGAGGCGGGCTTCATGAGACATTACACCAAGGTATGTGTTAGATCATTCCAACTGGGTCTGGCAGGAGAGTACTCCCACCATGCTCTAGCTAGTGTAGGAGTATTAGTGATAGATAGGTGGGATTTTAGGAATAATCAACATGGCCAAATTATTCATATTTTTAACCATTCTAATAATGCTTATAACAATGATGTGTCTCATCTGTCTAATAAGCGCAGTTCATATTTTACTTATAAGGAATAGATCTTTTCAATAAATATTTGGAAATGTATTACTGTGTCTTTGCTTAGTAAATACTTGGGCATGTAAAAGTGACAAATGAAAGGGTTAGATCAGTTTCCACTAATTCCTTTGGAATAAGGGTGGTCATGTTCGAGTTTGCCAACAGCATCTATAACTCTGAAGATTTAGGAGTTTAGATGTGGTACTGTGAGGTAGCCGGTCCAACATTTACTAATGATATAAGAAGACTCATGATATAAGAAGACTCAGTCCCTATATTATGAACTTTGTTGATAGGAACCATGTAACAATCCTACATTCTGAAAACAGGACTTCTATTGTGAAAGATATTATCCCAAGACTTTTTCCTTAACTGAGGTTTCAAGCATTTGTTTTTCTACATATTATATATATATAGGGGGAGAGGAGTTGGCCTAACGGCTAGGGCGGTCGACCTCAAAATCTGGGGAACTGGGTTTGAGTCTCTGCAAGGACGCACAACATCCTGTGATTCTGGGCAAATCACTTAATCTCCCCATGCCTAACAAAAATGAATGTGTCCTCATGTAACGCAACTGGTGCTCATGTAAAGCACTCTGATACCCGATACCTTCGGGTCAAGTTCGTGCTATATAAAACTCCGTAAAAAAACAATATATATGATATATATATATATATATATATATATATATATATATATATATATATATGTATATATATATATATAGATAGATAGATATTTTATTTCTGTTTATAAATGCCTGTGCCCAGTGTATGTCAGCCCCCCCACTTCAAGCAAGTCACTGACTCTCTCTCAACCCTACTAACCTTTAAGAGGCAGCAGCAGCTCAAGGTGTTCATTATTCACTATAGGCCAGTATGATTCATGGATATTTAATTCATGTGTTTCCTACAACAAAGAGGTGAGATGTCACAAAATCACTCACCTCATAACGAGATATGACGGAAAATGTGCAGGCCAAGGCATGTAGCTGAATCAGCATCAAATAAGCCAGACACAACTGAAAGAGTGGCCAACACAGAGACACTAATGAAGAGTAAGAAGGAAATGCTATTCAGTAAGATCTATTTCTATTTCCTATGTTATAAATTTATAGAGCGTATGGCTACTCAGAAGAGGGTTCATTTGCTTACAGAAGCTCCCCTCCATAAGGCAGCTGTATAGCTGCAGGAGAAGAGAGTTCCAGAATTTCAGAGCTAGGCACCTGCACCAGCATCAACCCATCTTGGCCTGGTTATATCTTGGGACCTGAGCCAGCAGAACATGAGAGAAACATAGCTACCTGGTAAGGCAGTAGGTGCTGATGAGGCATTGGAGGTATACAGGGCCGGATTGGGACAATGCTCTGTTGGTGAAGCAGGGAGCCTTGAACTGGCTGGACTTTGTAACTGTGAGCCAATGAAGATCCCTTAGCGGAGTAGAGATGTGAGAGTGCTTTAGGAGATGTCCTAGGAGGCGAGCAGCAGGATTTTGGCTGTTCTGAAGTCTATAGAGAAGAGCCTTATTAATTCCAAAATACAGAAAATTGCCGTATTCCAGGCGACAAAGTAATCAAAGCCTGGACCACGGTCTTTTGAGTGGAAGGATGTAGCGACCAATGGAAATTCCTTAGCCATCTGAGAAGGCCAAAGCAACAGGCTGCCACGGTGTTGGTCTGTCACTCAAACTTGGGCTGGTTGTCAATCAAGATGCCTACATTTTTAACCATCAGTGTAGGAACACGAACAAAGCCGAGATCAGATGGCCACCATTTTTTACCATTTACATTTACATTTTTTTACATTGAGGTCCCCAGAGGCTGGATTGGTTTCCAACTATTAAGATCGCTGTTTTGTTGCCAAACAGTTCCTATCCATCTACTTTGCTACAGATTGTATGCAGCTATTGAGTCGAAGGGGACCATTGCCTGTGTCTGAGGATAAGCTGATGATGATCTGAGTATTGTCAGCACATGAAGTATGGAAAAGATGAAGATGTCCACAATGTCTGATAGAAGTAGAACATTAATATTATAAAGCGTGCCCTGCTGTACGTTGCTGTGGATCGACAGCATAGTGGAGTTGAAGGGATTTGAAGTGACCTGAAACAGCCAACCTGCTAAGAAAGATGAACAACATATCAAGGCAAGCCCTGCAATACCACACTCAAATCTCCTGAGTAGGAATTGGATGGGACACAGAGTCAAAAGCAGCACTCGGGTACAGGAGGGTAAGGGCTGTATTTCTACGCTTGTCCAGAGTGGCTTTCAGTTCTTCCGTGACCTCGAAGAGAGCTGACTCAGTGCTACGGCAGGGACCAAAATCAGATTGGAAGGAGTTTAGGAGACTATGAGATTCAAGAAGACTGGATAGCTGTATGTTGACATGTTTTTTGATAATTTTCGCAAAAACTGATAGGAGCGAGACTGGATGGCAGTTCTCGAGTTCAGAAGCATCCAACGTTTGGTGTTCCGAACCATGGTATGCTTCCAGGCCTGAGGGACAGAGGCTGTAGTAAGTGACAGGTATACCAGGTCAAGAAGAACGGGGCTGGCCTTCTTTAGTATCCAGGGGGGTGCAGGATCAAGTGGGGAGCCAGACTTCGTCAGCATGAAAAGACAGATTCAAAAATAAGAAAAAAGATGACTGTCAAAAATCAAGTAGCTGTAAGCAAAAAAAACGCCCAGGTCGTGAAGGCTAAGGGTGCTGTTGCAGACAGTAAGTGGTTTAAGATGTGAAAGACGGTGAAAAACAGAAATGTTGGCGATGTTACTTCAGCAGATAGGAATACTTATTCTGAAAAGGCTACCATGCATGACACAATTGGCCAATCTTAGATTAGAACGGTCAATAGCATAAAAGCAATAATGATGAATTTGCTTCTGTAGGAGGCCTCCAGCTAAAAAAAATACTTTAATGACTTAGAGCCTGATTACGATCTTGGTGGACAGAGTTACTCCGTCACAAACATGACAGATATCCCGTCTGCCAAATTACAATTCCATAATATCTAATGGCACCTGTAATATGGCGGACGGGATATCCGTCATGTTTGTGACGGAGATATCCACCACGTTTGTGACACAGTATCCCATCTGCCAAGATCGCACTCAGGCCCTTAATCTACATTCATTCAACACCATCCTTATTTACCTCACTGTCTTTCACAAAGGTGTTTTTTAGGCGCTACGCAAGAGACTCTGACCTTTACTTGATGTTCTGTGCAACGGAAATGGAACCCGGCATGTTAATCAAGGTTAGATGTTTTGAATATCGGGCCCTCCGCCCATGTTGCTATCATAACGTAGTCACATTTTCAGAGTCACAGATCACCTCCTGTCATTAAATGCTTGAGGGGCAAGACTAGAGCCCCTCAGTCATGTCATGGTAGGATGCCATGTTAAGATGTCCGACCCTAACCATCATGGCAGCAACCAACGCCATGTTTGAACATTTTAAAAGGTGATAACTTCCTACCCATTAGCTAAACCATCCAATGGAATTTGTGGTAAGAGTTCTCTCAACTGAATATCTGCAGCAGTATGAATTTCAAATGTGAGTTCTCCAGTTTCTGACTCTAGCCAAACAGAAACAGATGTATGTGTTTTATATGTGGTTTAACAATAGGATTACTTAAAGTTGAATAACTCAATGCAGAGCACATTTCAGTATGAATTCCCCATTAGCACCCCTAAAATAATTTTAAAACAGGCACGTTGGCGGGTTAACAGTATGTCATTTAAATCCCAAAAGAGGAACAAATAAGAGGACATTTACGACGAATCTGTGATTTGGGTACAAGAGTGAACATATAGCAATGATTCCTGTATTAATAAACCACATTTGATATGAGAGGTGACTTAGAAAACAGTAGTGTAGGTTATAAGAAAAATATTTTTTTCCTTGCTCCTCATTCTACAGCTCTTTCTTCACGCCTGTGGTGGAACTGCTATCCCCCTCAGTGCCAGGCGGGTCCTTGGGCACAAGCGATAAAGAGGCAGAGTTTATGCAGTATCGTTTACCAGTTGGACGTGGCCCATCATCGAAGAGATGTCCCAGGTGAGCACCACACTAAAATGGATCAAAAATAAATCTTGGTAAAAGTTTCTAAGGTTGCTAATTGAATACTGTAGCAGAAAGTTGATTAATTGTATACTATTCGAGGCAATAAGAAGTTAATCTGCTACAGTGCAATAAATAAGGGTAATAGTAAAAACAATAACAATACAAATATTATCAATAATAAGAATAGTAAAGGTTCAATTCAACAAAGAAGGATTACCATAATATGGTAATCTAGGTGGGCGGGGCTATATGACCCACTTGAGGCTTCACCTCTTGTGAATCATGGACCCTCCCCACACTCAACAATGGTCATAAATAGTATACTGCATATGTATATATACTAACTATATATACTATAGCATGGTGCTGGAAGTTCACTATACACTGAACAGTGTCGTAATTATGCAGTGGTCTACGAAGTCTTATAAAACAGGTCACCTCTTCAGACACTCAGTTAAGGAGTCCATCTCACATGGAATCTTTAAGTATTTAATAGATCCACTTATATTTTACTCCAAGTATGTATTAATGGCCAGTGACGAATTACACCTCCTCTTTTTTGCTGTTATCCCTGTGTCACAACACATTAATAATATGCAATTACTTCTGTGTTTACGTTCTTATTTTAATAGTTAAAATTGCCTAGAAATTATGTTTTGTGACTAATCACAAGAAATTTAAAATTTCGCCCTGCATAAGGGACTGATTATTCACCCATTTGCCGGTGTTTGCCAAACGCCATGTTATTTATCTGCACAGCCGGTGACATATAGATTTGATCTGCTGTTCGACTCCTGCCACTTTGGCTTTTCATAAAGAAGGTATGGACCATTTACACGTCATTCCCCTCAGTCATTGCAATCAGTTCTGTGGCTCTCGGAGTGCTGTCGACTGACCTGACTGCAGCTTGTCTCCACCCTGTGCATCCCATAAGAGAAGTCATCGGTAAAAGTAATGGTATCCAAGCTGATTACGTCATAGAAGGAAGGCCAACCTGCAGAAGCAGAGCAAAGCATGATTTACTTTTTCTGAAATGAACATGAGGGAAGGTTGTACCAAAAGTCTGCTGACAGTTTGCATGACACATTTGGTGAAAACAATGTGATAAATGGCGGAAACAAGTAAACATCTCCAAACGTCCTTTGTTGACCAATGAGTGAGCGCATGCTGCAAGGGCAGATTCATAAAATCGGTTTCCCCCACTGCAGATGGAGAAAAAAAATGCATTTAGCATATTAGCACAGAAAACTCTCTGCTGGTGTTCATGTTCTATACAACAACTGCACACTGTCACCATTGCAAAACGAGCACTGGAGAACACTGCCAAGAGCCTAGCAGACATCCCGTCCCACTGGAGCTACCAGGGTCGGTGCACGCCTTCTAGGCAGGAACCTTCTATCTAGAGAGCAGTGCCAGCAGTTCTGCACACATCGCAAAGATCATTACTGCTCTTTTTTATAACTTTCAGTCTTTCCCATATAGTTGACTTTTTATTGACTTTTTGAAATATTATTATTGCTTGATTCTGTCTTTACGTGAGAGCAATTAAATTTGGTAAGTGTCGGGATTTATAGTGCTTAGAAGCGGCAGAAGTGTGGCATGAATCGGTGTGGAAAAGCAAGTTATTATTTGAGTTGTTTTCTAAGGCGGAAGAGCCAATGTCCCGCATTTCGCTTGTAATTAACAGATTAATACTCTTTTGCCAATACCCTGGATGTTCCCTTCAACTGGAGAATTTGTTTCTCTACAGATATAAAATTAAGATGTCGCTCACAGAAGTAAATCTCGACTCCCTACAGTCTAATGGATAACAGCACACACAAAAACATAATACAGACCTAAGGTAGAGAAAGAGCTTAGAAGGGAGGGCTGCCGCGGAACTGCCCAGCTTCAGGAAACAGGCTCATTACAGTTAAAGAAATATTACACGTGATACATCTTCAAAGAGGACCATACATCAGACAAGTTAATCTGAGCATTAACCGAAGTCAAACTCAATCCCTGGATTAGAAAAGGCCGCCCTTTTCTCCAGAAAGATGTAGGAGAATCTGAATAAATGCACAGTTGTGCATTTGTTCAGGCTGAAGAAATAAATCAATAGCGGAGCCTAGCAGATGTGCACCACTGGAATGCAATATCCGGTGCGGAGCCGTATCATGACCACTCAGAGATGAACATGCAACCCATAAGAACATACTAGCCTGGCTGATCATGACAGTCTGATGCACTTATAGAGAAGGCTCTATGCAAGCGGTTAACAGGTCATCTCACAAAAAAGTGTTTATGAGTATGGGAAGAAGTACTACAGCAGTACTCCATCACACACTCTTACATGACTTTGTAAATTGGGCCCGAAACGTCCTTCTCCCTATTATTAAAAGTACAAAGAGGTCACAGTGCTTTCTATTTGCACTAATTGCATATAAATATGCCCTAAATGTTCCCATTTTATTGCCATTTTAGATGGTGTGGGGGAAATTGACAAAGGCATGTGAGAGTACGTAAAATACTACTGCAGGAATACCACGTCATCCTTCAGACAATCGATAAAATGAGTAGCACTTTGTCAGTTAGCCACGAACATTGCTTATCAATGACAAGAAATCACTTTAAAGATGAAACAGTGCTTTAAATGCAGTCTGCTGTGTTGTGAATGCAAAAAGATCAATTGATGGACAGAATGCAGAACAATGTCATACATTCACCCCAGTACAGAGATCTGGGCCGAAATCCTTCGTTTTTTTGCTCCCCATGCCATTCCAGTTTGAACCCAGCTATGTGCAAATCAGTCTTGACCCTGCGCCCAATAGGAACAGTCCAGCCCGAACTGCCAGGCCAGGTCCTCCCTGGACTGGAAACAAGCATCCTAGGACTGGTTTCGGGGTTTCAGCCCTCATCAGCCAGGATAGCTTGACTCCAGTGACATGGAGAGCACGGGACCCAAGTCTGGGCATACCCGTCCCACTCGGGGTGACAAATGCAAAAAGATCAATTGATGGACAGAATGCAGAACAATCTCATACATTTACCCCAGTACAGAGCATTGAATACTGTCTCCAGACATGTTTGTTGGGGGCTAGTTTCCAAGTGAAAGGTTTGAAGTCGATGGAAAGCGGTTTCACATTGCCTAGTTTGGGCATGGGTCCTATCAACAGAAATTCAATTTTGTTGCATAACTTGGTACCCCAGTATGTAAAGAACCACAGCTTTTCCAGTGTCCACATGTTCCCGCAGTCTGTAATCCCTCCATTCACCCCCACTTACCAATGGCTTTTCTTGTCTCTCTCCAGTGGCTGGATTGGGCCCTGCCTGCAGCAGGAGGATGTTGGCACTCAGAGGGGTTGTTGTCAAATAGAGGCACAGCCCGCCACCAGTAAAGGATGCACATCCGCAAAAGGCAACAGTCCTATGGCACATAGGCAAACATCTATTGTACAAGTGCTTTCTGTGGTGTGGGGTGGAAGCTGGATAGCTTCTTCTATTTTGTGCACGTGAGCATTAACAAATGCACCGTAGAGGAAACTAAAACAAGCACAAGCAGCATGTCATAACAAGATAGTTGTGAACCAGTGCCTTTCTAGCTAAGCGGCACACTGACTGTCCTGTAGCTAAAGACTATTAAGCGTAGACTGCTTGCAGGAACATTAGGGACTTGTCCCAGTTAATCTTAAGGCCAGATAGCCCCAAGATGGATGAATCTCATGTAGAATAGCACAAAGATTGTCTGTCATTGACATAAAGCAGAATGTAATCTGCATTTAGGGAAACGCTTATCCACCTCTCAAAAAATGTGAATGGTGGTCAATTCACTGATTGCTTTGACATACACACTCCCCTTACCTAGGCCTTAAAGACCTACTACAGTATCCTCTCCTAGTCAGTGAAAATAGTTTAAGATTTGCGACTCTGATTTGAGCATCATGTCAAAGAGCACCGCCGTCAGGAAGAGCCAAAGCCTGAGGCATGGCACTGCAGCTGGAAATTTCAGCTCCAGCAGTATGGGACACACACACCCAAATGGCAGCTATCCTGCAAGGATAACCAATGGTCTATCTGCGAGTATGCCCCATGCACTGACAAATAAAATGTGTATACTTTTTTGTAGGTTTCTGTATCTACAAGGCTCGTATCCATTTCATACTCTACCACACACCATGTAGCTTCAGATTAAGCCTCTAGGCACTACTGCCAACTTACATGGTTTTGCAGCCTCCCCCCATAGTATTAATCAAGGCTCTGCTTTGGCGCATAAGAGATGTAAGTTCCTATAAAACTATGGGCTGTCCATGTTGCACCACATACATTTAGTAGCATAATATGTTGTCCTTCAAGTGTTCCCTGTATAATCCATATCCTCCTTCAGCATCTGAGACTTTGTGCAGCCGGTGAGGAAGTGGAAGGTCCCTCTCCACCTGCTGCAGAAAGTCTCAGCAGGCCACACCTCTGGTATAGGTGCTAAATGAGGCGTATGTTTGAGGCCTCTCAAGAAATTTGTCCAAATGTGTCTCTTGCAAGAATACCAGGGGCAGAGGAGTGTCGCCTCACTGCCCAGAGCCAGCAGATCATAAATAAAATGATAATAACACAATGTTATTATCATTTTATTTATTGCTGTCCGAGCCGCGCAATAGGTATAGGGCGTGGCCGGGCTGGGCATGGCAGGGAGGAGTAGTAATGTGCACTTATAAGTGCACATGTCTGTTTGGCCGGCCGGTCGTTCTAGGCTGGCCAAACAGACATATGCACTTATGTTTATCCAACCCAGCTGTGTTGCACAGCCGGGTTGGAGAAAGGCACTGTCTGAGCGGCAAACAAGGCTGCTGAGACCAATCCTGGTGCTGATCTCATGCAATGAGAGTAGTGTCTGGATTGGGTGTGGAATCTGTGACCTGAGGCCCATCCACATCCAGGCAGGAAGAGAGAAGCAAAGAGGCGACCGGAAGTGCCAGCGGGAGCAGAGCGGCAGGTAAGTCTTCTTTCATTTGATATTACCCAACCCTCCACCCCTGCCCGCCTGCCCTACCACCCCAGATAGGCGGCAGCCGCCACTGAAGAACACAATGAAGATTTTTTGTCTATGCAGGTACACCACTATCCCACTCGCTTTTCAAGCATCATTCAGGCTTTTAACGTGTCAGGTGAGCATGCAAAGATGTAATCCTTTCTGTGTCATGTTTTTTCCTCTGTGTCATAGTGTTTATCCGCTAGCCAAAGAGATTATGTTCTCTCATTTTGGGTAATGTTATGTAATATAATAGTAACTCTTTTCCACCACCATCCCACACTTCTCACCTCAAGTAGCAGCTGCAATACCACACGTTTTCCAACCAGATAATTTAGGAATCAAATCAACCATAAAACAGAAGTATCATGTGTAACATTAATAGTGGCAAGCACCTCAGCCTCCGCTATAGTGGTGGTGGCCACCTTGCAGTAGAACAGTGATCGTGTCCATCATCTTCTCCTGTTGCAGCTAGTATTATGCATATTACATATTTATTGTGTAGTGTCAGTGCTACCCCCATCCATAAGGTATCTCTTCCCTTTACAGAGTGAAATTGCATGTATATTTAGTCAGCACCTCCACCGGAGTCAATGTTGTTACATTGCTTTTGTAACATCACCATATACTACTTCAGTGATTTCACACTGCTTGTGCTGCGTAACATTCCTATAATACTCTACTTTAGCAGAGCGGGAACTACCATTATTGGAGCCAACGTCCATATGTGTTTGTGGCGTAACATCTCTGTCCGTCATCTTCAGGTTGCTATAGTACTTTGTCAGTCTAAGGTGAGCCTCCCATATGCCGGACCTATAACCATCCCATGGAACATCAGCTCTTTTGCACCATTATTAGCATTTAAATTAATGTGCCACATCCTATTGTCTTCGCTTCCTTAATCCAATATCTCTGCCGGGTTACCACACACAGCCATAGATCAGGGGAGGTGTCATCTATTCCAGTTTTCTTAAGAAATACATGTGCTGTACAGGTGTATGAAGAACTGTGCTTTAATAGTCCATGTGATTTTGAGTCACACAGGATAGAGTATAGGGAGTTTAATTGCTTATTGTTTCTTTTTAAGCTGGCAAAGGTTCTTAGATGGGCTTCCTGCACTGCGATGGTGAAGTCAGGGAAGAAAGACACCAAAGAGCCAGAGTATTGTAGGCCCCTTTTTTGCTAGCCAACATCAGCACTGCATCTCGGTCTCTGTAGTTTAGGAGAATACAATTATTGTTCTTGGTGGAGCGCCTGGGTCTGGACCAAGGAACAGTGATCCGTATTGCATATATTGATATGGCTGTTGTTCTTACATGAACACATGAATTTTCCTCTCCTAGTCAAGTTTCAGGGCCTGATTAGGAGTCTGGTGGTCCACGGACCGCCAGACTCACGGTGGCGTGGCAGTCCGGCCACCACCGCACCGGTGGCAAACCGCCCTATCACAACTAGGACGGTCAGGCCGCCATTGCACCACCACAGCCGCCAGGGATCAGAGATCCCTGGAGGTGGCATGGCGGTCTTGAGGTCACAATATGCTTGACGGGACCGCAGCCGTCCCACCAAGCATATTACGAGTTTCCTCTCTACCACGGTTTTCATTGTGGTTCCCACTCCATGAAAACCATGGCAGAGAGGAAACAAAAGAGGCCCTACCAGGGCCGGACTGGGAACAGAAACCAGGCCTGGCAAACTGCTCAGCCGGCCCCCCCTGGGGTGAGGGAGAGTGCAGCCGAGCAGTTTGCGAGGGCCGGTTTCGGCCGATTTTGTTACAGGGGGCCGATATTGCCGACCCCCGTAACAAAAACTGCCCCCATGGGCCCAAAACCGGCCCCCACCCTAGCGGCCTACGGGGAAACGCCTGGTGCCCGCTATGGCCAGTCCGGCCCTGGGCCCTACAGGGCCCCTTTTTGCCTCAGGGCCATGGGGTGCATGCAGGGGCGCACATGTTGTTCCCCCCTGTGCACATGCACCCCAATACCTGCACGGCATGGATTGCACCAGTCCATGTTGTGCAGGTACTGCCTTTGACATTCCCATGGCGGTGCCTTTTTCAATGGCACCGCCAAAGGGCTGCCCGCCAGACCAGGGGAAAACTCCTAATGTGGCGGGAGGGCTGGCAGGCAGCGGTCGACTTTGGCAGTGCGGGAGTGGGGCACTGGCATTATACTCGCTTACGCACCACCAAAGTCATAATCAGCCCCTTAGTATTTAGGTAGACACAATGGCTATAGCCTATTGTAAAGCACTTTGATGCCCACGCTGCAGAAAAAGAAGAATCAACAAGCAAATAAATTATAGTAAGTTTTTTCTAAATAGCATTACATACTGCACGCTTGCTGTCTCTAAACTGTGTAAATAAGAAGCCATTTTTATCCAATTTATGCTATTCAGTTTAGAGTCCGTAGAGGGATGGAAAGCTGAGTGTGCCTTGGTGGGTTTCTGACTCATGTCCTCGAGAATGTCACATTTTGTCAGCTGCGAACATTCAGCCCATGCACTCACACTTCCACTACATATAAACTTACATAACTTTTTATGAGACACTTTTATCTTCTTTAAAAGTTGATGACGCTTTTTTGAATTTCAAAAATAGTTGGGGTTGGTTGGTAAAAGGGATGGATGACTTATCTGTGTTACACTGCATTGGCCAAAGGCGTTATTTTTCTAAACTTCAATAAATCTAATATCTTTAGAGCAATCCAGAATTTATTATAACGTTTTAAAACATATACATTTTCAGCAACCAACTAAAGCTCTGAAAGCTAGTGTAGTTTTCTTTTTTTTTTAAAACTGATTAGAATTGAAATTAACTTTTATCAAACAATCCTCCTTCATATAATAATAAAGTTATTTATAGCATACGGTGTTAGTGCCAACATCTCAATAACTTAACAATAAATGGGAGTGGGTGGAGCATAAAATCTTTGTAGATTATGACACGCATGTTTTACTTCAATGCAACGTCATAAGGTGCAACTCTTTGATGGATTCACAACCATTACTGACATGTATAAATTATAACGTGCAGTGTATTCATGCATTAGTACAAAATCACAATGCCTACGCTTCTTTCAAAATCCCTTCCCCTGCTCCAACACCCAGAATTGGTGCACTGAACTCACTGCATTCATTATGCAATTATAGGGGTTATAAATGAGTATACCATATTTGAACAACTTTTTCTTACTCAATAAAAATGTTTTTCTTGAAATGCTTGTCCTCTCTACCCATACCCCATAATGCCTGATAGAGCTGTCACTCTTTTCCACACTTCCTGCAACTGTTACACAAAGCCCATTGAGATATAGGTTACATGTGTCGATAAGAGAATACAATGTGTTGAAAAGTTTTTGACAATACCCACAAAATTATGACGGTGCATGTGATTATTGCATTTGCATTGTATCCCCTGACTACTCAGAGGACACTACTGCAGGATGCCCACTGTTGTAAACTAACTTCGCAACTACATACATGGTCAGCCTATACATGAGTGCAACATCATACACAAGTAGATCTCACAGGTCATGCGTTTCATGTATTGCCCATTGTCGTTTTCCCTATGTTAGCCTAATTGTGCATGTTGTAAGTCACTTTTATTTTGCACACATTACTAAATATCACGCTTGCCTTTGTGCCACATTGGATTTTCACACAGAACCAGCATATATATGTTTTCATATTTTACTCTTTTCCTGGGATTTTGCCTGAACAGCTTAGGCAAGTTCAAACAACATTGCACCTTGTTATTCTCTTTGGTCAGACACTAGCACATAGACATAATCAAATAATGTAGCTGCTGTTTTGAACACACATATCTTGTTATATAACTGAGGACAGGGATTCTGAAAAAACACACACAGAGCGAAGGCCCTGAGACAAGAGTGCTGCGTCATCTGATATGTAGAACATCCACTTATTTATGCTAAGGTACGGGGTCTGCCACTAAACCCGAAGATCTATAATTTATAATCATTTAGTTTCAGTAGAACAAGAGGGTTTAGGCTGATCTGTCAGTAATACGACAGCGCTTTTTATGGTATATGGTTTATTAACCATGCTGATGATATTATTAACATGTATTTGCTTTCTAATTGTGGCACAATTATTGCATCTTAAAGCACAATAGTTTAAATAAACATTGTAGACTTCCTTCGTGTCTCTTTTTAAAAAAATCTTATTGTGGACAAGTATGAGTGAGAGATCCCTGAGAAGGCTGAGAGTGTTATGTTCTGGGGTGCCAAATCATTTGTCTCTCTGGAAAGGTTAGGAGGGCAAGTGAGGCACTATAGCTAGTCGGACTTGGGCTCATAAATACTGAGGTGGTATGGTGACTCAGTCCCTACATACTGGTGTTCTATGGTACCAAACATAGTTCAGGTCCTGAGCAGAATCCCTGCAAGAACAGCATGCATTGATAAGTCTCCCACATTATGAAAATATCTAAAATACCCATGCATGAATCATAACTTTTTCCCATATCCATGTCTGATTTACGTATGGAAAAGGTTTTGCCAATCCACCCTCTTATTTTTAACATATAAATAACATGCGTTAATTGGTTTATTTTGTTATTTAAATTTGGAGATTTTTCTCCTGCGCCTTAAAAAAGAACATTAGCTGTGAGGCTTTTCATTATATTTGTTGCCCTGATATTTTGTAGAGTTGATAGTTTCAGGATTCTTCTATACGAAGGACCCGTATGAATCTATCAACCCATAAGGAAAATAGTCAAAAGGACCCAACTCCTACAACTACTGAAAGTGGAACCTGGGCAACTACTTCTATGGTTTCTCGAGGCCTCCTTCCACCAATTCCTGAAGCCTGGTCCTATCTCCTCACCACAAATTAAAAGGGTGTTAAGGCAGGGCTTCCACCAACCAAATGCCGCAATCCCCAACACCAGCTTTCCCAGGGGACCACGAAACTCCTTCCATGTTGGATGGAGCAGGGTTCAGACCTGAATGGAAGCAATGCTTCTGGTCAAGTATAAATGGGGGCCACAATAATTGCGACTTTTAACCGATATTTTGACCGTATAGACGGTAGATGATTAAGGATGTTAATTTTCATTCTATATTGCACACTATGTACATTTGTTCCCCATTTTCATTTGACTCACTATAATATTGGCAGTTTGGACGGTACATTATGTGCAAGCAATCACCCCCAAAAGAACAGCTCATATTCGTTATTAGCCGATGGAAGGAGTCTATAGGAGTATGTGCAGATACATTTGAGGATTGCTTCTACATTGAGGGGAGAACAAAATTAGAATTTACAATTGGCCACAATGGACGGCTAAAAAGCAAATGTACATCACATCTTTTAACAGCAGCTATCCCCAGAAAGACTCCTCTGCCGCAAGAGCAAGCCAGGGCATCCATGGGTTGTCCAAAGTCTCCCATGGTTAGTGATAAAGGACTCTAATGTACTCCAACTCATCCGCAGACAGAGGTATGTCAAAGCCACGAGGCCTCCTACTGTCCTCTTATGTACCATATAAAATCTCTGAGTCACAGCATTACTTTTCTAGACTTGGCTTGTTTGGACAGGGTGTTTTATCTACAGAGATTCTCAAAAGGAAACTATCTACAAAGGTGGTATCAATTTGATCAGCAGGATGAAATCCAATGTTGTAGCAGTTTCAGGTAATTTCTGTTACTAATAATTAGGCAAGCTGTGCTAAGAAAAAAAACTGGAATGTTTCTACAAAACAATGTAGTCATGCAGTTTGTGGCTAAAGCTACCCCCCGACCTCCCGGCTGCCGCTCCAGTGTTCCCTTAGTAGTTTTATATTTCAAGTAAGTGGTAACCACAAATTGCACACTGTTGATCCCAACAAAGCCTGCACATCTCTTCCAAAATCTGTTACAGGAAAAGATAAATGTGACTACTCCCCAAGCAAGGAATTCCATCAGGCCATGCTCTTTTCATCTTAGTCTATAGGAAACGTCTTTACAGCCATTAAGTTTTATAGCAGCGCGTAGCAGAGAGCTTTTAAAAATATTAAACAGCAGTAATATTTTCAAAATATAAAATAAATTTAACGTCGGTGAACTAAATGAATACGTGTGAGAATCCATCTATAAATATGGTGCTGTGTCCTATTGCAGCAAGCACAGGGCTTATATCTACCAGACTATCCTTGTAACAAGTATTGACCAAGCCAATAGGTTTCACCTATGCAAGAGCTATTGGGTTTGCCATATGTTTTAGCCAAGTTGTACACCGGCGTGGCTGCTGTTCAGCATGGCTAAAAGATAGCAGAGTGAAGGAGAGTGGCGTGGAATGAAGTGTCAAAAAGTGGAGTAGAGTGGAGTGTTATGGAGTGGTGTAGAGTGGGGTATTGTAGAGTTGAGTGGCATGGAGTGCATTGATGGCTGCTTCCAATAGAAAGTGGTGGGCAGCGGGGGTGGGGGGTAGCTGGGGAATAATATTTTTAAAAAGGACTTACCCGACGATGACGCTGCCGGGATCCAGCTTCTTCCAAGAGTGCAGTCCAGCTCCCAGACTCACCACCCAATCACGCCGCTGCTCTCGTGCTATTACCCAGCATGAGAGAAGTGCTGGGATTGGTCTGAGCGGGCTGGTCTGACGCTCACTCAGGAACAGGGAGCCTGGGCCTCTTCTCCACCCGGCTCCTGTGCAACGCAGCTGGGTTGGAGAAATGGCAGGCCAAACCTACATGCGCACTTACAGTGCCCACCGCTCCTCCCCCATGCTGCTGTCCCTAGAGGATGGCCACGCCCTGTCCTAGACTCGGGATCCCAGTGGACTCGGCTTAGCCAGCGAAAAATGATAATAAATTGTTTTATTATCATTTTATTTTTCATCTGCTGGCTTTTAGCAGTGTGACAACGCTCCTCCGCCATTATGGAGGAGCCACCGCTGTTGGAGTGGAGTGAAGTGGATTGTCATGGAGTGGTGTAGAGTGATGTAGAGTGCAATGGAGGGAGTAGAGTTTAGTGGAGTAGAGTGTCAGAGTGGAGTAGAGTGTTGTAGAGCGGAGTGGCATTGAGTGTCGTGGAGTGTTGTTGAGCAGAGTGGAGTGGCACAAAGTGGAGTGGAATGGCTTAGAGTGGAGTTGTGAAGTGGATAAAAGAAGAGTGAAGTAGTGCGTCATAGAATAGAGTGGAGTAAAGGGGCATGGAGTGGCATAGACGGATTTGCGTAGAGCGTCGTAGAGTGGAGTAGTGCAATAGAGTGACAGAGTGCAGTAGAGTGTCAGAGTGGAGTAGAGTTTAATGGAGTAGAGTGTCAGAGTGTAGGGGCATACAATGAAGTGGCATAAAGTACAGTGGTGCAGAGTAGATTGGTGTAGAGTGCAGTGCTGTATGGTACATTGGTTTTGAGTCAAGTAGTGTAGACGTTATCAGCGTAAAGTAGAGTGGAGTAGAGTGCAGTGGCATAGACCAGAGTGGTGCAGAGTTGATTGGCGTGGCATATAATGCAGTGGGCACAATGATGTGCTCTTGCACAATATGCTTACTGTTTTTGTTCTGTTTGTATTAAGGATGTGCTCTTTCATCTCCATACCATTAAGTCTGGCTCCACTTTGACCCCTACCATGCGCATTTGCCCCTTTTCATTGTTTGCTCCTGATCGCATGGATCTTTGCAATGCATGTTTTACATCAGCCTCAGTCCTTTTCACTTGCAAACCAGCATGAGTAGTCTCTCTCTACTGAACCATCAGTGACGAGCATCTATTGGCCCATTTCACTGCTCCCTCTCTTCTAAACCCCTGCAAAAACATGTAATGTGCAAGCACCTGACTTTTTGGAATCTTCTTTATCAAGCTCAATGAGGGTTTCGAGCACTCTACAGCATAGAGCCTACTCGTCTTACTGTGTCCAATGAACTAAGAATAAAACTGGCCCAGAGTGGCAACATGGCCCTCCCTCCATCTGGTTGTCAATTTACTGGACTCCAACACTCGGCCTCTCTCTAACTCCAGTTCACGGTTTCCTATTTGATTAAACAACCTTGTCCTCACACAAAAAAACTCACTGCAGCTAACTTCCTACTACCTTCACAGGTGATGTAGGAATTTCCCTTACTTCCACAGGAGTACAGACAAACTGGATCCAATAAGCCAGCGCACTCTACATGGATCTGTCTAATTGCTTCACTGCCAGACCACAAGTGGTACACATGAAAAGGCCCTCCATTTGGAGTTATCAGATAAGAATATGAGAGAATCTGTAAGGTGGGAATATGTGGCCACTTATAGTATCCATAAGAAATACCATTACCAAAGCTAAGCACCTTTTCCTTCTGAGGGATGCTAAATCATCCCGCAGATTCCTCCCTCTCTGCCCTCCCTCTTTACTTCTGAGTTAGTGTCATTCATAATAAGGTTCCAAGGTATTCAACTGTTACTTCTGTTGTTTTATTCTCTCTCTCTCATTAACCTCTTTCAGCTCCTTTCCATATGCCTCTGTAGGGCATGAACAAAGTTAGGAACAGACACCAGTGCACCGGCAAGTCCCGTATATCTTCGCTACTGTCAATTTGCTGAGCAAGCAGAGCTGTTGCTGAAGTCACATGGTAACACCTAGTGATGATGGAGTGCTATTGATAGAGGAAAAGGATTCTGGATCCCGGTTGATGCCTTTGGATATTAGGAGGTGACATTGGACGTAGTCAACTGATGAAGGGTTATTGACTTTTTTGAAGAAACGAGTCAGTAAGGCATGAACAAAAGGAACTGGTGCCAGTGTGTCAGACGGTGTCATATAGGACAAAGTCATCGCTTCCTGTGTGGGCAGAACCATGGCTGTTTTCATGTGGTGCCACCTGGCAGCCCTGGAGAGCTATCGCTAGAGAAAAAAATCTGGCACGTGGGAATAGTCATAAGGTGAGGAATCTGCTGGAAGATGTATCCCACATTGGCTCCCTCCACTTAAAAGGTCTTTACTGGCGACCCTATTGAGAAATATGGAATGTTCAAGTCTCTCCTCATTTGCCTTCATTTTTTTCTGTCTGCCCCCTGAATCTGCTTTACATCCTTGAGATCAAGAAGGAGCATTGCAGTTGTCACACATTCTCACATCTAGCTGCCAAACTTTGGAACCAATTGTCTCCAGCTTTAAGACTGCTATAAAGTCACTTTTTGTTTTCCAAGCTTCAGAAGACTGGTTTTTTAACACCTCCTCCGAATCCCGTGACCTCTTTTCCCTATTGGACCCCTCAGACCCTAGCACTTTTGCACCGAGTTTTAAAAATGAACCTTACAAATATTAGGTAGATAGATAGATAGATAGATAGATAGATAGATAGATAGAGAGAAAGAGAGAAAGAGAGAGAGAGAGAGAGAGAGATAGATAGGATAGATAGGATAGCTAGATAGGATAGCTAGATAGATAGGATAGATAGATAGGATAGATAGATAGATAGATAGATAGATAGATAGATAGATAGATAGATAGATAGATAGATAGATAGATAGATAGATAGATAGATGACTCCTCTCTTTCATGGCTCATAAACGTCTGTTTTGAGTAAAACTGTACCTCAAATTATGAGAAGAGAACTTCAATAGACCACAGTGTATAACTGGCCAATTTAGGAAAAGCAAAAGAACCAAAATATGTCACCTACGCTCTTATAGGCGAGATGTCCTTCCCAGTGACTAAGAGTGAGCCCTTCTACCATAAGTGGCCGACACCCCCAATCGTCCATTCTCCTTCACCTGACTAACTATGGACAGAAATAACTTTCAGGACATCAATCCTGTCCCATTGGAATCCCGGGTATTTCAAAGTCAATATAAGAATAGTGTTATCAATTGGTTTAGGCAGCAGTAGTCAAAGCTATGATTTCTTCCCTTTTTTAGTCTTTAAAACAACATTAATAATTCTTGTTAAGATCAGTGCAGGTGATGCTCTAAACAAAAGCCTCTTGCCAAAATCTTTGTTCTAGAAGTTGATGTGGTGAACCTCGTTTGCTTTGTTCGCTAGTTTCTGTGGACAAGATTCATCTCACTGGGACACATTGGGTTAGAGCGCACCTTATAAGTGTCATTATTCATTCATTCATTCTCATCATACGGCTGCATTCGATTGGTCATTGTTGCCGTGACTAATCAGAGTGCCACTTCTTCATCGAGGGACAGCAAGGAATTCAAGTCACAAACTTGGACACTGCATTTTAGGATATAAATTTGGGAATGTAATGCATATCAAAATGACAACAATTGTGATCTAGAAACAAAAAATAGAGGGAGTAAGAGGATAAAGACCGGGGACGTCCTCCAAACATAATTCACAACGCAGAAAAAATAGGCACCCAGCAGTTAAGGGAAGTTTAACTTTCGCTTGGGAGAAAACACAAAGTTTTCTGTAAAACCCTCACCCACCAGGGTTACCCCTTGGTGGCATGCTTCATCAATTGGTCCATCCCGTTCTGGTGTGGAACGGGGCGTGCTGCAACCTATGAGTTACGCTGGAGCACTTTTAATGACTATGTTGATGACAGACGAGATTAAATGATCTAGGAGGGAGGAGTGGGGGGAGGGAAACTTATTTTAAAATTCAGCTATTGTGTTTTCACCCAGGCAAAAGTCAAACTTTCCTTAACTGGTGGGTGCCTATTTTTTCTGTGTTGTGAACAATTGTGATCTAAACAGTCAAGCTTACATAATAGTACAATTATATAAAGCCCGGTTTGTGATGATTATTTATGTGTCAGTGGCATACCAAGATTGGTATGGGTTCTAATGCATGGAAAGAACAATGGGCCCCTCCCATCCTTTATGGCTGTTGCCACTGATATTAGAGGCTGGTGTGAGGGAAAGCATGAGAGAAGCACCGGGATTGGCCTGAGTGGGCTGGATTTGCGCTCCCACAGGGCCTGGGAGCCTGTGCCTGTGGTCTCCAATCCGGCAACGCAGCTCGGGTTGGAGACATCTCAGTGCACATGTCGGTTTGGCCCTCCAAAGACGGCCGGCCAAACACACATGCGCTCTTGCAGCAGGGTCCACCACTCCTCCTCCATGCCTGTCATCACGATGGCCCCGCCTCCAAGACTTGGCCCTGTGAAGAAAAATAAAATGATAATAAACCTGTTTTATTATCACTTTATTTTTCAAGCTTTGAATCTGCTGGTGGGGGAGGGAGACGCTCCTCTATCATAACAGAGGAGCCGCCGTTGGCCACTACACCTGTTCCACCACAGATAGCTTTATCTCTGGTATATACCTTCACTGGAAAATCTTCAAATAAGATTTATTAAAGGTAGATGGGCAGTCAGCAGTATCAACTGAACAAAACCTCAAAAGACAAACTACAACAGTTAAGGTAGCATGTTAACCTCCAATCGCTGTAGAACCATCCGGTTAGTGAATGCCCCTAGATCATGCCATGATCAACTGCATACACAACCACAGGAATTATTCCACTAGGCGCGGAACAGAAGTCACCTGAGGACACAAAAAAAGTAACGTAGCAACTTAGGCACAGACAAATTCACCATTCAGATACCTTCTTCAACACAAAACTGCAATTTCTTTAATACATACCATTTCAAATCACTTTTTCCTATACGCTGTAAGGTTTACTGTTACCCAACGTAATGGTACTGTTTTTACTGATGGCAGATGGGTGTAAGGCAGGCTAATGAAAATGACAACTGCTAGCATTTAATTCACTGATCCCTCTTGCTAGCTTAAAGTGCTGTCCACTAAAATGCCGTTGACTGTCTTGCAAGTTAATATCAGAGAACACACTCATGCCTCACATTTCCAGCATGGTGGAATTATTGTATTCACAAATTTAAGGATGGAAAAATGTAGGAAACTTGATCCAAGCGTTGGAGTAATTTTATGGAAGCAAATTTCCTAAATTTATACACTGTATTTTTTAATCTGTGCCTTGAGTGCCTAATGCGCAGGGATTTTCTGTGGCTGAAAATGGACTTTTACTCAAGAAATTGTATGACGATGAAAAACAACAAGCATTGACAGAACCAATAGGTTGGTTCCTTTTCGCTTTGCCAATGCATTTAGCCATGCCACACACCATCTCTGCTGTGCAGCATGGTTAAAGAACTTTTGAAAAAAACTTTTGATGTAGACATCTACTTCATTTTGTATGGGTGTGCACCACACAATTAGGCAAACAGCCTCAAAGGAGCAAATCCCACAAAGAAGTTTGCCAAGTCGCAATGCATGAGGATTTCATTTGCTTCTGGTAACCTACACCACATCAAAATGGTGGACATTTGACACTGAACTGCGACAAATGAAAAGAAATATGATGTATACTAACGTCAAAGCACCTCTCTCTACTGTTGTGCAAAGTTCAGCTTTTCTTTTTGTTAACAATTCGCTACAAGCCACTTTCCCGCTTGATACCGGAGACCATCAACGTGTAAAAAACGCATATTATTGTTTTTTTTTTTTAGTCAATTCACCAAAAATCAGGGTGGATTTCAATTTACAGATAGCACTGTTGGAAAGTCTATGAATTAACCCAAATGTATAGATTGGGCTTGGCACATTTTACACAAAATTAAATTCTTTGTCAATAATCGGTCCCAAAAACCAAAGGCATTAATTCAAAATGTATTAATTAAGAGTTACAGATCGCAGTTTCACATATTGTATCCTAAATTCCTAGTACTAGTCACTTTTCCAGATTGAGGTCTCATGTAAACTTTCTTCTGTGTTTTTTTACCCCCCTCCTCCGCTTTTGGTTTGGTGTCCAACTGCACTTAAAATAGAAATTGTTTATGAAAAAGAACTAGTGAATGTGTGCTCTATCTTAACTGTCAGCAGTGTTGTGAACAGCAGCAGCTGGGAGAGAATGTCTAATCCGCTTTGAGGCTACCCTCAGAACCACTTCCTCTGTAGGTCTTCCTCAGGCGCACACACACATAATTCCCCTCTGATCCTACCGAGTGGCATAATGACTTATGGCCCGATTTAAATGTTGTCGGAGTGGGAACTCTGCTGCAACCCTCCCCACCCATCTTGTGGTTAGACATGGTGGAGAGTGTTTTAACCCATGCAATTAAAAAGCTGAATTCCCACTGATGGTATGAAGGCCAAGTCCACTAAAATGTTCGAAGTCTAGCAGAAAATATATCAGTGGGATTTCCAAAGGTGGATCTGCATCATCGCGAATGATAACACAGCCTCCGTAAGACTTCTACTTTTCCAACTAGCGCTCTGTGTTCTTGCTCCAACCCTTCCTCCCATCAGTATGAAGGTGGCAAGTTGGCCCACATTCCCCGAAAGATGTTCAACGCCATCTGCAGCACAACTAAAGAAGTGTCAGACAGCACAGATGTCACGTGACCATGAAGCTGGAGGGCGGGCTCGGGATGCTGGTACCCGTCAGGTTGGAGGAATAAAAACAATAGCAAAAGCAGTACAGAAGGAAGTGTGTCATTAGGGTGTATTCCATGTGACTCCATACCTTTCCTCGATCCTACCTGTGGTAAAACCCTGGAATTCCCCACAGGGGTAACCTAAGACCTAAGACTGGATAGTAAACTCAGGGGGCTAAACTGTTCTGCCATGTTTCGCATGTATTCACACCCTTGCCACGCTTGGAGATCCAGCAGAGACTAAACAAGAGTAAGTTGCTACTTTTTTCCAGATGCAAGTCAGACATACACCTGGGAAAATCCTTTGTGAATAGGGACCTTAATTTTTACATTTTGTATCAGCTACACGAATTTCTGCAGCACCTTTGCTTGTTTCTCCTGCCTTCTTACACTGCCTTGTGTCACTGTGGAATCACTAATTTCCCTTGGCAGTAGGGTTCTCCAGTGTCAAACATATTTTGGCTGTCCGCTTGTCTCATCTTTTGAAGCCTTTTAGAAACAGTGAGGGATCTCCCTTCGACTCGCCCAGGGCTTACATAAATAAACTTGATGTTGAAGTAATGTGGTGGGGTGAGAAGTTTCTGTAAATATACTCGGAATGAAAGGAGTATGTCTGCGGAGCACAGATAATAAAATGGTTGCTGGTACGTCCAGGTTGACACCGAAGACCCCTTCCTCAATTAATCTTCACACATTTTAAAAACAAAGTGAAATCCAGTTACGGCCCCCCTTGAGCGTCTTCTGCACACTGTAAATTGTATACAGTGTCAGAATGTGGCTAATGATATTTAAAAAGTGCTATGGCTGGATTCCTTTGGGATGAAAGGATTTCGCAGACATGTCTTTGAAGTTGCCGTTCGTGATGTACGCCATTGACACCAGTACAATAGGAAAACAAAAAAATTCACACAAAGGGACAGTAACACATGCTCTTGACAACAACAAAAAATTCTAATATTTTTCTAGCTATTGCTTCATATATTTAAGGTGTCTCACGTAGAGTAGAAGAAGTCACTTTCCCAGCACTTTGTTGCACTTATACGTCTGTGTACTTAGTGGGTTAGTGAACATATGGGGCTGGGTAGCACGTGTGTTTTGACTAGAGGTGGGCAGAACTCGCAGTTTCACTCCGTGGAATTCCGCGAAGTTACATAAAAACTCAGCGAGAGTCCGCCTAGTTCCACAGGCGGATTTTGGCACATCGCACTGCTCGTGCTGATTTTTAGTGCCGGGAGCTTGTTCCACGTTCAGTGTGAACAGCACCACACACCGCGCCAGAGGCCACTGCTTCTTTCTGCCACTCGAGTTGATTTTGTACTCGAACAGCTTTCTCAACGCGAACGATCGCGACCTGCCGTGACCGCCTGCGTCAAGAAAATCTTGCTGGGTAGTGTTCTAGCACCTGAAAATCGCCCTAGGGAACACAAATTCTTGCTTGCGCTCGGCAACATAGCATTGGAGAGCCACGCACAAGAAGAAACTCTGCCACGCAGCAGTTGTCAAAGTTTTGCCGGAACTCCGAGTTCCAAGCATAACACAGAGTGGGAAAAACTCAGCGAACTCCATGGGCGGAGCGGAGTTTAACACCTACCTCTATTTGTTACACTTAATGGGGTAGTGGTTATGGGAAAAGGAAACAGACCCCCGTTTGTTGATGGGAACAGTCCAGCCCGAACTGCCAAGCCAGGTCTTCCCTGGACCGGAAACAAGCATCTAGGGAACGGTTTCGGGGTAACACCCCTCATCAGCCAGGCTAGCTTGAATCCAGTGGCAAAGTGAGCAAGGGACCCACGTCTGGGCATACCCTGCCAACTTAGGGCGAACAAAGCAAACAGAGAGAGATAATTGAAGGCGTGCTGAAACTTTTCAGACACCCCCAGTCACAGATCTGGGTAGAATCACTTTGCCACTGGATTGTTCCCATGAGGCACAGGGTCAAGAGTGATTTGCATATAGCTGGGTCTGAACTGGGGTGGCAAAGTGAGCTTTAAAACGATGATGGATTCAACCCAGATCTGTGCCTGGGGGTGAGTGTCTGAAAAGTTTCAGCGCTCTTTCCATCATCTTCTTGTGTTTGCTCAGCATTATAACATTCTTCCACAGAGTTTTAGTGACTGGCTGGTGAACAATATGTAATGTAAAAAGACCAATGACTATTTGCAAGATGTAACTTAACAAAAATATACATGGAACATATTAAACTCAGCCCACTATCTTTGTCCACAGATCATACAGACGTAGGTGTTTGCGACATACACGCGGAAGAGAAGACAATGAATTTACACCTGCAAAACATCTCTTAAACCACATCAACGAACAATCCATTCACCCCTGAGCAACCTCCATAATTGGAAGCGCCTAACAGCAACACTGAGATATCAAGCACACTATTTCCGCCACCTAGAAGAATGGGTCAACTAATGGCAACAGATCACTCACACACATTGGAATCTAAAAGGGGCACAAAGAGGCAACCCTGCCTAGTCCCCCTCCAGAAGTAAAACTATCAGAAAAGGAACCATTTAATGAAGTTGTTGCTTAGCATTTAAATAAATAAGTGTAAGTAAATAAAACCACCTACAGCCAAAAATAAACTTATTTAGTGCATATTTAATGTAAACCCATTTAGTACTCTCAGTTGTCTTCTCAGCAATAAAAAGTAACTGTAATGCACGGATAACTGTATTTCTTGGTAAATCAATCAAACTAAGAAGGTCATTTAGACCCTGCCCAGGAGACTGGAGGATTTGAGTGTGGAGAAGCTTTGCAAGCCCTCAAGGTCAGCGGAAACCCTCCTCGGTAGATACACTTTGTTTACAGTCGAATACTATGTAGGCACCATGTTTTATTTGCCTACTTGGCATTCATTCTATGTTTTTTGGAAACAAACATCCAAAGCAGGTGTTTATTTCTGAAAATAAAATAATAAAAAAATCACTGGCCCAGATGCGTAGGAGTTTTCTTCTGTGCATGTTTATGTACGTATATGGTATTTCTGTAAAACAAACCAAGCCAAAAGGAAGCAAAGCACTGCACAAGGTCAAAGACATATATAAAGTCAATGAGTAAGAAAAGAGGAAGCTGGGTTGTGGATGATTCACATATTATGATGTAGTGTTATTTAAAGAGGTAAGTCTTCAACTCCTTCCTAAATTGCAGCACCATTGGGTGGTCCTGATGGAGTATCAATGTGGAGTGTCGTAGAGTGGAATAAAGTGTTGTAGAGTGGCGTGGAGTAGAATACAATGTCATAGATTGCAGTAGAGTGGCGTGAAGCAGAGTGGAGTGGCACAGAATGTCATGGAGTGTTGTAGAGTGGTGTGGAATGTCAAAGTGGAGGGTCATAGAGTGGAGGGGCATGGAGTTGAGGAAAAGTGTTCTTCTGATCGGTATCATTTGTACCAGGACTTCATTGTTTTTTCATTGCCATTTCGTGTCAAACACTTCCACACGACCCACCTTGTCGTTTCTGCTGATGCCTGAGGAAATTCTAACTAACACGACAAAAACCATCTTGCAGCCTGCATTTCTGCCCAGGAACTGTCGCACACCCACCCCCTGTTCTTTGCAGTTCGACAGAAAACCATGAGACACTCACGCCCTGTGTAAATGATTTGTTTCCCATCTCCTGCTCCCTGCCTGGTAAACATCCTTGACACCGTGATCAGGTTATCTGGACAATGGTCTGACTGCTGGGCCTTGATCAGGGTGATTGGACAATGGTTTGAATGACCGAGCTTTGATCAAGCTGATCGAACAATGACCTGAATGACCGTGCTTTGATCAAGCTGAGTGAACAATACTTTGAGTACCAAGCCTTGATCAGGTCACCAACTACAAACACCGTCTGGAACTGGTTATCAACTGCAAACACTACCCTGATTGAACAATGGACTAACAGCCAAAAGACTGGAATGAAAAAGTATAAAAGGCTTGTAAGCTGCGGAGTAAAGCAGCAGCCTCCTCTGTCTTGTTTCTAACGAGCTTGGGACTCTGTTCCATAGCCCGGGCTATTTGAATAAATCTGGGTTCCTCCTGCAGACGAAGGCTCCTGTGTCTCCTTTTACTACGTATGAAGGGTATGGAAGACTTGGGCAATTCCCCCGCCGCCGAGACCCAGTGAGTGGGTTATTCCGGTTCTTCAAATGGCGCCCGAACAGGGACTCCACAAGTACGAAGGTCAGGCCCGGTGGATGTGAGGAGGTGCACGGAGAGACTCCGACGGAGGCGCCCTACCCGTGGGATTCTTGCAATCCGGTAAGCCGAACGACTCGCCCGCTGTTCCTCCCCACCCGGTCTGGGCCACATGACCGCGTCCTCGCTGGAGTCCCCTAGCAAATAATTTCTGGAGCAGGACACAGCCCTACGTCTGCAGAAGAGAACTACCCCTGTAAGGTAAGGGTGGACTGATCACCCACTAAGTCTGTATGATTCTGCTGTTATTGACCTTTGCAAAAGCCAAGCAGGCGAGGTGAATTTTAAAACCCGCCGGTGTCTGTTACCTATTTACAAGCATGCCAGTCAGTAGTAAGTTCAAGAAATTATGTTGTTGTATGTGTACGCAGGACTCCCAGCTGGAGGCGGCTTGTCCGCTTCCTCCAGAAGGGACCCCTGGCCATACGATGTATGTTAAACATGGCCCTTCTGCCATAATGTTTTCCTCATTCTGGGTAAAATATACGAAACAAAGTAACGCGGAATTACAGTGGCCACTTTTCGGCTCCTTTAATTCCCAAGTTCTCACCAACTTAGAGGAACAATTAATGAAAAGAAAAACGCGCCCGTCTATGTTTGAATCTGTCCGATTTGGGAGGAAAGAGATAGAGCAGAGAGCTAGAAAGCAGAAGGCTCAAGAAAGAAAACAGGAACGCATGTCAATGGCCGACCACGCCAGAGTAAATTTACAAAATCAAATGACAAAATTGGCAGAAATAGCCAACAGGGAGCATGGGGCCCGGGTACAAAAATGCTATCCAGCTCGTGAGGAGAAAAGAAAGGGCCATATGGATGGGGAGAAGAAGGTGATTCCTTGCTTGATACCATGCTAGAAAGCCCTCCTGAATATGCCCCAATGTACCCTGCCCTGACGCCTCACACCCCACATGTCCCCCGCCACCGCCCACTCCTGCCCCCACTGCCCCTCCTACTGTTCTTCCTGTCACACCAACCCTCCCGATTTTTCCTATGACACCGACCACGCCCGCTAACCCTGTCCTCACTGCGGGAATGACAACAAGTCTCCATCCGCCCAACCCCTGCGGCTTTACCGCTACCCGCCCTTTTCCTACTTCCCCGTGGTCTACAGTTAAACAGGATTTATATAAAATGTTCAATTCCCCCGACTGGCCTCCTTGCGCTCTGCAGTCAGCTTTTCGTCCCTTCGAGAAAATGACCTACAGGAGCAACAGTGTGAATGTTGGATAAAGAACGGGAATATTTATGCCTTTAAAGACATATGGTCCACCTTTTCCCAGTGGACGATTATGGAACAGACCACCTGGGCTGAATACATGTGTACGCTGGTCATGCAAAAATTTGAGAATGCGCTTATGCAGATACCCACTGGATTAATGGACCTTAGGTCACAAATAAGAAGAGGCGATGTTCAGGGAGAGGGGATGTTTGGTGCTGTGTCTGCTTTAATGGCTTACCGTGATATGACCGCTTTTTCCAACACCCCTCTAGAGACAGCTATGCCAATGAGAGAGGCGGCCCCTGTCTTTGTTAACGCACTTACCGATGCCCAAAATAATGGCCGAGGGGCTGTTGAGGCACACTGGCGCAGGCTTTGGGTTCATGTTCCTTGGAAAAGGTCAGAAGTAATGCAGTTAAAAGAACAATTACCAGATCCCCGGAAGAATCCGGCTGCCTTTTACAGAGAATTAGGTCAGATTATATCTGCAGGTACTCTCGTTCTTGAGGATATAGATTTACTTTTTGGTACGGTTGTTCCCACTGAAATTTGGGACAAGATTCGACATACTGATCATGAAGTGGCGTTGGGAGGTAAATGGGCTGACCTAGAGGCTATGGAAGAAGCAAGGGTAGGAGGGACTAAACCAGAAGCTGCCATCCTGACTTTGCCCGGTAAAATAATAACGTTTATGAAAACACTTTTGCCGGAAACTGTCATTAACTGGGATAAAATAAACGCCTGTAGGCAGCGAAAAGATGAGAATGTGGCGGACTTCTTTACCCATTTTGAGACAGAATACAAGGGACATAGTGGTTTGGATCCCCGGACCCCAGGTTCTGGCCCAGTGTTTGTCGATAAGTTTGTCAGCAACTTGCTTCCTGAGATTTCCACCAGGCTTAAGAAAGTTGAAAGTACGTGGTCTGCCCAAACTATCACTGGTATCTTGGCTATGGCACAATATCATGAGAATAGGGAGAATGAAGATAGAGACAAGGAAAGTAAGAATGTTAGGGATCTTAAGACTAAGGCACTTCTGTAGCAGGCTTACCCTCCCCGAGGTCCCGATGCCCGCGGGAATTTCAGACCTCAACCCCAACACCCTCCGAGGGCTCGCCAGTCTACCCCCTCCAGCCCTCAACATACGGGAGCCCTCCAAACAGATCAGTGTGCTTATTGTAAGGGGTACGGCCATTGGATAGACGAGTGTCCCGTGTTAGCTGAAAACATCCGAACAGGGAAGACTCGGCCTCGCGCTCCCAGGGAGGGAAGGCCGACTAGGGACCATGGCCCGCCCCATCCACAGGATAAAGAACGTAGGCCCAGGGATCAC
Organism: Calotriton arnoldi; assembly: GCA_963921515.1. Taxonomy (NCBI): domain Eukaryota; kingdom Metazoa; phylum Chordata; class Amphibia; order Caudata; family Salamandridae; genus Calotriton; species Calotriton arnoldi. The sequence goes on along the minus strand of CAWUFW010002404.1, from coordinate 1,973,918 downwards.
GTTCCCGCCCGGCCGCGCCCGGCCAATAGGTTTGATGGGTACGAAGCAACACGCACTTATTACAATGATGATTATGACGAAGTTGATGAGATAGGGTCCTACCAAGCATAGGACAGCCAGGAAAGGGGTATTACCAGAGTGCAAATTCCAGTGGATCAAAGGGGCCCGTATGTTCAAATGTCAGTTGTGGGGAACGATCAGAATTTTCTTTTGGATACTGGGGCCACCAGGTCTTCTATTGCACATCTGTCAGTCCCGGAGGCACCCCTTTCTGGCAAAATAAATGTCTCCGTGGGTTTTGCAGGAACACCTGTGACGAGCCCTGTCTCTGAACCCCTCCCTCTCGATATTGGCCCTGCACATGTTGACGCTCCCTTGGTCCTTACTACAGGTTGCAGTGAAAACTTGTTAGGCATGGATTTACTGAAAGCTCTGTATGCGACCATATCATGTAGTCCCCAAGGTGTATCCCTAACAATTTCTCCCACCGCAGCTTCCTATATGTATCTGTCTGGTCCCCTCCCACCAGAATTGCAGTTTTTACCTTCCTCCTCTGGGCATCATCAGACAATGATGTAGGGTGTCTCAACATATCCCCTCATGTGGTACGCATCGAGCCAGGTGCACTTCTCCCCGCCTCCGGCAGTATCGACTACCCGCGGAAGGAGAAATGGCCCTTTTAACAATAATATCTGAATTAATGGACAAGGGCGTAGTGGAGGAAACACGTGGCAATATCTGTAACAGTCCCATTATTCCCGTTCTTAAAAAGACCAATGGAGATGCTCTCTCCCCTAAAATATACAGATTCGTGATTGACCTGAGAGCCCTTAACAAAATAACAATCTCCCAATATCCTGTTGTCCCCGACATTACAGCCCTCTTAACGATGGTCCCTTCTGACGCAACGCACTTTTCTGTCATAGACCTGAAGAATGCTTTTTCAGCATTCCTATACATCCTGACAGCAGACATTTTTTTGGTTTCTCCCTTGGTGGGCGAAGCTTTAGATTCTGCCGCGCCCCTCAAGGTTTCACCGAGAGCCCCAGTATCTATAGTCAAGCCCTCAAAAGTCAACTAGATTCCTTGGAACTCCCTGATAACTCCACACTATTACAATATGTAGATGACCTCCTCATTGCTGCAAATTCTGCCCCATCATGTAAAGAAGCTACTCTCTGTTTGTTACGCCACCTTGCCCTCCATAATCACAAAGTCTCTTTAAAAAGCTTCAGTTTTGTCAAGAGAAGGTGACCTATTTAGGTCATCTCCTCTCGAAGGAGGGAAGACAGCTCACCGCTGATCGTGTAGCCATTATCAATGCTATGACGGCCCCACGAACACAAAAGCAGGTGCGAGCCTTCATAGGCCAAACCTCATACTGTAGACAGTGGATTTCCAACTTTTCGGCCATGGTCAAACCTCTTCTTGCCCTCACCACTAAAGACATATCAGACAGTTCCTTTCCATGGACTAGAGAGCATGCGCAGGCCTTCCAAGATTTAAAGAGGGCTCTGTGTACTGCTCCAGTCCTCGGTACTCCTGATTATAGCAAGCAATTTTTTCTTTTTGTACATGAGACAGACGGCTGTGCATGCGCTGTCTTGACCCAGATGTTCGGAGGTCACCATCGGCCATGTGCCTATTTTTCAGCCACCTTAGATCCTGTTGCAAGGGCTCTCCCAGGATGCCTACGGGCGACCGCTGCGGCCGCCCTCATGGTCCGTCAGAGTGCGGGGATCGTCATGAACTCCCCCTGACTCTGATGGTCCCCCATTCTGTAGATACCCTCCTTAATAACACCAAGACACAGTACCTCACTAGCGCACGACTCACAGGATATGAACTGACACTCTTTTCCAGCCACATTAACATCAAGAGATGCACTGTACTGAACCCCGCAACATTACTCCCACTGGATACTCAGGATGCCTGCTTAGACCCACATGACTGCATATTAAGGACAGAGGAGGAGACGAAGGGACGGGTTGACTTACAGGATACCCCGATAGCAGAACCAGAAGGTACACTATATGTGGACGGATCATGTCTCAGAGGGCCAGATGGTAACACCTCAGCCGCCTATGCCCTCACGACACTAGGACAAGTAGTAGAAACAGCTCAGATTCCGCAGTGCTCTGCTCAAGCAGCAGAATTAGTGGCCCTCACTAGAGCCTGTGAGTTAAGCAAAGGGATGACGGTAAATATTTATACTGACAGCCAATATTCCTTCGGGGTGGCCCACAACTCGGGAGGTTATGGAAAGAAAGGAATTTCCTTACTTCCCATGGGACCAAGATTCAACATGGCCCCCTAATTCACCGATTGTTAGACTCCCTGACACTCCCCAGAAAGGTGGCCATTATAAAATGTAAGGCCCATAAGAAAGTGACAGATGATGTTGGGAAAGGCAATGCCCTGGCTGACCAAACGGCCAGACAAACAGCTCTTAGAAAAAGGGAAGGAATGTATGTAGGAGGTCCCGCTAGGTGGGTGGCAGACGAGGGCATGGTTGAAAACACAGTACAGAGTGTGATCGATATTCAGTCCCATACTACTCCTGAGGAACTACGGGTGTGGAAGGAGCAATTAGCAAAGGAGGGAATTGATGGTTGCTGGGTCCGCACGACTATGGAAAGACAATGGATGTTACCTGACAGTCATGTGCTACCAGTAGTTACGATGGCCCATGGTCCTGCTCACATTAGTGCAAAAGGGATATGTAAACTGTTGGAACCTACATGGTACAACTCTAAGATACCAACATATGCTGAAAAGCTGGTTAAAACATGCATGATTTGCCTAATGTATAACCCAGGAAAAGGCACAGTTACTCCTAAGGGAGGATTCTCTCCTCCTACCTTCCCTTTTGAAGTCCTCCAAATAGATTACATCCAGATGGACCGATGTAACAATTTAAAATATGTCCTAGTGGTGGTCTGTACCTTCAGCCGATGGGTGGAGGCCTACCCCGTCAAAGACTGCACCGCTATCACTACCGCCAAAATGCTATTAAAAGAGTACCTCCCACGATTCGGTTTGCCCCGCTTGGTCTGGAGTGACAACGGGACACACTTTACGGCTCAAATTATGGAATATATCTGTACAGCATTGGGTATAAAACAAAAATTTCATGCAGCTAACCACCCCCAGTCAGCAGGTCTAGTGGAGGTGTACAATGGCATCCTAAAAACTAAAATGGCCAAAATAGTAGCCGAGACAGGTGTCACTTGGGTTGATGCTCTGCCCTTGGCCCTATTGTCTACAAGAACAACAGCCCACACCAGGATAGGGCTATCCCCCATGAGATTGTGTTCGGGAGGCCTGCCAATGTATGGGGTGTCCCGCGGCCTAAGAAACTGTCTGATGTTGAATACCCTGTATTAACTGATTACCTGTACAGTCTAACTAATACCTTTCGTACTCTTTATCACAAGGTGCATGAGGCCATACCTGACAAAGCGAGGGCCCAGGACACGTTATCCAACCTGGAGATTGGGTCTTAGTGAGGAATTTTCAACGGACTAAGAGCCTCGAACCCCGCTGGACACAGCCCCGTCAGGTGTTGCTGGCCACCCGCACCGCCGTGAAAGTAGAAGGTCGGAAGAATTGGGTGCATTCGTCCCACTGTAGGCGTGTGCCTCTGCCCCTCCCCTATGATCAGTGGGTGAGGGAAGGACAAGGAGACTCAGAAACAGAAACAGTCCCGACGTTTGTCCCATTCAGCGATGCCAGACTGCATTTTACATCTACGGAAGCAGAGAGTGACAGCATACTGAAAGGAAGGGTGGAACCCTCCCTTAACTCTGCTCAACGTCCAGAACAATTGTTTCCCGACCATACTGACCCTACTTCCGACCGATATAACTTGCGCCCCGAGGGAAGGCTTGCCTTTGACTTCGCCAAGTGCCTATAGGCTGTAGGGCTGTGATCTCCCCGGCCGAGAGTAGTGCTGGTGTGTCAGACTAAGGTACGCCATAGGGCTCTTGGCACCTGCGCCCAGTGAAGCAACCACCAATCACAGACAGCCACTAGAGGTCCCTGGCTTAGCACAATGGCTGCCGTCCAAAACACTCGAATCCAGAAACAATATGTCAGTCTCCAACATAGTAAATGCTTCATGGCCACCGTGGTGACGCTGTTTGTCTCCCTCATCCTGTCTATTCTTGGTTGGCTGTTACTAATCTACCATCCTGTTACCTCACCAACCCCTACCCCAACTCCTGCAGAGCACCAGTATTACACGCTACCAGCCCACGAGTTACCCCGCCGTGCAGAATTCTTCAATAACACCTTCATCCAAATGTTGCATCATCATCAGCTGATCATGAACATTTCCAACTGCTGGGTTTGCGGGCTGATGCCGCATTCCATGATACACCCTGTCCCATTCTTTCCCTACCCCTTTTCCATCTCTGGGTCTTGTCTTGCATGGTGGATGTTGATACAGGAGGCCTACACTGTCAATGGTACTGCCAATTCTGCCCTTGGAACATTTCAGGATGACTTCTGGCGGAACAGATCTGGCCATGCCAATGCTCCTTTTGCCCGACCAGCTCATCCACATCGCTACTATCACCAGATGAACTCGGTGAGATGGTAGTATTCAACTCAACCACTCGACGAACATTTTCCACATTCCGCACAAGAAGGATACTGCCCGATGAACGAGACACTGTGAATGTCATAAATGTGCAAGGCCGTGTCTGCATCCATGGCCTAGGGACTAAGAAAGTTGGTACCAGTACTTGTAATATCACAAAATCTTTAAACTCTACATCTCCTCCGAAGCTGGTGGCATCCCCCAACATCTATTTTATCTGTGGCACTGCCGCCTACACTTGGCTCCCCCGTAACTGGTCTGGTACCTGCTATCTGGCCTTCCTCCTTCCGCCAACGTATTCTACCCATGGGAGTTACCACCTGTTGATGAAGGGCGCTCTGCGTCGCTCACGTAGGGGCGTCATATCAGCCGAGGATACAGCAGGCCAGGAAACCGGGGACTTCCTTAAAGGTTTCCTTCCATTCTGGGGCCCCATGGCAAACAGTCGGGCTGTACGAGGACTGACCAGGGTCCTTGAAGCCACCATCACAGTAACAGCTGGTGCCCTCTCCAACATCACTGCAGAACTACAGGCGGACCGCCTTATAACACTGCAGAACCGCATGGTCCTAGACGTCCTCCTTGCTGATCGTGGTGGTGTGTGTAAATTGATCGGCTCCAGCTGCTGCGTGTACATCCCAGACAACGCACCTTCAGTGTACTATGCCATCCAACGTCTGCATCGCCTTTCTTCCGAAATTCATCTGGATAAAGGCAACTGGTCCCTCACAGGCTGGATCTGGGGCCTCCTTTCCCAGTGGGGGTGGAGGGTCCTCATCTTCCTTGCCTTGGGAATAACTGTCCTGGTCTCCTGCTGTTTGTGCTTTCAGTGCCTGCCAGTGCTCTGTACAATGTGTGTCCAGACCATCCAGCCTCCACCCTCCAACATTCGCAACACCAATATGATGATGATGCTCCAACAAGAAACCGATGGCCTTATGAACATTGACATTTCTTAAAGTATTTGCCACTCAATGGCAAAAGGAGGGTCTGAGGAAAAGTGTTCTTCTGATCGGTATCATTTGTACCAGGACTTCATTGTTTTTTCATTGCCATTTCGTGTCAAACACTTCCACACGACCCACCTGGTCGTTTCTGCTGATGCCTGAGGAAATTCTAACTAACACGACAAAAACCATCTTGCAGCCTGCATTTCTGCCCAGGAACTGTCGCACACCCACCCCCCCTGTTCTTTGCAGTTTGATAGAAAACCATGAGACACTCACGCCCTGTGTAAATGATTTGTTTCCCATCTCCTGCTCCCTGCCTGGTAAACATCCTTGACACCGTGATCAGGTTATCTGGACAATGGTCTGACTGCTGGGCCTTGATCAGGGTGATTGGACAATGGTTTGAATGACCGAGCTTTGATCAAGCTGATCGAACAATGACCTGAATGACCGTGCTTTGATCAAGCTGAGTGAACAATACTTTGAGTACCAAGCCTTGATCAGGTCACCAACTACAAACACCGTCTGGATCTGGTTATCAACTGCAAACACTGCCCTGATTGAACAATGGACTAACAGCCAAAAGACTGGAATGAAAAAGTATAAAAGGCTTGTAAGCTGCGGAGTAAAGCAGCAGCCTCCTCTGTCTTGTTTCTAACGAGCTTGGGACTTTGTTCCATAGCCCGGGCTATTTGAATAAATCTGGGTTCCTCCTGCAGACGAAGGCTCCTGTGTCTCCTTTTACTACGTATGAAGGGTATGGAAGACTTGGGCAATTCCCCCGCCGCCGAGACCCAGTGAGTGGGTTATTCCGGTTCTTCAGAGTGTCGAAAGAGGGTCATAGAGCAGAGGGGCGTAGAAAGGAGTAAAGTGTTGTGGAGTGACATAGTGTAGATTGGAGTAGAGTGTTAGAGATGAGTGGAGTGGCGGGAGTGTCATAGATTGGAGTAGAGTCGTAGAGTTGAGTGAGTATCGTAGAGTGGAGTATCAGAGTTGAGTGTCAGGGTGGAGTGTTGTAGAGTGGCATGGGGTAAAGTACAATGTCATACAGTGCAGTAAGTAGAGTAGCGTGAAGTAGAGTGTAGTAGAGTGTAGTGGTGTGTAGTGTTGTAGAGTGGAGGGACATAGAATGGAAGGGCATAGAGTGGAGGGGCTTAGAGAGGAGTGGAGTAGTAAAGTGTCTTAGATTTGAGGAGCATAGAGTGTCGAAAGAGGGTCGTAGAGCAGAGGGGCGTAGAGCAGAGGCATGTAGAGCAGAGGGGCGTGGAGTGGAGTAAAGTATTGTATAGTGGAGTGAGATAGCGCAGAGTGGAGCAAAGTGTCAAGAGGAGTGGAGTGGCATAGACTGGAGCATAGTGGCGTAGAGTGGCGTGTCATATAGTTGAGTGCTGTAGAGTGGAGTACAGTGGCCTAGAGTTAAGGAGCATAGAGTGTTGTAGAGTGGCATAAATTAGAGTGGAGTAGAGTTGCCGTAGAGTGGAGTGACGTAAAGTCGAGTGAGTAGAATATCATAGAGTGGAGTGACAGAGTAAAGGGGCAGAGAAAGGACTCACTAAACACTAAGAGAGGGGGACAGGGAGCGTTAAAGAAAAGGTAGGTTCAGTACCATTGCTCCCAAGAACTGATATGTACTCACTGGTTGGAAACTGTTCCTAAAACACTGTTCCTAAGACACTCAACTGATCCTCTCCCTCACCAAGGACCCCCTCGCCGCCAAATCCAACCTCCATGAAGGGATGAAGGCCGTCGCCGATTGGATGAAGATCAGCCGACTAAAACTGAACACGGAGAAGACAGAGGTCCTCATCCTCGGCTCCAACCCCTCAGCCTGGGACGACTCCTGGTGGCCAACGACGCTGGGAGCAGCCCCGACACCCACCGACCACGCACGCAACCTGGGAGTCATCCTCGACTCAACGCTCTCCATGGCCAAGCAAGTCAACGCAGTCTCATCCTCCTGCTTCAACACCCTCCGCATGCTTCGCAAGATCTACAGGTGGATCCCGACAGACACGAGAAGAACAGTCACCCAGGCCCTCGTCAGCAGCAGACTCGACTATGGGAACGCCCTCTACGCGGGAGCCCCGGCCAAGCTCATCAAGCGACTGCAACGCATACAAAACGCCTCCGCACGCCTGATCCTCGATGTACCACGCCACAGCCACATCACCCCCACCTGAGGAACCTGCACTGGCTCCCCGTCGACAGGAGAATCTCCTTCAAACTCCTCATCCACGCACACAAGGCACTCCACAAGACTGGCCCAGCCTACCTCAACAGACGACTCCTCTTCTACGTCCCCAACCGCCAACTCCGCTCCGCCGACCTCTCCCTCGCCACCGTCCCTCGCATTCGAAGAACCACCACCGGCGGCAGATCCTTCTCCCACCTCGCCGCCAAGACCTGGAACACCCTTCCACTAAGCCTACGACAGACCCAAGACCTGCTGACCTTCAGGAGGCTACTCAAGACCTGGTTGTTCGACCAGTAGCAGCACCCCCCCCCTTTTTTTCTCCCCCAGCGCCTTGAGACCCTCGCGGGTAAGTAGTGCGCTTTACAAATTCTGTGATTGATTGATTGATTAAAAGAGAAAGATATAACCTACTAGGTTACATAGAACAGAAGTTAGAAAATAGTCTCTATATGTGCTCCCAGTCTGATGAAGAAGGGGGAATTTCTCCTTTAGAAATTAGTGCCCTCACACACTCTTGCGAGTGTCATGCTTCATCATCGGGCGTTGCTCCTCGTGGGGGTGGCGCTGCTGTCCTCCACGGGCCCCGCAAGAGGGCTCTTTGTCAGAGATCTTTTAGGAGACGCCGCAGTTGTGCATGTGGGTGTGTGGGCCTAAAAAGGGATGGTGCAAGTGTATTAAAATTGCCCCGCCGGTACCTTGAGATCAGTTTTATTCGTAGGTCCGTGAGGTCAAAGTAAAAAGATAATCTGGGGAAAATGAGGCACCTCTATTTAACAAATATAGTAGAGGTCGAGGTATTACTCTGCTGCTCTCAGTACCCGTGTGTATTTGTGAATATGAAACCTGGTCGACATGTTTCGCGCTCGAAAAAGGTCCCTAATGGATCCTGGTGCGCTTCGTCAGGACCGTGTCATGTGAATTGGTGCAATTTAAAATATATATAAAAATAGGAGCAGGGAAACAAACACCCTATAGTCCTATGGTACCTCTATTAAGGCTCTGAATGAGTGAAAGAACTCAGTGGACCATCTCAATGGTGTTCCTGTTATTACCTCTATTAAAGCTCTGAATGAGTGAAAGTACTCAGTGGAATATCTCAATGGTGTTCCTGTTATTACCCCTTCATACGAATGGGTACTGAGAGCAGCAGAGTAATACCTCGATCTCTACTATATTTGTTAAATAGAGGTGCCTCATTTTCCCCAGATTATCTTTTTACTTTGACCTCACGGACCTACGAATAAAACTGATCTCAAGGTACCGGCGGGGCAATTTTAATACACTTGCACCATCCCTTTTTAGGCCCACACACCCACATGCACAACTGCGGCGTCTCCTAAAAGATCTCCGACAAAGAGCCCTCTCGCGGGGCCCGTGGAGGACAGCAGCGCCACCCCCACGAGGAGCAACGCCCGATGATGAAGCATGACACTCGCAAGAGTGTGTGAGGGCACTAATTTCTAAAGGAGAAATTCCCCCTTCTTCATCAGACTGGGAGCACATATAGAGACTATTTTCTAACTTCTGCAGAGAAAGGACCGGCATAGAGTGGAGTAAAGTGTTGTAGAGTGAAGTGGCGTAGCATGGAGTGGAGTGTCATATAGTGCACTAAAGTGGCATGGAGTGTAGTACAGTGGAGTGGCATAGAGTGTCGTAGAGTGGCAGAGTGTCATTGAGTGGAGTGTCATTGAGTGGAGTGTCTTAGAGAGGAGTAGAGTGTCCTAGAGTCAAGTGGTGTAGAGTGTTGTAAAGTAGAGTGGTGTAGAGTTGAGTGGTGTAATGTGGAGTGGAGTGCCATAGAGTGGGGTGGCGTGGGGTGGTGTAGAGTGGAATGGGGCAGAGTGGAATGGGACAGAGTGGAATGGGATAGAGTGGAGTGGGATAGAGTGGAGTGGGATAGAGTGGAGTGTCAGAGTGAAGAGTCTTACAGTGGAGTATCACAAAGTGGACTAGAGTGGCGTGGAGTAGAGTTTCAGAGTGTAGGGGCATAGTGGAGTGGAGTAGAGTGGAGTAGTGGAGAGGGGAGTGTCAGAGTGGAGTGCTGTGGCGCAGAGTGAAGTGTCATTGAGTAGAGTGGTATAGAGTAGAGTTCAGGGTCATAGAGTGGAGGGTTGGAGGTTGGAAGGTCGTAGAGTGTCATGGCGTAGAGTGACATACAGTGAAGTACAGTATGGTGGTGTAGAGTGTCAGAGTGGAGTGGCATAGAGTGGAGTGGCGTAGAGTGGAATGTCGTGGAGGGGAATAGAGTGTCAGAGTTGTGGCATAGAGTGGAGAAGAGTGTTGTAGAGTGTCATGGAGTAGAGTGCTGTGGAGTGTAGTAGAGGAGAGTGGAGTAGAGTAGAGTGGAGTAGAGTGGAGTGGAGTAGAGTAGAGTGGAGTGGAGTGGAGTTGAGTAGAGTTTCATATAGAGTAGAATGGCATAGAGTGGAGTAAAGTGGATAGGACAGTCCCATCTTTTTATATGCAGAGTCTCCACCACGAATGCGGGGACTCTGCAGTCGTAAAGGTACTAGTCCTAAAATACCTTTGTGAATAGGAAAAAATCGTAAACATAGCTAAGACTGTAAGGTTACCTTCGCGTAGCAGGCACTTTGTAACATAGAGGAGTGCAGGCAAAATAAATTGCTGGTATTTTTAACATATAAAATAGTAATATAAAAAGCACACTTTGAACCAGCTTTGCAACTGACGAGAACGTAACTTTTTCAGCTGGATGTGAACAATGTGCACAGGCTTTGTTCAGTCACTCAAAATGATGGGAGACAATGGATAACGTGGGTTGACTCTCTGCCCCCTGCTCTGAGCTGTGGGTGGTGATGCAAAATGTGAGTGGCAATTTAACAGGCCAATGGATGAAGCATGCTGACCAAAAGCCACTCTATGCATGTATATTATGTATGATATTTTGAGAAAAACAGTAGTCTGAGGAGGCAGACCTCAAAATGTGGCTTCGTTTTTATAAATCCTGATACCTGACCTCACCATCTCCAGGCTTTCAAGCCAACTGTGACAACTAAAAATGCTAACTTAGCCACAGTAGCACCTAATGTCACCTGTTGCACTCATTACATTTCTAAGAATTAGGTTTGTTTTTGGCACAGTTATTTCTTGTATCTTTCCTAATAAATGAAGGAGAAATTGCGTTTTCAAATGCCCATTTATTAACAATTCTATAGATAAAAACTAGTATTTAAATAATTATTTTCTTCATACTCTTTCATATTGAGTATAATTATATTGAAGTCCTCCAAGAATTTGAAGTTGTCACCAGCACATCTCTGGGTGAACACATACAAATTGTGCTAGTATACCACTTAGCATCTGTTTCATCATTCTAGCAAAGATTCTCTGCCAAACAGGAATGCAATCCCCAATATATGTTGCTGAATGTGAAAGTTATATTGCACAGGGCGCTCTTGTGTCACAAGTGTGCAAAGTTAAGAAGTCAAAAAGACAGCAACTACCCCTCTTTTTTAAACGTGGTGAGCTTGTGAAGTGCAAATTCTGCAAATTTATAACATCGGTGAAAAAAGACTCCTTCAAGCCTGCCAGCCACCCACCCAAGCTGTATCCTTTCAGTAGCCCATGGTCTTTGGTAACACTTTCCCTTGTACATATGTGGGTAATGTGGCAGGTCCCAGGGACAGCACAGGATTTTCAGTTGTAGGCTGCCCTGTCCATGTCCTGTCCATAGGACATCCTGCAGGAGGTTGTCCTACAGACAAGTTTGAACATCACCCACCCCTAAATAAAAGTAGCATCCTCATGTATTGCTGCTCTGAAATCTAATAAGATATTGTTATGTCAAATGCATGCATTGCATAATATAATGGCAATTTATGAGGAAATGCAATTATGGTAATGCTATGACATATTTTAGAGCTGCCTTCCACAACATTGTCAGTATTTAATAAATGTGTTCACCATCATAGTGTGTACCACTGAGCAATTTACAGTGTGTTACTGGGCACCAATGAAATGCCTCCATTATGGATTGAGAGAGCAACAGTCATTTTGTGGTATAGTCTGTAGTGATCTATTATAAGTTTAAATCAGCTGTGCTTGAAAGATTTGAACCCATTACTCAGGATCTGCTGTCAGATATGTTGGTTAAAGTTAAAGCAGGCTCTCCTTCTGACCCCTGTCCTCCTTATATCATGCCCTCTTTGTCCACTCTGCTTACTCCCATCATTACAGCACTGTGTAACTTATCGTTAACCTTAGCTGCAGTACCTCAGGAGTGGACATCTGCACATGTTATGCTCATCCGAAAAAAAATAACGCAGATCCGAAGGAGCCTGCCAACTATTGCCCCATCTCTCTTCTACCTTTGCTAGGCAAAGTTCTTGAGTCATATGTGAATAAACAACTTTCTTCCTACTTGGAGGACTATAATCTTTTAAATCCCTCACAATCTGGTTTTAGAGCCTTTCATAGAATCTGAAACTGCATTACTGGCAGTAGTCAATTCTATTAGAATATCTCTAGATGCCGGAACCCTAGCAATGTTGGTCCTTCTTGACCTGTCAGTAGGCCTGGGCGGAAAACTACCCTACGCTCGCGTAGTTTGCGCAACTCGCGCTATGCGAATTGCACGTAGCACAGTGCAAAAATGCGTATCGTAGCGGGCATTTTTTGCTTGCTCGCGGTCCACAACGTCAAGTTGGCGACCACGAGCGAGCAAAATGACATCCCGGCGAGACTTTTTCCTCGTTCGCGATCCGCAGCATCAAGTTGCCGATCGCGAGCGTGGAAAATAAACCTCCCGGCGAGATTCTCAACGCGGGGAGGTCAGGTTTCTCATTGCGAGTGGTCGCGTATACTCGCGACCGCTCGCGATGAGAAACTACCAGTCCGCGTTGAGAAAACTGCTGCTCGAGTACAAATCTACTTGAGCGGCAGAAAACGACCGCTTGCACTGTGCAAGATGCCGTTTGCAATGATTGCACAGTGCGGACAAGCATCCGGAACTGTGCAATCATTGCGAACAGCATTTCCTACCGCACTACGCAGTTCGCGTAGTGCTACGCGTAGCTCGCGTAGTGCGAAGTGCACTTCGCGTAGCTACGCGTAGCGCTACTACGCAAACTACGCCCAGGGTTACCTGTCAGCAGCATTTGATACCGTCTTACATTCCATCTTGATTCAACGTCATTTTAAGATCGGTATCCAAGGAACAGTCCTAGCCTGGCTCAAAGATTTTCTTAACAACAGGAACCAAATGGTCTCTTTCGGCAACTTTCAATCAAAGATCCTTTCCTCAAGGGGGTCCCCCAAGGCTCCTCCTTGAGCTCCGCTCTTTTTAACATCTATGTGGCACCCCTTGCCCAGATAGTCAAGTCCTGTGGTTTTAAAATACTTTCCTATGCAGATGACACCCAACTTGTCATCTCCTTTGGGCATGACGTTGAAAATGTCAAACAGAGATTTATCATGTGCATGAGGAAAATTGCTACATGGATGACCCTAAATTGTCTTCAGTTAAACGGAGACAAGACAGAGATCCTTTTGTTTGGCAAAGCTTAGTTACACTGGTCAGAGGAATGGTGGCCCTCCGAGTTAGGTACTGCACCATCTCCTAATAGAATGGTGAGAAATGTAGGTGTCATTCTTGATGAAAACCTTTCCATGAAAGATCATGTTATATACACATGTGGTAACTTGTAGAATTATGCCCATTCTTAAGAGAGTATTTCAGTGGCTTCTGCTGAGATCGAGGAGAACTCTTACTCAGGCATTAATAATGAGTCGTTTGTACTATGAAAATTCCTTACAATTAGCGTCTAATGAATCCCTTCTTTCCAAACTGCTGGTCATTCAGAAAACTGCTGCCCGCTTGGTTAACAAACTTCTGCCAGGCGTGCCATCAACTCCTTCGTTTGAGAGAGCTTTATTGGCTCACAATCAGGAAAAGATCCTTGTTCAAGCTGCTTTGCCTGACCCTTAAGTCCTTGATTGGCAAAGGCCACTTACAGGAGAAACTCACTCAATATTGTCCTAGCAGTAATCTAAGATCTAAAAACAAATTGTTGCTACGTCCCCGCCGCATCCGTATGACAAGATACAGCAGCCATTCATCAAGGCCGGACTGGCCTTACCAGGCATCAGCGTTTCCCCAAGAGGCTGGAAGGGTGGGGGGCCAGTTTTCTCAGTGGGGGCTGGTTTTGTAGCAGTGCAGCAGTTTTAAAAGCACTGCAAAGCTCCTGAAAAGTTTCAGCGCTCTGTCCATCATCTCCTTGTGTTTGCTAAGTTTCTTATACATCTAGCAGTTTTCAGGCAACAATGTAAGTATCAAGATAACTCTGGTGATTAATGTATCTGCTGGTGAGAGATGAGTTTTGTCTAGTGGCAGTTTCGACTCATAAGGTAGCGCAGAGGGTTAATATGGCTGCTGCAAAGAACGTGTACCATGCATATTAAAGAACAGTATTTTATGTGCATAGCTCAGTGGGTTACTGCTTTTGTCACAGAGATTATTTTGTTACTGTGCAGTTCATAAATTATAACCGTAATCTAGCACAGTGAGCTATGAACTGCCTTCAAAAAGCTGCATGCAAACTGCATGGTACAGGTTAGAAAGTTATGTTTTTCCCAGTCTTTCATTATTCTGATGTTGATAAAAAAGGTTTGTTTGGGTAGAAATAAATTCTTATTATTAGAGTCAACACTAACTACTCTGAATGTTCTGAATCCTGAGTTTGTGCTTGTTTTCCAGACCAAGCGCTCTTAAAAATGCCTACCAGTATAAATAACATGTAAATCCTACACCTTGTAGTCCCCTTTACCTTTTGTAACATTTTCTATACACTGATTTACACATGTATTATTCATTGTCTTGGTATGTATGTGTGATGTAAAGTGTGCTGACACTCTACAATGGTATGAGAGGTGCTATAAAACAATTGAATTACATGTGAGAGAGGGGCTATGGAGAGATGAGAGGCACTGTTGGAGGGTGATAGTGAGGGAATCATTGAGGAGCCCCAACAAAGATTGTCGTATCCTGGTGCACAATAAGGACATCATTTACTATGCTTTAAAAGCGAATACAATTATATATATTATGACAAATGTGTTGTAGAATGCACCATTTCCCCCCATTTTCCTGGGAGGGGGGACCCCCAAAGCCTCCCTTTATAGTGGTCAGGCTCACTTAGTGCACTCTCTATGCAACGTACGGGGACTGGTCTGACAAAATTTGCCATGGCTGCTTTGGGTTCCCAGTCTGGGCCTGCCATTCGTTTTCTTACCTTGCACCCTACTACTGGAAAAGGCTCCACTTATGCATTTGTTCTTGCACTGATTTCACAAGTTTTTAAAAAAACATCTCAAAACCTGTCTGTTTTGACTTGCCGCTCGGAACTGACCCTTCTACAGTGCCAAGATACCCCTCCGGGGGGTGAGTGGCTGCGCTATATTAAATGCCCATTAACATAACATAATATAATGAATCACAGTGGAAACGACAGATAGGAGTGAACTTTTGCAAGGATCAGACACAAAGAGAAGGAAAAGCTGTTGGTTAATTCTATTAATTCAGATCGATGATCAGCAGCGTTATACAATGGCAGAGATTTTCAATTTGCTTTAAAAACACAGTAACAAGTTGGCGATGCATCACTGTAAATGATGTGTCACTCCAACTGTTGCAATATACCCGGCACGACGGTGTTAAGAAACTGGGAACTACCACCAGCACTGATAGCATAAGTGAGCCACTACAATGGGTAAAGTAGCTATGTATAGTGAATATTACAGTCGACTCCCTCTAAACCCCCACAGGTTAACGATCCCTCATATTAGGCTCACAGTGTGCAACAGGTTTGATGGTGAAGAAAGAAAACATTTCATTATATCCCAAAAACGAAACATAATAGGCCAATATGTAATTGTGGAAGGCAGTGCTATTATGTGTGTAGGGCTCTAGTCCAAATAGAGGACTCAGCTTTGCATTGCAGAAGATAATCCTTTGTTTACGTCCATAGGGCTACCAACATAATGGAAGTATCTTCATATGTCAATTTTATGCCCTATTTTTTTCAGGTTGCTCAATTGACCATTGTGTACTAGTCTCACGCATTTTGTGTGACCACCAGCTCAGCTGCAAAATAAGTGGAGATGTACCAGGGTGAAAACCAGTTATAACTGGAATATAAAATTATCCCCAAGGGACATTTAACATGGCTGTAAGGCTGGCCTTCGCCTTTTCTGTGATGCACTAATATCCGATACCAATTTTATTGGGTGAAATGTGGTAATGCATCACGTGTGCATTTAACATACAAGTTGTTATTCTATTGAATATTAGATATAAGCATGCATGTGTGCTTTTTACAAAAGCTGCAAATTTAAAGGCGTTATTCGAGAAAAAACATGCTCAACTGAGGAGGGAAGTAAATGGGACCTGCGAGATATCATATACCATAGATACAGAGGTGTTACGATTCTCTCTAATACAAGGTCCTCTGGATGGCGTTTCACAAAGAAAATATAATTTCTCTCCATAATGGTGCAAAAAACCTCACCATAAATTAAATATGAACGATATTCATTTCAGTTTAATCTTCTATAAGCTAAAAAGTGCAGCTTTACTGGTCTCTTCATAGCTTAGGTCTCTCATCCAAAGTTTCGTTATTTCATGTTCAGGCCATAGATTTCTTCTAATTACTGCTTTTCTACTTTAGCTGAATGGAGGTTTTCCGATATATACATATATAATTATATGAGAGAAAAAGGCCCCATACATAAATCAAAAACAACAGAAGCATAGGGCACAACAAATATACAGAGAATTCTTAAATGGCAGCGATTGTATATCTTCTAGATAGAGTTCTGACAGATCCAGAAACATTAATCATATTAAATTGGATGACTTAAAAGACTTGCATATTTGTGCAAGAGCGCAAGCTTTAACACTCCCATTGCCGCTGCCCCTGGTTAGGTCAGCATGTAAGGAAAGGAGCAAGGGCTTCTAGAACATTCGTCTGAAGAAGAACAGAATAAAAATAACGTCTTGCTGATAGTAATGTACTAGATGCTTCACAGACAGCACAAAAACATTCCTCGCAATTAAAATATTCTGAATGTAGTGTTCACTCCAAGGAACTTGGGCAAGTCATCAGAGAGAAAAACAGGGTTACAAAGATTAGAGTCTAGGGGTCACCAGCCCATGTACAGAATACAGAACTTGGACCAATTGCCCAAAGGCCCCCGAACTCTCAAAATCTGCAGAAGGAACCCAACATAAAAAACACTGGAAACAGGCTCTTATATTAATGCACACATTTTATAACCAATGTAAATTCTATAGTAATGTCTTTTAGGGATTAATGCATTGTCTGTATTTTGGTCTTAAGCCCTTTCTCTCCTACATTAAACAACAGAACACTTCATAATGCTGTATATATACCTTATCAACACACATATATATATATATATTACATTCACTAAATAAAAACAAAGGTTACAGGGTCGTTATAGTTAGGGTCAGATTTTGCTCGTACAAAACCAGAGCAATTCAGCTGATATAGTTACCTGTGTTAACTATAACTCACGCCCCCGCAATGCACTGTTTATGACCTCTCATATTACATCACTCATGACATGGTCATTGACATCACTCATGACATCACTGATGACATCTCAAATGACATCACAAATGACATCTCAAATGACATCTCAAATGACATCAGGGATGACATCATCCAGTGAATGTTTTTAAAAAGTTCATGAGTGTTAAATATATATACTAAGGTGTATTGGTGAATCAGTGGGCGTATTAGTGTAGTCTGTATGGATGACTCAGTGGGTGCATGACTGACTGTATAAGTGAGTGATTAGGTGTCTCAGTGAATGTATAGGCTGGTTGTGTAAATGAGTGTATCTGTCAGTTGATGTCTAAGTGGGTGTATGAGTGTGTTAGTGGGTACATGAATGGCTATATAGGTGATTGATTGGTTGTCTGACTACCTCTATGGTTGTGTGAGTGTCTGTGTGTGTGGGTGAAGAGGTGTGTGACTGCCTGTATGGATGAGTGAGTGGGTGAGTCAGTGTCTGTATGGGGTACTGTGTGTGTGTCTGAGAAGCTGTATGGGTGAGTGAGTGTCTGGCTGTGTCGGTGATTGAGTGCATGTGTCAGTATGGGTGAGTAACTGGGTATGTGAAAGGTAGTATAGGTGATTGACGGGTCTATGAGTGACTATGCGTGAGTGAGTGAATATGAGAGTGGCTATATGGATGAGTGCGTGCTTTTGTCACTAACTGTATAGGTGAGTGAGTACATGTTACTATTTGTATGAGTAAGTGGGTGCTTGTGTAACTGTTTGGGTGAGTAATAGCCTGTGTGATGGACAGTATGGGTGAGTGTCTAAGTGTGTGAGTAGTTCTATGGCTGACTCACTCAGTGTGTGAGTGCCTGTATGGGTGTATGAGTGGATATGTCAATGGCTGTATTAGTGAGTGAGTGGGTTTATGAGTGGCAGTATGGGTGAGCGAGTAGATGTGTGTGTGTAGATCTATGAATCAGTGAGTGGGTGTGTAAGTACTGGTATGGCTCTGTGAATGGGTTTGTGAATGGTTGTGTGGCAGTGGGTGTATAAAAGTTTCTATAGGGGTGTGAGTGAGTGCGTCAGAGATGCTATGGATGATGTCATCACTGATGTCATCAGTGATATCACTGACAATGTCATGAGTGATGTAATATGTGAGGTCATAAGCAGTGCATTGTGAGGGCACGAGTTATAGTTAACTCAGGTAACTATAACAGCTGAATTTCTCTGGTTTTGTATGAGTAAAATCTGACCCCAACTATAATGTCCCTGTAACCTTTGTTTTTTTTTTTTATTTTCATCCAGTTTCTCGGATCCACTGCGACTCCCGCCAAAACGTTCTTACAAAATGCTTTTTTGGGGCCCCTGTGGGACCCCTTGAACAGGCCTAGGGGGTCAGGGTGTTTCCACCCTGCCCCCTTTTCTTTTTTTTTTTCCTTGTGACTCGGTTCAACTGAGTCACAAGGTGGCTGCTAAAACTTCCTGGTTTGAAGTGTTGGCAGCCAATCAGATCTTAGGCACGAGATCGGGAGGGTTTGCGGATCTACCGCGGCCACAGTTGTATATCTGAGAAATCTTTAAATTTCTCAGGAACTACTGAACAGGTTTACACCATTTAACAAAAAGAGTGCTTTTTGAACCAAGAGCTACGTTTCTGCCAAATTTGGTGTAATTCTGTTCAGCAGTTCGGGCTGTAGCCGCATCAAAAGTTTCCCATGGAGAAAAAGCGATTTGGGACCCCCCTTTTTCTCGGCCCGCTTAACGAAACACTCCGAAATTTTCAAGACAGCAGCTGACGTGACCGCCAATTACTTTTGAAAATTTCACGAAGATTCGTCAAACAGCGCCAAAGTTATTGGCAAATCAAAAAACGCTTTTGCGATTCCTTAAATGCATTACGCAAAATAGGGAATCGCAATTTTTGCGATTCCTTATTGTGCAAGGGCCTTTTGGGATGATACATCCCAAAAGGCTTTTTCCCGTTCGCAAATGGGCCGAATCTGAGAATCGGCCCGTTTGCGAACAGGAAAAGGGCTTGATACTTATGCCCCCAAGAGTGTTAAAGATATATACTAACCTACTACAAAAGTTAGATTAGTATACTAGGTACACTACTAATGAGTGATACTACTTCTAACATATATTATATGAGTGACTTGTGTATGTGTGTGTGGGTGGCTGTATGGGTGTGTGAGTGGGTGTGTGAGTAGCTGTATGGGTGTGTGAGTGGCTGTGTGAGTGGCTGTATGGGTGTGTGAGTAGATGTATGGGTTTATAAGTGGGTGTGTGAGTATATGTATGGGTGAGTGACTGGCTATGTGAGTGGGTGTATTTGTGAGTGAATGGGTGGGTGTGTGAGTGACTGTATGAGTAGGTGAGTGCCTGTGCCAGACACTGTATGGGTGGGTATATGTGTGGGTGGTTGGCTGTATGGGTGAATGAGTGGCTGTATGGGTGAATGAGTGGCTGTGTGAGTGGCTCTATGAGTGGATGTATGAGTGGTTTTATGGGTATGGGTATGTGTATGTGAATGGGTATGAGAGTGGTTGTATGGAGGTGTGAGTGGTTCGGTGGATGATGTCATTAGCAATGTCATTAGAAAGGTCATCAGTAATATCATCATTGATGCCACTGACCATGCCATGAGTGTTGTAATATGAGAGGCCTCAAGCAGTGCATTGTGGGGGTGTAAGTTCTAGTTAGCTCAGGTAAGTATAAATGCTGAATTTCACTGGTGTTGTTCGAGTGAAATCTGAGGCAAACTATAATGTCCCTGTAACCTTTGGCTTTTTTCAGTGAATTTCTCAGGTTTTTTTAATTCTGTTTCCTAACTATAACCTCTCTATAACCTTTGCTTCAGAATTGAGGAGAGTCGGAAGGTTTTGTCTAGACTTCAATACGGTACTTACTGTTGGCGAACAGTGTGTTGCTGTAGTTTTGGAGACAGCAAAACATCACACGTTAATTTTTTATTATTATTCACGCCACTAGTTACATTGTTTTTTAATTTCTGGAGATAATTTTTTTTTCCAAGTTAACATTTTATTTAAAAAAACAAAATACAAAAGGTTAGAAAACTAAAAAAAGTTCCAGAAAAAAAGAAGAAGAAAAAAGGTAGGTGTTAGAACCTCCTTTCATGGTAAATAAAGAGAAAAAGAGATAAACATATGTCTGTGTATACATAAGAAAGAGTGGCTGTATAAGTACGTGACTGGGTCTTTAAGTGGCTGCTAGGGTGATTGATTGGGTGTGTGAGTGACTGCCTCTGTAAGTGGCTATATGAGTGAGTGAATGGCTGTGTGAGTGCCTGTATGATTGAGTGAGTGTTTGTGTTAGTGGCTGTCTAGAAGAGTGAGTGGGTATACAAGTGCCTGACTGGGTGGGTGAGTGCCTGTATAAGTGAATGACTGTGTGTGTGAGTGGCTGTATGGGTGAGTGACTGGGTGTGAGTGGCTTTAGAAGTGAGTGACTGTGTGTGTGAGTGGCTGTATGGGTGAGTGAATGTCTGTGTGAGTGCTTGTATGATTGAGTGAGTGGTTGTGTGAGTGGCTGTATAGGTGAGAGACTGGGTGTGTTAGTGCCTGTATGAGTGAGTGACTTTGCATGAGAGTGTCTATATGGCTGAATGGGTGTGTGACTGCTTGTGTAATTGAGTGAGTGGTTACCCGAGTGTCTGTATGGGTAAGCGGCTGGGTTTGTGAATGGCCATGCGAGTGATTGGGTGGCTATATCAATGTTTGAGTGACAGTATGAGTGAGTAAGTAGCTGTGTCAGTGGGTTTATGAGTTAACGAGTAGGTGTGTGATCTTCTGTATGAGAGAGATAGTGGGTATGTGAGTGGCTGTATGAATGATTGACTGGCTGCAAGAGTGGCTGTATGGGTGAGTGAATGTCTGTGTGAGTGCTTGTTTGACTGAGTGAATGGTTGTGTGAGTGGCTGCATAGGTGAAAAACTGGGTGCATTATTGCCTGTGTGAGTGAGTGCCTGGGTGTGAGAGTGTCTATATGGGTGAATGAGCGGGTGTGTGAGTGCCTGTATGATTTGGTGACTGGTTGTGTGACTGGCTGTACGGGTGAATAACTGGGTGTGTTACTGCCTGTATGAGTTAGTAACTGGGTGAGTGAGTGTCCATATAAGTGAGTGACTGGGTATGTTAGTGGCTGTAGGGATAAGTTTGTGTATGTATAAGTTAGTCACTGGGGGTGTAAAGGGCTGCATATCTGACTGAATGGGTATGTAAGTGACTGTATGAGTCAGTGACTGGCAGTGTCAGCAGCTGTGTGGTTGAGTAAGTAACTGTGTGAGTAGCTATATGGGTGAGTGAAAGTGTATGTGGGTAGCTGTATCAAAGAGTGAGTGGCTATGTCAGTGTTTGCCTCAGTGTGTGTCTGGATGTCTTAGTGGCTGTATTATTGTTATGTTATGTTATGTTATAGGTATTTCTAAAGCGCGACGGTTACCCAAAGGTGTCCTGGTGCTAGCTACTATCCACTGGGCAAGTAAGTGGTAGACAACAATTACAGGTTAAAGAGCCAGGTTTTTAATCCCTTCCTAAATGTCAGGAGGTCCGTGGTGTTTCTCAGGTGAAAAGGAAGGTCATTCCAGGCCTTTACAG
The DNA here is from genome assembly GCA_963921515.1 of Calotriton arnoldi. Lineage (NCBI taxonomy): Eukaryota > Metazoa > Chordata > Amphibia > Caudata > Salamandridae > Calotriton > Calotriton arnoldi. The sequence goes on along the minus strand of CAWUFW010002404.1, from coordinate 1,952,007 downwards.
CGCACACAATAAAGCTTCTTCCACCCCATGAGGCTTTTTTTGTGGGTGGTACTACCACCAACTTGGCTCCCAAGGAACGCAGGGTTCTTTTAGGCAAGTACCACTGCAGATGCTGCTTCAGATAATCTGGGCCTGTGCCTTGGAGAGCCTTGTAAACGGTGCAAAGGGCTTTAAAGCGCACCCGTTTCCTAACAGGCAACCAGTGAAGTTTTTTAATTTCCTTGGAGATAGAAGCAAATTTAGGTATGTCAGAAAGCAATCTCGCCGCCGCATTTTACAACAATTGGAGTTTGTTCATAAAAGGTTCCTGTAGGCTAAGGTAAAGGCTGTTATAATAATCAAGCTTAGACAGGATAAGCGCCGCGACCACTGTCCGCTGACTGTCAACGGGCAAAAAGGGAAGAATTTTCTTAATCATTCTAAGAACATAGGAGGTGGCTGATGACACTGCATTAATCTGGTCGCCGAAGTTAAGTTTATCATCCCTCATAACTCCTAAGTTTTTTACTTTCCTCGAGGGTGTAGGAAGAGTGCCCATTGCTACTGGCCACCAGTTGGGGGTCCAAAAATTGGCATCATTTCCGAAAAGGATGACCTCCGTCTTGCCTGAATTTAATTTTAGGCAGTTTTGTGACATCCACCTCCCAACAGCTTACATACAGTTGTGGAAATGATTGTCTATTCCAACTCCCTGTCCAGGCCGCAGAACCACAAAAATGTCTGTGTCGTCTGCGTAGGAGGTCAGATTAAAACCAAAGGAGCCGATTAGGGAGGCTAGGGATGATACGTACACATTAAAAAGTATGGGGCTAAGCGAGGACCCCTGTGGCACTCCACATGGCAAGGTAAAAGGTTTAGAGTGAAATTCGTCCAGCGCCACAATTTATGATCTACCAGATAAGAAGGATTTTAGTAGCTTCCACGCTTTACCCTGAACCCCATATTGTGTGTGTGGGTGTAATAGTGTATAGAACAGTGTGTGCCTGAGTATATCAGTGTATACACAAGAGTGTGTCTGGGTGTGTCAGTGAATGCCTGGGTACGTTACTGAATCAGTGTGTGGGTGGATGTATTAGTGTATGAATGAGTGTGTGCTTGGGTGTATCAGTCTATGCATGAGTGTGTGTGGGGGGGTGTTAGTGTCTGCATCAGTGTGTGCATGGGTTTGGTAGTGTATACAGTACTGTGTGACTGGGTGTGTCACAGTCTGTATCTGTGTGTAGATGGGTGCGTGAGTATCTATAAAGATGAGTAAATGGGTGTATGAGTGTATGTATCAATAACTAATTGGCTGTGTGAGTGAAGGTACAGGTGAGTGAGTGACTTAGTCAATACCTGTATGCAATATTGAATATGTATGGCAGTACCTGTATAAGTAACTGACTGGCTGGGTTAGTAGCTGTTTAGGAAAGTAAGTGTATGCGCCACTGTTTACAGGAGTGAGTATATGTCTTTCTAGCTGTATGGGTGAATGATTGGGTGTATTAGTAGTTACATGGGAGAGTGACTGAGTAGGTTAGTGATTGTATGCATGGCTGACTGGTTGTATAAGGTACTGTGTAGGTGAGTGAGTGCATGTTAAGTATCTGGATTAAGAAGTAACTAAGGGGCCTATTAGGATGGCAGGCGGACTTCAGTCCACCCGCCACCCTAGCGGTAACGGGACCGGCCGCCAGACATGCAGCGGTCCCGCCACCCTAATCATAATGCGACCGCCACCGCGGCGGTCGCATCTGGCGTTTTAACATTGCAGCGGGTGCTGCAGGCTGCAGCACCCTCTGCAATGGTGAATTGCCATGTTGTGCATTTCCATGCACAACGTAGCAGGCACCGCGCGGTGCCTGCCACCTTGTGCATGGACATGCAGGGGGCTACCATGGGTACCCCCCAAGTGCACCCCCACACCCCACCGGGGGCCCGCAACTGGCCCCCAGAGCTAATCCCTGCCAGCCTTTCCATGGCGGCATCGCCACCATGGAAAGGCCCTGGAAATCAACCATCATGATATGGATGGCGGTGCCTGCTAGGCACCGCCACCATATTAGGGGCCAAGTCCGCCTGGCCGGAACGATTGCTGACCGGCGGAATAGCGGCAGACGCACTTTGCGTCTGCACTTTGTGTTCGCCGCGATACCCCCGCCATCATAATATGGCGGGGGTATTACTTGTTACGATGGCATAATGGTCACCACCGCCGGCTCGGCGGTGGTGAACGCTACGCCATCGTAATGAGCCCCTAAGTAGGTGAATATCTGTATGTGTAAGTAAGATCATGTAGTAGTAGATGTATTCGTAAATGAGACAGCGTGATATTGTATCCGTGAGTTAGTGGGTGAGTGAGTGCTTGAACGGATGAGTGATTGGGTGTATGAGTTGTATAATCAGTGTGTCTGTGAATGTGTCAGTAGCTGTATAAGACTCTACCTTGGTGTACAGTTTTAAAGTATAAATTTGCTGAACTACACTGAAAGTAATAATTAGGGCATCAGCAAAACAAAGTGGTGGCAAGGTATGCCAAGTGCTGTTCATGCATAAAAACACTCTCCAGGGGTATGACTAAGAAATATTTCTGTGGTACAACACTATTTTGAGCAACTAAAGATGTAGCACTCCAGCCACTATTGAAAAAGAACATAAATATATGTTGGCATTTTACTTTCAAAATTGCAGAAACATAACAATACACATTGGTTATGGCTCAGGGCCACTGGAATTATGTGACTGTGCGGCCGGGGCGATTTTTGCATAATTATAGATAGGCTGTCCAGTTTTAGGTTTAAACCTATAATAACTGATAAAACCCCACTGAAAGAGAAATAGCCCTCACCAAATCTATAATTTATAGATTTGCCACATTTGCCACATACTCCATCTGCTGCATAATCTGTAGATTTTAACCCCAAAAAATGTTGTTTCTCAGGGCCTGGAGTCTTACCAGTGGCCAGAGAACGAATGGCCTCCTGAATCCCAAAGAGGGTAAGGAGGCCGTTGACTTATGTTTTCTAATCTAGCATCATTTGAGGGACAGCAACATCAGATAAGAACATGTCCACATCAACTGCAGTAGCAGTGGTCGCTGACAGATATAGGAGTGAGTAGTGTTTGGTTAACTCAGCATGTATGATGATTTGCATATGGAGGGTGATTTGCGTATGGAGGGTATCCCCATGGGCTGTGCATAGTTCCATTATTGGGTGACAGGGCTGTTCCTCCTCTCGAATAGTCCAGGCCAGCAAGGACCCGGATTTGTCTGCCCCGGCGTGTGTCCTGGCTGAATGAGCCGCATAGTTGAGACAACAAAGTTTCTCCAACAGTGCAGTGTGCTCCTGTTGTGCATGTGTCAAGTGAACCCGGAGGGCAGGAGTCCGCAACGTTTGGGTCTCATGGCTGAGCATGTCACATTTGATCCTCGTGATGTCTCTATCCAATTGGCAGCTGATTTTCCATGTAGTGCCAATTCACTGGCCCCTTATTGCAAATTTAAAGGTATCCCACTGAATTAGATAGTAAGATGCAGTGTTAGTGTTGACATTAAAGTATTCAGTTATGGCAGTGTCTAAAGAAAAGTATGAAAGGGGGGTCTTCCAGTGCCACTGGTTGCGTGCCCCACAAGGGAATGGGAAAGAGTCGCTTTTTCCAGTCAAATTGTAGTAGCTGGGGATTATGGTCAGAATGTGTATGCCCCAAATAATCAATGTATGTGACGTGTGGAAGAAAATCGGGTAGCCAATGATGCGATCGATGAAAATGTGCAAATCATGTGGAATTGAATACAAGGAGTAAACTCTGGTAATAGCGTTGCGTGTGCACCAGGCGTCAGCCAAATGCCAGTGTGTGAGCCAGTCCGTAAGGTTTTGGCCATTCGTTGCAGCAACCGTGTGGGGGGGGGGAAAGCAATCCAAGTTAAGTTGTAGTACACTATTAAAGTCCCCCCAAATGGAGCCTGGGTGGTCTGCTCCAACTCCATAGGACATCAGACAGATTAGCCAGGAATGCTACTTGGTCTGTATTGGGGGCATGAATGCTACCCATTACCATGTGGTGGCCATCCAACCTGCCCTTGATGAAGGTATACCTGCCGTCCGTATCAACTCTGGTGATCTCTGCCTGGAAGAGAACACCAGCTGATGCACACCAGTACTCCCCTTGCATGCGTTGAAAAGTTGATGGAAAACACCTGACCTTGACATTGTTTCTGCAAGTTAACAGGTTCGCTGGCAATTAAGTGAGATTCTTGTAAATAGACAATGTGGGTGTGGCGGCAGCGCAGGTAAAACATACAGCGTACCTGCGAGAAGGGATATGCATGCCCCAAATGTTCCACATTATTATGCTGGTGCCTGCCATGTCACTAACTGCGGTGTGTTAAGGGGTCTGACCGTGCCCCGAAGGGCAGGGTCCAATATCTGTGGAAAGTGCATGTTGTCCCGGTGCGGACAAAAAATCCAAACATCAAACAAAAAAAAATAACTATGTAAATCAAATACAACATACCATTGGGGAAGATCAGCAATATGCGTCCATCCAAACTATACAATGTTGCATACATGAAGTAACAGACTAACCAACTAGGTTAGGCCAATGTATGGGGTGCAGGCAAGTGAGACCCCCCTTACTTGCAATGGCATGATTGATCTTTTACACAAGTGAGTGCAGTTCCCATGACAAAAGTAACATAGGTACAATGCATGCTCATCAAGGCTGATTGTCAGGTAAATGTGCCGGATAGCAGAAAGGGGAGTGTAGCAGGAAAAGTAGGAAAAAGGAGAAAAGGGGCAGGGGAGGAGAGGAGAGGAGAAAAAGGGGGATAGAGAAGGAGAGATGGGGCAAAAGAGGGCGAAACAGGAATGGGGAAGAAGGAGGAGAAACCAACCAGGTTAAACCTGGTGGTAGCCGACAACCAAGGCACAGCAACTGGTAAGAAGACACTCTGCCGTCGCTGGTGGGAAGAGGTCAGGAGGTAAGCAGCATCAGGTGTCCGGCGACTTCAGATGAGTTCATCAGCTGTTTGTGGACTCACATCTGGCGGTGCCATGGTGTCTGGTTTAGAAGGCCATTTGGCAGATGAGCTGTCTTCCCTTGAGGACCCAACAGAGTCCCTGTCAGCGTCAGATTGGAGTGTGGTGTCACACATGGTGGCAGTCATCTGCAGTGCATGCTGCTTCTCCTGAATCACCTGCTCTAGATTCAGTGTGGATTGAATTTGCAGGGGGTTCTCCTCCCTGCGGTGTTTCCTGGGGTGTATGTCTGTTTTCGGGAGCACCAACACCTTGTCACCAGGTTGTGAGGGGTGGTGCGACGAAGGTCCAGTCATATCGATCCTGTCCCAGGCCTCCTTGGGGTCTGAGAAGAAATAGGACTTTCCCTCCATAAGGAGCCTGAGTTTTGATGGGAACAGGAGAGAGTACTTCACATCAAGCTCACACAGTCGGCATTTAACTGATGAGAACGAGCCCCTCTGGCGCTGCTCAGTCAATGTATAATTTTGGAAAAGCATTATACTGACATTGTCCACAGTGAGGTTGATTAGTTTACAAGCTTCTCTGAGGATAAGGTTACGGTCATGATAATGCAGCACCCTAAAGACTAAAGGTCTAGGATTGACTCCTGGTGGAGGCCTCCGGGCCAGCACTCAGTGCACCCGTTCAACAGAGAAGAATGGCGATAGCGCCGAGGTAGAGAGTTCCACGGATTCATTGTTCGATGTAGGCATTTTCATCTTGGCCCTCAGTGTTTTCAAGGAGGCCCACAACTCTGGTATTGTTCCACCTGGAGCGGCCCTCTGCATCCTTTGCCCTCGCCTCCTGTGTATGTATCTGGTCAGTAAGTTGGTGGACTTGCACTCCTGTCTCTTGCGCCTGAGGTTGCAGCATTGCGAGTGATTGTTCTGTTTCGTGTACTCTGATGATCAGCATGCAGTGAGGTCTGCTACAACTGTGTCAATCTTGTTTTCAAGAGAGATTCTTGATTTTTCCATTGACGCTAATACGATATCCATCAGTGCGTGTTGAGGGAGTGATAGTGTTAGTGCTTGGCGGGGTCGATGTTGAGAAGATCAGTGGTGCAGCCAGAAAAGAGGCAGCGGTGTGCGGGGCACACTTGCACGCTGGAGGCTGTGCAGTACGAGCAGCCCCAGTATATCAGGGAGTATAGAGAGATGGTACACCCCCTCGATGATGAATCTAAAGCATCAGTTGACCGAGCCAGAATATCAGTTCAGAGCACACGCATGGTAGAAAGCGCGAGTCCTAGACACCTAATAACCAGGCGCACAGTTCAGGTCCACAGTATAAGCGATCCCAAGGAACAGCACCAGAAGGCAAGGTGAGTAGGCCAGAGCTCAGCAGCAGGGTGCCTGAGCAAGCGTGGTGGGTGTGAATTGGCAGAGAGCAAGTTCTTAGGCAGTACTGAAAGGCAACTATCCCAATAAAGTTAGAGTGCCATGGGTCTCAACTGGAGGCAATGCGTGCCTGGGAGCGCTTACAAGGTGCAGGTGAGTGCCACAAACGGTGCAGGGTCCGCCAACAGCTTCTCAACCACATTTATAGTAGGGCAGGGATCGAGCGAGCAAGTGGTGACCACAGTTGCAGCCCATGTCCCACTGACAGCTAGGTGGCATACTACCAGTTGGATAATGAATGCACTCATGTCTTATCCTGACCCCTTACTGGCAAGATTTTCGTGGGGGGAGAGAAAACAGAGTACCAATATAAGTACTTTAGCATTGTACTCACTCCCGCCAACAAAGTTTCAACCAGCCGCAGCAGCCCTGAGCGCTGCAGGGCCACGTAGTCTAAGAATCTCTTTGTCACTGCAATAAAGGGGTCAGCGATCCAAGTCGGTATGACCCATCTGAGCTCCGATCAGGCAGCAACCTACAGTGGGAACATTGGGGCATCCATTTCCAACAAAGCCAGTTAAAGGGGAGCAGGAGTATTGGTGGGGTCCTCCATTTACTGCATGTGCAGACGACGGCAAAATGGCGCTCCTCTGTCCTAGGTCCACTTTCTCTTGTGTATGCCCGGAAAGCACACTGTTACAGTCAAGGCCTTAAGGCATCCACCACCAACAGGGATAGCTTGAGGGCATTAAGGGGGAAGGAGAGGAATCATCCACGCCCTGCAAGATGCCGATGCCGGTCGCTTGGCCTGTACCATGGGATGCCACTGGATTAGCGGTAACGAGGGCGATCAGCTCACCTCCTCAGCACCATCCGAGGGCCAAGGCAGGCAGGGGGAGAACAGCATATGCAGCACTCCACATGACTCAAGTGCAGTCCGGTCTTCACAGGGTGAAATTGAAGACATCAGAGCAGTGTCTCCATCAAACTCGGCAGGATGGACTCCAGGGTGGTCCATATTGCGGCAGTGACCTCGTTACACTATGTGGGGTGCAGATACCTCATTGTAGAGGCCAACGTCAAGTAATCAACAGGATAAATGTTGGATTTCAGGGTTCTGATGTGGAGCTCCGTTAAAGAGCGTCTGCCATCTTGGCCTTTCTAGCCACGCCCCCCTCCTTTTCTTACCCATACCGGAGTCTTCCTGTCTTAAGTTGAAAAATCAGTAGTGAACTGACCTCACCAGTGCTACTGCAGTTTAGTGCGCTTTGCTTGTATGATGTAGGACTCTTGGAGCAAGGCTAATTGGACCCCCTTGTGCTCAAAGGAGGAATGCATTCTGTATCATTTATTTCCCAAGTGTATCCGCCTGATATTCCATGTTATCAAAGAAAAAACATTTAAGCGTGCCATGAGGAAGATAACAATATATGTGTCCGTGTGGAGTCAAAGCCGGAGGGATTTCGATTCCCAGAGGAGGGGATCAGGAGGGACGAGGCAAGATCCTCCTCAGAGGCTTAGGATGAGCGGCCTTTTAGTGCCTCAGTCAGATCACAGAATGAGGCCATCACTGCCAAAGCACAGCGTCTGCCTTCACAGGCCTGTTCCCATGACACAACCACAGCTATGGTAAGGGGCAGCCCATGTCTCGCCCTTGGATGTCTATATTGATATCTAGTCAACTTGTGCTCCCATTTGAGGAGTGCATCTGCTTGCGAGGTAGTTCCCTGACTCTTGGCCCAGTCCCAGGCTGTTTTCTGCTCAGTGAAGAAGAACTGTCTTGTCCCAATAGGATCTTGAGTTTGACTGAGAACAGTAGGGAATAATTTAGCCCCATTTCGCTAAGTTTCCTCGTTACATCCAAGAAAGATGTCCTGTCATGCTGACTGGCCAAAATGTAGTCTAGGACACGAGGATTTGGTGGTTGTCAATCTCGAGGGCCTCACCTGCCGCACCACCCACAGTATTTCATTTCGATCTTTGTAGTGAAACAGTTTGGCGATAACTGGCCTCAGCAGAGCACCAGGTGGAGGGAGGAGAACCGAAACCTGTGAGCTCTTTAGAGGGAGAGTATATATGCCACAACAAAGTTCTTTATCCAAGTTCCAAGGAATGGAATGGTGTCCAGCCCCTGACAGCCCTCTGGGATGCCAACTACCCTGACATTGCTAAGCCATGAGTGATCCTTCACTTCCCCCTCTATACCCTTAAGGAAACTGACTCGTTCTCTGACTTTAACTTACTGTTGTAGGACTGAGGTCTGGGGTTGCAGGTCTTGTAGCATCCAATCCGACTGGGTGACTCGTTTGGTCATCCACTTATGATCATTCCACAGCAGGCCGACAAAGATGGCGATGACGCCAATTTTTGTCTTGGGAGAGGTCCTGGTCATTCCTATGGCCTCCATGATCATATTGAGTTTATCTGGCTCAGTAGCTCGGGGGACCACCGGTTACCCATGCCACTTGCCAATGACAGTGCCAACACTATTACTAACCATCACACTCTTACAATTCAGACTTTTCCTGGCTTTCAAAGCTTTAAGAATGGCTTGAGTGGCAGCTATTAGTCATTTTTAATATATATTGAATTAATAAACAACTGTTGTTGTGCTGATCTCTGAATCAGACAGACAGGGCCACCATGTGGCAGACTGTCATATGTCCTGGTGTTGGCAATTAAGTGCGGTTCCAGGCACCGGAAACCACAGGCTCAAATTAAGCACTGATTGACTTCCAGGAGTATACTTGGGAATGTTGTAAATAATGTTTGCCATCCACAAAGAGCTGTGAGGCATGAGCTCTTTCTAGAACCGGAGGCCCTAGTACCCTGTTGCAGTCTATCCAGGAACTTCAGATTCACTTGTTCTTTTCTACACGCAAAATTTAAATTGACAATGCACATAAATGCAAGTCCCCGCAGGCACTGAGGTGTTAACAGACCTCCCAATCTTCACGAGGCAGTGTGAGTACCAGCACTTAAGAGATCTCGAAAGCAGTAAAACGCACTGCAGACTGCATTCCATCAATGTAATTCTTTTTGTACTTTTAATTTCCTAGAAGTCAATACCTTATCTTTTGCAGTTGTGTTGTTTTTCAGTCAATAACAGACAAGCCTCCTCTGACTCCACATCACACCTACTGCCAATCTGATCACATCTAGCTATCTCAATCAGATGACAAACTATACTGCCAGTTTTATTTCTTGCTCCTTTCAGGTACTCAAGGTTTGATATTATTAAATGCAGTTCACTTGAGATATTCCATATGCATGTTAATTAAAACCGTGATGGATCTGGTATCATTGTGAACATACGGAACAGATTTTGTATGTCTTATTCTTTGTTTTCAGAATATGTCTGGAATTACTATCATTAGGCCAGGGTAGGCATTATAACATATTGGGCTTCATTGGTATGAAGGCCCGCAATATGCCTACAATTACCACATGATTGCCATAACTGCATTTATGCAATGGGTGTCCATCATTATACACAACAGGCCCACAACATGTAAAGAATTACGGTTATTCTCTCCAGACTAGCATTACATCAGAGGAAAGCCACATCATAATGGATGCCAACCATATGCCAAGTATTATCACCATTATCCCAGGTCCAGCATCATGCCCTAGTTTGACAATGAAAAGCGATTCCCAAGCATGCATCTACTCCAGTAGACACCAGGGATGTCTGCGAGGTGGGAGAGCACCCTTTCACCCTAACCCCCACCCCCCACCAGCACTGAAAGTCTTTCTGCCCCCTGGGGGATGGATGAGGGTACATACCCCCAATGTACCCCCATGGGGCAAAAAGCCCACTAGACACCATGGATGAGTCATGTAATTTATTAAGAAGGGCTGAGGATGGGCATAAGGTAATTCCCCCATACCAAGGGGGAAATACGGACTTTTGGCAACTCCCAGGAATGCAGGCGGTTTGCCCCCATTCTCTCCACCACCCCCAGGAAGCGGGGGGGGAGTAAGTTCACTAGACACCAGGGCAATGTTTAAAAAAATAAACAAATAAAAGATGCAATTGGGCCATGCCCCTACCTCAAAGAGCACAATACAGTGGGTCTCTCTCTTGGGAGGTGTACCCCCATTCAGCCCATGAGGATACAGAATTCTCACTAGACACCAGGGATATGTCATGTAAATTATTTGGAAGGGGTGAGAGCTGTTCATCTTGGCATTTCTGAAAACTATACACCCACGGGAGCCAGAGTGGTGTGACTTGCATGGATCCCCTAACATTTTTTTTACCCATAATGCACTGCAAACCACAAACTTTGGCTAAAATGCACACATTTTCCTCACATTTTGCAAAGCCCGGCTGCTGTGTAGCATGGTTGAAAGTTTTTAAAAGTTTTGACGGTGTCATTGCGATTTTTTTTTAAAACCTTCAGCCACAGATTCTGTCACATCCTGTTTTCTCCTGTAGAAGTGTAAGCGCGTCCACCTACATGGTATTGTACTCAGCCATGGCAAGGGGAAGAAGTACTTCTAGCATTGCATGATGAGTAGCACATGAGTGCTCATGGGATGCCATAATGACAGGACCTTAACCTCCAGTATGTGATGTCACTAGTAGCTATCTATTAGAGGCATCAAGAAACATCTTCTTAACATGCGTGGATTCTGAATTTAAAAGAAGGTTATAATGAAGGAACTTAGTGCAGCTGTTTATCAGAAAATTGCTATACGCCATGTCTTATCAGACCATAACACCTGGTTGCCCGTCACATATCATCTAAATTCTAAAGCAATCTATCTACACAAGTTGGTGAGCATCCCGTATCATTCAACTGGTATAACAGTTTTATAACAACCATATTTAACAATCAATACAAGAAACTGTATGATAATTGCATGGCACCTTTGTAATGTTCCTATATAACAAATTGCATGATAGTTCAAGCCAAGTCAAAAAGTAAAGTTTATTTAGACCATTGGTCTTTAAACAGCGTAAAAACATGACATTTTATGTAAATTTTCTAAAATCATTACAAATTCATCAACCAACGTCATTGCAGAAGCCTGATTTCCATGTACTTCCTCTCACTTTTACACAATACTCCATGCGTAAGTCCTAAACACACCTGTATATAAACATAAATAATTTTAAGAGCAATAAAATTCCTATTCTAACATGTTTTTTAAAGGTAATTGACCAGTAAAAATTTCCTAAAATCCCTATCCATCATAGCTTCTACTCTAGCTTACAGCCGACTATTTCCTATTCTATAAAAAAACTTTTTACAGCCTTCATGTACTTCGCAATGGCTATTGTAATTTCAAGATTTGGCATATCTGTAAGGAGTTCAATTGCTTGTGTTCACAGCCTAGTACCATATTTTAAAAAGATAGGGCATAAAAACTGTTTCCGTGGAGCTAACAATTTTAGCCAGTCCATCAGGATATGTAAATTATCGCATTTTGTGCCCAACCGGCATGTACATTTCAGTTCGCCTCAGTTCTTATTCTGTTAACAAAGCGGGATTAATGCCAATTCTCAACCTTAGTATTTCCAATCTAAGCCATTGATTAGGTAGAATACCCAGCTAGGGGTGCGAGTTTTCTTTCACCCCTGATAGTTAGTTTACAAATAACATGACTGTTTGTCAAACAACATAGCAAACTGTAATTCCATTTGCATGTCAAATTCTCTAATGTTGTGCACATTCAACAGAGTAGCTTGCTATCCATCTGCAAAGTGCTTGAGCACCTCATCGGTGGTAGTACCCTAAACATCTATGTGCATAACCAGGTACCTATGTACTTGATGTGAAGCTATGCACATGCTTTGACAACTCATCTGTGTCTGTCTGTTTTACGGTAGTGGGGACTTGTGTGAGCCAATATGTAGAGTGATTCTCTGCTTAGTGCTATGAAGTTAGGAAGAGACTACATCAAAGCGTTTGGCAAAGTACGTCCCTAAAACACCGAAAACAACCTTACCGGTCATGAAAAATTAATCGAGTCATGCCATGTGGTGTTTAGTACTAGTGGCAACTTAAGGTTCTGTTTGTTTAGTTATATTTGTTCGCAGAATGTAAAATTTAGCCACCTTTAACTTCAAAGCACAAATATTCCTTTCGTAAACCAGTTTGTACCATGCTCTCCCCCATGGCAGCCACGCAGTATCCTGCATGAAGATAGCAATTTCACCTAATGAGGACGAAATACGAGAATTAACAAACAAAAAGCAAGCCCGTGCCGCAGCAATTTTACTCACACCCACCCCGCACACATCGAACTCTTCGTTTTATTTATTTTATTTTTTGCAGTCATATCTTTAGTCTTCTACTTTCAACGGAATGAAAATCCAATGTCCGGAAATATAAGACAATAGGACATCCTCTTTGATTCAAGTCTCTTAAATATCCCTGAGACAAGGCATCGCTGCAGTGCTGGCGGCACACATGCCTTCTGTAGAGAGCGCATTCGTCTGAGCTCTCACTAGCGAGGTGCCCTTCTGTCTTCACTCTGCCGCACACATGCACTTGGGATTCCCTAAGCTCAGTCACTTGCCCCTCTTTCTTGAGAACCTGTATTGTTGCTCGAGTGAGACCGAGGAAGGCCCATAATGTCTGAATTCATCTTCCCTACCTATAGAAATCTACCCTTTTGTATCGCGCTTGAAGTCTGCGAGATCTGAAAAACTGCATACCATGCATTTCTTAAAAAAAAAAGCCTTTGAATGTCCCAATCCCAAACAAGAGATGCTAGTGTTTGGTGACCTTTTCCACTCACACTCCAGTCTCTTGTGTGCTGCAATCGGTCTTCCTGTACCCGATATACAAGGCCTGGGAATGTGACCCTTGACCTTTGAGGTGCTGCACTAGAAGCGATGGGATGCAGAGGAAGCGGGCTCCGAGCAAGTAGAATCAGGAGCAGAAGTGGAAGCCTGAGTGAATTAATGAATGGTCCGATGGAGAACAGACAAGAGCAGGCATGGTCAGAGGTGAAGTTATTTTCTAGATGCCCATGAGTGATATGCACTGATTTTTAATGAACAGCAAAGATAAACGAGAACGACCTTTTTGCTGCTCTGCTACTATGCTATCGCCTATGCTATCGAACACAGTGATGCAAGTCCACAAGGACATCTATCTTTTCCGTTTTTCCAGTGAGAGTGATGCGCAATTTGGACTTTAGGGAGGAATGATCAGTGTCTTTTTCAAGAATGATTCTGGGTGTCTGAAGAGTGCCCTGAAATACAGATGTCTCATCTCTGCAGTCAGTGAAGCACCACTCAAACTTGGGCAGTGTGCCTCTCTTCTTACTTTCTAGCGTGGTTCAAGGTAATACCAGCTTCCACATGCTGAAAGTGAGCCAGACTTTTACTATGAGTTATCCAGCCGTTGGACACTTCTATTAAGGGCCCGATTACGAAGCGGTTAGGAAAGCATTCCCACCCAGGACCCGATTACGATGAGGTTAGAAAGGCCTCTTACTGGCATTTGCTACTTCCGAATCGGATCGGGAACGTGTCTTCCCGACCGAGGGCCAGATTATGATGCGGTTAGGAACATAGCCTCCCATAGAAGTCAATAGGAGTCCAACCAAATCGTATCTGGAAGCATCCGGATGCATCATACTCGGTCGGTCGGACTCTCCCGATCCGAGTCCGTCAGAAACCATTTCCAAACCGATTTGATCGGGAAGATTTCCTAACCGCATCGTAATCGGGCCCTAAGTGTCCCCACAGGCTGGTGCTGATTCGTTAGCATCTGAAAGTGAGACAGACATTTACTATGAGTTATCCAGCCGTTGCACACTTCTAGCAAGTGTGCACACAGGCTGGTGCTGACTCGTCAGTAGCCGAAAGTGAGGCAAACATTTACTGTGAGTTATCCAGCTCTTGCACACTTCTAGTAAGTGTCCCCGCAGGCTGGTGCTGACTCGTCAGCTGCTGAAAGTGAGTGAGACATTTACTATGAGTTATTCAGCCATTGCACGCTTCTAGCAAGTGTCCCCGCAGGCTGGTGCTGACTCGTCAGCTGCCGAAAATGAGTGCGCCCACTGACTGGTGCAGACTCTTGTTTGCCCTAGCATGAGATACTGTTTTCAAAAATATCTTTTGCAATAATCACTTTTCAAAAACATCTTTTACAATAACCTCTTTTACCACTTAACATCTTAGACCAACTTTAGCATTGCTATGGATTGAAAAACTAATGTGTAGCATACGTATATATTCCCTCTGGCAGTCGCCAGTAGATAGTTATAGTTAGGATGTAGTTTCCATAGGAAGAGCGTTTTTTCATTTGTCAATAACTTTGGCGTAGTTTGACGAATCTTCTCAACATTTTCAAAACTAGCTTGACGCTCACTTCGGCTGCTGTCTTGAAGGTTTTGGGGTGAACCATCAAGCGGGGGCCAAGAAAAAGGAAGGGTCCCAAAACGCTTTTTCTCCATGTTAATTTCTATAGGAAACTTTAGACACGGCTACAGCCTGAACTGCTGAATGGAATTACACCAAATTTGGCAAAAAGGTAGCTCTTGGTCCAGAAAGCACTCTTTTTATTAAATGGTGTAAATCCGTTCAGCAGTTGCTGAGAAATTTAAAGATTTCTCATATACACAACTGAGGCTGCGGTGGATCCGCCACCGCTCCCAATCTCGTGCCTGAGATCTGATTGGCTGCCAACACTTTAAACCAAGAAGAGTTGGCAGCCATCTTGTGACTCGTTAGAACTGAGTCAGAAGAAAAAAAAAAAAGAAAAAGAAAAGGGGGCAGGGTAGAGACCCCCTGCCCCCCTATGCCTCTTGTTTTTCATTTTCTTCGGGAGTTGCGTTGGATTCCCGCTGAAAATTTGTTTAATTTAGGCGCCCGGGTGGGCCAGGTGCCGGGGACATTGAAAATAATAATGGGGGGGGGGGTGCAAAGGCCCCCTGCAACCCTGTGTACCACCACCTCCCTGGGGCTAGATACAAGAAAAATGCGGGGGTCACGTGCCCCCTGCAGCCCCGCGGACTGCCACCTCCTCTGGGTTATTTTAAATAATAATGCATGGGGGGTCTGCCCCCCTGCACCCCAGGGAACCGCCACCTCCCTGGGAGTAATTTAGACAAATGTGTGGGGGCCACATTGCCCCCCACGCAGGCCCGGGAACCGGCATCTCCCTGGGGCTATATTAATTATGTGGGGGGGCTCCCTGGGGCAACTCTATTAAATTACATATGGAGGTCACACGGCCCCCGCAGCCCCGGGAACCACCACCTACCCCGGGCTTAATTAATGTTGGAGGGGGGCAAGCGGCCCCCCTCGTGGAGCTGCAGATGGCCCTGGGAACCACCACCCCCAGGGTTGGCTCCAGCAATGTCTCATGGTGCCCACCCCCATGACATTGTAGTTTGCTATGGCATGGTGGGATTACTGCTCCCGCCATGCCATAACAAACAGTGCTCTGCTTTCAACAAGCGAGAGAAGAAAATGCTCTCACTTGTTGAAAGCGGAGCATGACAGTAAGCAGGGAAACAGACATTGTTTTGGGACCCAGGGAGCTACATATTCAGCAGCTCACTGGGTCTCAAAGCAATGCCGGCTCTCACAGGAGGCGGGGAGGCGGCAGAGACCGCAGGGGCTTCAGGCTCCCCCGCGGTCCCATCGATGAGTGGGTGCCCTAGAGGCACCCACTTTAAATGAGCAGGCGCCGGGGGATGGGGTTCCCGGGCCGAAAATGGCCCAGGAGGGGGGGGGGGCACTCAGCCCCCATCCCTTTTTGTTTTTTATTTTTAAAAAAATTAATTAAGGGTCAGGCCCCACGGAATGGGGTCCCCGGTGTCTAAAATAGCCTAGGGAAGGGGGGCCACGCTGTCCCCATTCCTCAAAAGTGGAAGGAAAATAAAGTTGGCAGCTCGCCGGAGGCCTCACCTCCTTTCTCCACCACTCTGCAAACGTGCCACCTGGTGCTCTGCTGGTTGGGGGATGAAGTCCCCTTGGCTGCTGACTGTCCTTAGGAGACAACAAGACCTCCTGTTACCTCCAGTGAGCCCCACACAGTGGGATTGCTGAGAGGTGGTCACAGCCCACGCCCCTTTTCTCCACCACTCTGCAAACACTCCTCCCAGTGCACTGCTGGTGGGGGATGAGGTCCCCTTGCCTCCTGAGTGCCTCAGTACTAAAGTTCACTTCTTCCCCCAAGCAGCAGTGCACCAGCAGGCACATTTGTAGACTGGTAGAGGAAGGGGTCGTGGCCTCTGACGACCAGTCAGCAATCCAGCTGTGTGGGTATTACTGGAGGTAACAGGAGGGCTAGTTGGCCCCCAAGGACCCTCAATAACCAAGGGGACTTCACCCCTCTACTAGTAGCATGCCAGGAGGTGTGTTTGCAGAGTGGTAGAGAAAGGGGGCATGGCCTCCAACCAGGTCTCAGCAATCCTGCTGTGTGTGACTTACTGGAGGTAACAAGAGGGGTAGTAGGACCCCAAGGACATCCTTGGGGGCCAACTACCCCTCCTGTTATCTCCAATAAGTCTCACACAGCAGGATTGCTAAGAGGTCTTCAGAGGCCACGCCCTCTTTCTCCACCACTCTGCAAACGTGGCTCATAGTGTATTACGGTTGGGGCATGAAGTCCACTTTACTTCTGAGGGACCTTGGGGGCCCAGAAGCCTCCTCTAATTCCTAAACAGTGGGATTCCTGAGAGCTGGTCGGAGGACCGGCCCCCTTTCTCTACCACTCTGCAAACGCGACTGCTAGTAAAAAACCTTACAAATTTACGAGGAAAAAAAGGTTACAGGGAAGTTATAGTTAGGAAATAGAATTTAAAAAAACTTCGAAATTTACTGAAAAAATAAAAGTTACAGGGAGGTTACAGTTAGGCTGGCATTTCACTCATACAAAACCATTGAAATTCAGCAGTTATAATTACCTAAACAAACTATAACTTACGCCTCCGCAAAGCACTGCTTATGACCTCACATATTACATCACTCATGACATGGTCAGTGACAACACTGATGACATCTCAAATGGCATCACTGATGACATCACTGATGACAACATCCACAGAACCACTCACACACCCACTAATACCCCCATACAACCTCTCATACACCCACTCACACACCCATTCACAGATGCATACAACTACTGAAACACACAATCACTCACTCATTCATACAGCCACTCAACCACTTACTCATCCAATAAGCCACTCACAGACCCATACCGCTACTCAAACACCCACAAAAGCACTCACAAACACATACAGCCACTCAAACACACACCCATATAGCCACTCACACACCCATTCATACACCCACAGAGCCACTCACTCACTCATACAGCCACTCACACAGCCACTCACTCATCCATACAGCTACTAACACAGCTACTCACTCGCCCATACAGCCACTCACACATCTACAAAACTACTTACATACCCATTCACACATCAATACAATCATTCATGTGCCTACTCACTCATCTATAGAGCCACTCACACAAATACTTACTGTGCAAAACAGCTACTCGCATGCCCACTCACATACTCATATGCCCAGTCAATCACTCACATAGTCATACATCCACTTACACACACAGTCACTCACCCATAGAGCTATTCATAAGGGCCAGCGGCAAGTTATCCCTACCAGGCCCTCATATATTTTTTTAAACATTTTCAGGATTGGGGACTAAGTTCCTGAGTCCTGTAATGGCCGCCACAACATTTTTGTTCATGTTGCGGTCAGCCAATCAGAACGCTTGCTCCCACAAGACCCTCACTTCTGAAGTGGGTCCCTGTGATGCACTGTTGCCATGCCTCTGCCCGAGCTTGGGGAAGCTTGGGAGGGAGAGTACAGGATGGAGGGTGTTTCCAGAGTGTGCCCTCCACGGGACTGGGAATTGCAGCAGAGTCTTGCAACTCTGGGCAATCAGGTGCCCCTACTCAACGACTGCAGCAGATGGGGTTGACCAAGGTACTCAGAGGGGTGTGTGGTGGCCGAGGGGGGAACAAGCTCTCCCCAAGTCCATTGTGCCCAAGGTGGCACCAATGTTGCATCCAACAGTGGGTCCACCACCCTTCTCTCCGCTGTCTGGGCGATGCCACCGATCTCCTCCCACGCTCCGACATCTGCCCTGATTACAGAGTCGACCAACCTTCAGGGGAGGCCCCACACACTGGTTCATTGCCCCTAGAGTGTCCAGGAACTCTGCAGTGCTACTGCGAGAGGGCTTCCTGGATGGAGAAAACCACTGCGGTGTCACCATGCTGGGCTCCTCTTGATCGGTAGTTGCTCCCCTGTCCCACCGCACTGTGAGTTGGGGCTAAACTGGGGAATCCGGCGAATTCCACTGCTTAGATGTTGCTCTAGCCAGCCATGGCATGTTGGCCCCAACTGCAGGGGCATCCACAGCCTCCAGTCTGACCCATGGCTGTCGGGCAGCTCAGTGACACTGGACACCCCTGCCTCTCTGCTGATGGCTCTAGGGGTCAGCCAGGGGCGGCCCTGTACAAAAGCGCCTACGCCACTCCTGCACCACAGGTGAGGGGGGCCTCGCCCCCTACACCATTTACGTGAGATCTTGCCATCGCTGACAGCGAAAACGGACTGCAACACTGGATGGCGTCAGCCAGCTTTGTTCACACAGTCTTTCCCCCTCCCTGCCACTCCAGCCTGGACATACCCCAACTAGGAGAAACTGGGGTAGGATTACGCACTATCTATCCAGCAACAGACAGCCCTTTTCGAGGCTCTCCCTTCCAGTAATGGCACAAAAACTGCTGAAGGTCTACTCCTTCTCGGGGGTTTATTGTAATGTGTGTCTCATGCAACCCAAATAATGTAGGTGTTGGAGGCACAGTCCCTAATGGCTGCAGACAAAAGGATTGCAATGTATGTAGGTCCACCATCTGTCTGAAAATGGATCATCGTATACTGCCATTGTATATCGTTTCATATCCTGTCCTTCGTCTACTCTCTGTATATACTGTTACCTTTCATAATGCTATGCTATATAATATCATTATGCTACTTCTATGTTCTTTGCGCTCACTCCCTGCCAATACTCTTTGTGCTCACTTCCCGCCAATATTGGCAGATTATATTTACGTTTTTTGTGTTTAGACGTATGTATCTGTTTTGTATCTTGTATGGAATCCATGTACTCTGAAGTCCTTATGTAATATAACTGGTTCTCTTGAAAAGCGCTCTGACACCTTCGGGTAAAATACACGCTATATAAAAATGCTTAAATAAATAAATGAGGTGGAAGAGCCAGCTGCCGGTTTACAGTGGATGTCCTGCACTTCCAAACTGTAAATGACCTCCATCGTCTATAGGAGGAGGCCTGGGAATTGGGCAATTCCATGGCAGCAGTGATTTCCACATAATTATTTATGTGCAGCACATGCCAGAAGATCCTTCATTGCTGCATCATTTTCACATTTCAACAAAAACATTTGTTTCAGCCTTTAATGGCTCAAAATTTACTAATAACCATAAACCTGGAGTGCAAAGCATCCCTTAACTTTTCATTGTCATATTCAGACAAAGAGTTGATAAATTTGCAGTGATGCTGTTAATATTACCAAATGAGCTTCTGGGACAAGGCTTTATTCCTCCAGCAAGAGACAAAAGCCCTACACATTTAAAATGCAATTCAGATGTCATAAAAAGTTATTTCCATCATTCATGGAAATCCACTTTTACATCACAGTGTTCAGAAGCTGAAAATATTTCAGAAGTGCACACAGAGTTTAGAAAAATCACAAATATTTTGCATCGTTGCCTCCATCGGAACAAATATATAATAAATATGAAACGTTCAATACTGGACTATTTCTTGTTGAAAAGAGTTGCATCAAGTAGCCTTTGAGCATGGAGCCAGAGAAAATGTAAGGCAAGTTTTAAAACATAGCTGGGGTATGAATAATAAAGAGGTGATTCTTGTCCGTACGTAGGCTTATTTTCAACCTAGTGCAACATTTTTATATGTTTTACACAAACTCTTTTACTTTGGGATAGAGAGAGAGAGTACAGTATTTCTAAGATGGTGGTCCAGTGCTTCTATGCAAAGCAAAAACAATTAGAGACGATTAACGTTTTGACAAGTATCGGTTAAGGCGTACATTTTTATATTTGTTTAACGTATTTTTTCATAGTGTTGGGATTCGTATTTTTCCCTAAAGGTCTGTTAAAAAGATAAAAACAAAGTTTGCTAAAACTACAGACTGTGTCAAATTATTTAACTTTGTTCAAATAATGTACAGCTTAATTTGCTTTTCCATGTGGCATAATTAGTCAAGTCTACCACATAATGTATTTCCACTTGCCACATAATTCCCATGACCTTGCCTTAAGAATATCTGAACGCATGCTGAAGAATCCATTTTCAACAATGGAACCATTAGCAAAGTGTTCTTGAAACAATAATTATATAATTTTGGCATAACTTCATTATGTAATCTAAGAAGGCACCAACAGACACACATATTTTACTCTTGAAGCAATACTACAAACCATAACATACCAGAGCTGGAGTCAAACTTCGTTTCAGATCTGTAATGAAATAAAACATATGTTGATAATCCAAGAAGCTCTTGAAAGAAAAAATAACAAATAATGATACAATAAAATCCAAGCATTTTTCTTTCAATGTATTATTTGTTAATTTGGTTAAAGAGCAGGTAGAAGCAAAACTGTCCACATCTATTTCTGTTGATTGCTCTATTCATTTTGGAATTTGATTTTTTTTTTAATGTACATTGTTACTGCTTTTAGACTGATCTGCAAAGAGAGAAAATAGTATAATTTTTTTTCCCAATAGTTCACTGAAGCATAGTATTAAGCATAGTATTTTCTCATAACTCACTTTCAGTTACTAGGACAAACAATATGAAGATGATTAGCTCAGAGTTCACTACTGTATAAATGTCATTAAAAAATGCCCTATGTCAATTAGTGTGTTAACAATCTAAACTCTGTGGCTAATGCATGTCCAAAGAAACCTTAGTTTATGGCATTTAAGAATTTTAGATTCTTTCCAATTGCATCAGGCCACAGCCCTTTGGTTTGCATACGGAATACAGTATCCCCTTGTCATACATTATCAGGATATTACAAATCACTGTAGAGTTTGTGGACCAGATAGATGAACGAGGCCAAATGTAAGTACATTTTTAAGGTCATGGAACTCCAAGGTGACTTCCAATACCCTTTAAGCATATGGTAGAGGAAATTCTACTGCTTATAATACATGACCAATTGCTTATAATACATGACCACACTATCACCCTTCCTCCAAACCACTTAAATCTTTGATCTTTTGCTCTTTAATATGAGAGTGGTAGTATGGTCCCAGACATGAAAAATAAAAGCAGAGCCTGGTGTGCAAAATTAAACACACCAAAAAGCATTTAATAATTAGTTGCAAAAATATATTAGAATCAGTTTAATGTAAATGAGATTTAAAAAAATGCTGCAGCTCGGAATGTATAAAAACATGCAGAGGGAGATGCAGTCTTGCCTGTAATGACCTACAGAGTGCAAAAAATAAACATGTTGCTATAATTATCTCCTTTCTGTGGATCACTGTTCATTTTAGAAAGAGAGCAGATGAATGAAAAGCCAGTTCTTGTTTTCCTTGTTTAAACTGCAGCTGTACTTATGCTCTGTGAACTACCTTTCACTTTGGCTGCTGGCAGCAGGCATTATGATCTCACAAGTCAACTGTGATAACTGATTACAGTTGTACAGCTATGTCATTTCATTATTACATGTGAGTAGAGAGAACTTGACTGTAATAAGGAAATTAGAAACAAACTCTCATACAGGGATTGTAGTCTCCCATGCATTATAATAATAGAAAAATTCCCAAAACACATCAAATATTTTGAGTGTTGTTTATAAAAAAAATATGCCGGTCTCAAAAAAGAGTAGAAATTAAGATGAAATGCTGAATTATTGGAAATGTCCGATTATCACCAATTCCAAATACCTTTCTATTATTCAATTTGGCCTAGATTGAAAAGGGAATGACAAAGGTCTTTATAAAAACATTTCATATACCAATAAAGATTTATACCAGAAATTCTATACATTTTAGGTAAACTACATATATTAGCAAAATCTACTGTGTATATTCTATGGCGGTTCCAAACTGAGATGCAGATGGAACCACATAATTTTCTGTTGAGTTGAGATTCCAGTCTCCTCCCAGACCCACAGCATGCAAAAAAACAAGCATTGGCAAAGTCAATCGGTCTCAGCAATGCGAGAGCTATTAGCTTTGCCAATGTCAATGTCTTTTAGCCATGCTGTGTAGCCGTATGACTGCTGTTAAACATTGCTGAAAGTCAGGGGAAAAGTGCTATGACGCTGCTATACAACATAGCTAAAAGACATTGACAAAGCCAATAGCTGTCATATTGCTGCAGCCTGTTGGTTTTGCCAATGCTTTGTTTATTGCTGGTGGGAGTGGGAGGAGGACAGGAGGCAATACGGAGGGAGGGCATGTGGGTAGGGGCAAGACAGACAACGGAAGGTGGCACTGCCCTGAGAAGCAGTGTTGTTGCTACTGTACACCTAGCTCTTCAAGCCAACCATGCCACAAGGAGGCTAACTTTGCAGAGGTGTACTATGCAAATGAATTCAAGTATTTACTTTAGAGATATATTTAATCATGTACGTTTTTATGCAACATGGAAATATTTCATACATACCCTCAAAATTTCGTTCATCCACTCAAGTAATCCATGAATTTGTTTATTCATGCATTCAATCAGTCGTCCGCATGTTCGGCAATTCATCCATCCATATATGAAGTCAATAATTCATTGGTCCGTCAAAGATTGCATTGATTCAAGCATATGTTAGTGTGCTCTGTTACTCATTCCATCACCCATCCATCTGTTTATCCATGCATTCAATAATTCCCTTGTTCATTCATGCATTCAATCATCCTTCCAAGCATTTGTTTATTTGTGCATTTAATCATTCATTTAAATATCGATGCATGCTTTCATTTATACATTTATTCATGCGCTTATTCATGAAATCATTCTTCCATGTAAACATTCTTCAATGCATTTGTTTATTCATGTGTTAAATCCTGCATTCAGTTATCGATGCACACTTTCATACACCTATGCATTTATTCGTTAATGTACTGCTGGGTAGATGATTTGCGCTCTCTTCTGTTAGCGGGGTCACGTGGCAAGAATGTGTCCAATTATTACTGGAATACTCCCACCTTCCTCCTCAGCCATCTTTAGACACTGCAGCTTACATCTGAAGAACACAGTTCTGTTCATGTAACAAGGGGAAGTGCAACAGTGCTGGTGTAACACACCTCACCCAACTGCTAACTGGAAAGCACAGCCGACTTAGAGTGCCATGCGCAAAAACCTGCCAGATACTAACATGCGATTGTCACGCCCTCCAACAGCAGCAGTATCTACAACATGTTTGTAACGCAGCTGAACTTCCAGGTTACATACTCCCCGATAGCTCATGGGTTCAATGCGCCTACAGCCAATCTACGCAAACTGCAGGACAAATTTTCTACTCTCTGTCCGACGGTTCATGTGGTTACACCTGGCATCTGACTGATTCCACCCCAGCCATATCAACATATGAGGCATCTGTATGTTTTCTAAATGTCTAGTTTTCCAGCTTTGTATAGCGCCCAACACAGCTTTCGTTTGAGGGCTAAGAAATTTCACTTTTGGTAGATCAGAGACCTGAGGCACATGACGTGCGCAGCTTAATAAGGATCACATCTTTGACAAGAGTTGTGCAATAAGAGACGGAGCGGACAGCTACGGAAGAGTAGTATGCTGGCATCGGGAGGGGGGAGAAGGGTTTTGCCTACGAATAACGGGGACAGGGGAGGGGTGCCACCGTGGACAACGGAAGTGAAGCAGGGTGGGAGAGGTGAACACCACAGCAATGGAAGGGAAGGAGGGCGGTTGGGTGATTGAGAACAACACCACGGACAACCGAAGGGAAGGTGTGCGGGTGGTAGGTGGCAACACTACAGATGAAGAAAGGAGTGCCGGAGGGAGGAACAGGGAGGTGGGGAAGTACACAAGGGATGTATTAGAGACTGCATACATTTGTCCTTGCTGCATGCAGTGTTTCTGGTAATATTAGGGACAAGAACAGTAAAAATCGGCCCACCAGACCATAGAACAGGCCTAGAAACATCCCAAAACAATCAACTACCAGACGGCAGCTTCTGGTGCTCCTGCCCTAGCACCAGCGTGCGCACCGCCACCACCATGACAAACAGACAAGGTGCTCGCAGGAGGCACCCTTACTGCTAATGGATGTCCCCAGGCAGAGAGAGGAAAGGGGCTGCCTTGGCTGCATGGTTGACTGGGTCTAATTCACGTGGAACTAACACTGTAGACTTCTGACAAAACTGATATAATACAATGAAAAATACATATGCACACTGTTAAAAACAAGAGACCAAACAACGGAGTTGCAGAAGAGGTGTGCGCTAGGTGGGAATCTTTAAAAGGGCCTCACCTAGGAGCCTACGGGGAAAGCGTGCACCGGACTGTGTTTTTTCATGCAGGAAAGGATGAAGGGAGGCGGGGAGCCGAAAAAGTGGCTAGCGGACTGTACCACCAGAATGATGTGGGGTGTTACTGTGCAGGACTGCAAAATGATATCCATAACCATGCCCTTCCCAACCCATAAGCGGTGCATTCTTTTGTTAAATTTTAAAATATTGATACAGATGTCAACTTTCCTTACAGGCACTCGAAAAGGTTTCATGATTTTGCAGTGGAGACGTCAAGTCTTCCCCTACTTTGGCTCCTACCAGGTCTTTCAACAACAAAGTTGTACGACCAGTCTGGAAAAAATGTAACCAGCTGAGCCGGGCTTCCTCCCTACTACTAAAAGGGATATTTCCACTCATTGACCCACTGCTCTTTATATCAGATGGCCATTACCCTGTTTCAAAATGGCCGTCGCTGGCACTGCTGGGTATTCTTACTTTTTTTGGACTGGCAACCATCAACTCTCTAAAGTATTTTAAATAGTGTGAACCTGGCCATAGATCACTTTACAATAGAACCATTCAAAGTTACACATTCTTTAAGGTACATGGAGGGGGGCGTGGTGTTTTGAGATGAGCTGTAGCCTAGGCGCAGGAGCACTCTACTTGGGAATGGGAAAAGCAGGTTCAAATCCCGCCCTTATCTCACCCATCATGCCGTTCTAAGGAAATAGCTTAATCGCTCTTGACTCAAAATGCGGTGAAAGAAACTAAGTTGCATGCCGGGGCTGAGCAAGTCAGGGGGCGTCGTACAGAAATAAAAAAGTAGTCCAAAACAATGAGATAAAATGGCTGCTGCGTATGTTTAGCAGTACGTGGTTGCTGGGCTCAGGGAGGGCTATAATCGGGAAGAAGCATGAGGCATGGACCAATGGGAAGAAGGAATAACGTAGCGATGTGGGAGCCAGCAAATGGCAAGCCTATGGACGGGCTGAAGCCCACAACAGTAGATACAGCATGTTTCTCTTCGAGACAGCGCATGCACGCCGTCTAGAGCTGAGACCTAAAAAAAAATCTTTCATTTCCTCTGTGCAAATTGAGAGGCCCAATTTAGCAAGGCTACTGAAAGCCCAGGATATTGCGGTTTTCAAATTTTCACACCATTTTAGAAACAGTGAACCATATGCTGGACAAGAAACTCTCCCAAGTCTACAGTGTGATAGAAAAAGACACTTCATTAGTACAAATAGTAACAAGTGATAACCTAACAGTAGACCAGATGCCTTTTGCAAGCATATACTTTAAGAGAAATACTTAGAAAAACAAGGAGAGTAAACAGAAAGAGCTTCTTTTTCTGGATTCCTCTGTGAATTCTTTTTGGAAAGAAGTCATTATCCGAAGCATTTGATGCGTACAGATTTGCTATCAATACCAATGTCTGCCATATGGCCTTGTGCCGAATGTACAAAAGTTAATCCTCTCACAGTAAATTTGACAGCAAAATAAAAAGGCTTAAATAGTACCATTTTAAGACGTTTGAGTTCTAAGAGCTTAAATAGTTATCCAAAAATATTTAATGGCTAGACAAAAGCTTTTTAACAACCGAATGATGTCTTTCTTTATAAAGAATGGATTCATAAATATTCCTAATTTCTAAAGCAGGGGTGCCCAACACTACAATTTTATATTCAACAGTGCCTGCCCCTCCTTTAGTATGGCTTAAAGTAATGATGGGGCCTCCACTGCAAAACGTGTTGAGGGGGGCCTGAGACTCCCATGTGTCACAGTTATTCACACTCCTGAGGTTGAACGGGGAGAGTTCCGAAAGGTGGGGGCTCCACTGCTCGTCTGGGGCTGCAGGGGCCTGTGTTACCCTCAAGTGCTGAACAGTCTATCTATAGCGCCTTGCAAGCCAGAAGAATACGGCCTGTTATGGTGTTAAAACTGGTTTAACAGCTTAAATGTCTGGAACAAAAAGTAAAAAGCACAGGTAAATAATTCTCTCCAACAGAATGATGTAGCTAATGTTTAGTTTGGCCTGTACTCTTAAACAGTAAATAATTTCATATAATCTTTCTTTGGACTGCCGAGTTCTGAAAACATCACAATGGGACATCCTCTATATACTTGATGTCAGCATACTTCCTTTTCATAACATTTTGAAGCTGAACTCAAACAACATAGACAATCAAACACAGCAGACACCTGTAAATGGCTTCAAATGAATATGGTTTCCATTTAAAATGTGTGCCGTCAGCTAGTTATTGTTCAGAAGCAGTCTCGCGGGCTGAGGCTGCTTTAATGCCCTAAGAGCTTTATGGATCACTGTATCAAAATTCCTTAGGACCTTATTTTTCACATCCTGTTAATCCTTTCTAGCTCACCATTCCCTTCTACTGGAATGGCTGAATGAAGATTCCAGCTGGTGCATAAGGGGGACTCTTGCATGGTTGGCATTTCACATTTACTGTGTGGAATCTGTCTTGGCTACAAGGTAGGATCTGCCATCGACTGGGTGGGTCTCTCCCTGGCTACTTGTATCAATATATCCGGCTGTGGGCCCCTGTTCGCCACCACTATTCCCTAAACTCCTTCCTGTAACACTGTTTGGAGAAAGTTGCCTGTCTACCAATACTGACCCCAAACTACCCTAACTTTGAAATGTGTCTGTATGCTTTTGTGACTCCCACTGAGGTACTTCAACCATCTACTGGTCGATAGAGGAGTGCTTTTTCAGTTCACCTTTACGTCAATAGCTTCACTGAAGAGACAGCAATGAACATAATTAGTACCAATATTGATGGAGGATGGGTCTCTTTGAGAACACTCAAACTAGAGAAATGACATTCAGTAAAATCACAAAAGGCACCTTATGAATGTTACAGAAAACAAGATGTAAATCCTATTAGGTCATGGTTAGAAATTAAGTAATATTTGAGACAAGTGCGAGAGAGAAAAAGGTAAAAATAAAATACAGATTTCATTGCTTGGCCTGGTCCAGTCGCGTAAAATTGTCAGAGAGACCTCCCTGTCACGCAGATAGAAAATGAGTCAAGGGGGCCCACTAGGTGGATTTTGGAGAGGTTACATCACAAGCAAAAAGTGGAAAATGTTGGCTAGCACTGAAATTAAAACATTTACACAGAGGAAAAAGTGTGGTGAAAAAGTTTACTCAAAACACTTTCAGAAAACGCCAAGTGTGAAATTCAGAATCTTTACCAAACTTAAATTAATATTTAGAAAATTAATAAAAGTAAAAATTAGCTTTTGGACACGCAATTGCATTAATTGTGTACCATACAATATTAATTCTCTCTCTAACTTTACATAACACGTTGTATACATATGCATCGTCCTTCACTGACCTTTGATATTCAATTTGATGTACGTTTGAGTTAATTTGCTAGATTCAAACCTGCCACTCTCAGATTTGAACAAATGAAACAAATACTATTTTGAGCACTTGGTGGCCATTTCTGGGAATCCGTGGTCCAAACTGCGGCCTGCACCTGACATGCCATTAGTGCAGCTGTGGGATGCAACATGCAAATGTTTTGCTCATTCTATGGTGCTGTCACACTGCATCCTTAAGTAACGCCATCAAAGAGCGGGCGAAGGCCAACGGCGCCCTGAACCTGCATGCTTCATAGCTGGGGAGCCAGGGCGCTTGTGGGAACACTGTGTGCCATATTCACTTCAACACTCGCTGTGGGTTCAGAAGCCTTTGAAGCGCTCAGCTCGGTGGTGGGAAAGCTGCAGCTTTGTAATTACTCTCATGATGGTGCTGATGTGCTGTCAGGCAGAATTAACTCGGTGACTGGGCCAATGTGCCCAAGCTGCCGTAAGACAGCATTGTCCAAAGCAGTCCCCGACCAATTAGCGGGCCGTGCTCCAGTCAGACTTGCACTGCGCGCTGACAGCCGCTTTAATACCACTCAGAGCTGCCATCAGTCGCCACAAGAACTGACCAGCAGGAGACCTCGCGAGGGGGTAATACCACACAAAAGACCGCCAGGGGAAGTGGTTTTACAACACAAGAAAAACATCATACTTTATTTTAAGCAACAGGTTTTTGATGGAGGGGAGCTTTTTGGTCACGGGTGCACTGTTATGTTTGTGCCGACAGAAAATGAACAATGCTGCAACTAAAAAACCTTCACATGTCAGAAGGTCCAATTCCAATGGCCCGTCGACTGAACAAATCAACCCAAAATTACACCGTTCAATACAAAGAGTGTTTAAAATAGCGACACTTTTTCCTACTTCATGGCAGAAAGGTTAACATCAGTGGTGGGGAACTGAAGCAAATCACTTTACATCATAGAGTAAGGCAAGCGATGGTGCAAGAAAGTCTAACATTCCCACAATGGGCGATCAATGAACCACTGAAAGTAGCGGGGCTTTGCCAATGCCAATGGGGCATGCCCCGTGTACATTAAAAATGCTACAGTGGCACAGTAATTACCTGGCGGGTGTCCCTGCTATGCTGCTGCCCTTGTGCAATTGGTGGTAGGTCATCACTGGCATTCTGTTACAACATGTGCGTCGCTCTGCAATTGGTGGTAGGCCACTACTGGCATTCTGTTACCACATGTGAGTTTCTGTGCAATTGGTGGTAGGCCACTACTGGCATTCTGTTACCACATGTGCGTCGTTGTGCAACTGGTGGTAGGCCACTACTGGCATTCTGTTACCACATGTGCGCCTCTGTGCAATTGGTGGTAGGCCACTACTGGCATTCTGTTACCACATGTGCGTCGCTGTGCAATTGGTGGTAGGCCACTACTGGCATTCTGTTACCACACGTGCGTTTCTGTGCAATTGGTGGTAGGCCACTACTGGCATTGCGTTACCACATGTGCGTCTTTGTGCAATTGGTGGTAGGCCACTACTGACATTCCGTTACCACACGTGTATCTCTGTGCAATTGGTAGTAGGCCACTACTGGCATTCTGTTACCAGATGTGCGTCACTCGCTGTGTAATTGAAGCACAGTGTTTGATAAAGCAGCACAAGTACTGTAACAAAACTCATCAACTTATGTCCCTTGACTAAGAACACCCAGAAACATAGATATCACAGAATCTCGACTGAAAACAGCATTTTTTGAGAACGTAAGTGGGGAAGAGGGAAAGAAAGATGAATTACTAAATTAAACAAGCCTTGACAAAGCCAATTGTTTAGTCTTTTGTACAGTAAGAAGTTTTTTTATTACGCCTTACTAGGGGTATTTGTATTTAATATGGATGAGATTTTGGGCTTTGTGTGATGTGTTTGCAAGGGTTTGGTACACCAATATGTGAGTGATGGTGAATGTGGGTGAAATGACTTGTCATGGGACACATATTGAATGAATAGTGTGTGCGATAGTGTGTTTTTCTGATAATGCATGTTATTAATTTAAAAGCATTAGCAATGCAGGCATCAGTGTTCTATTAAGGAAATTCTCAATAAATGGACCTCATCATAAGGAACATTTAGAGCTTTACTGGTATACAAAGGAAATATTCTATACTTCAGTCAGTACTGGAGGCTTCGTTGACAACATTCTACCCACCTGATTTTCTAAACATTTATGATAGAAGAGAGACCATCCTACAATGAAAGATGACTCCTCCTTCCTTAAGCTTAAACAGAACCAGCTCTAGCAGAGGTAATCCACCACCAGCACACATGATCCATTTGCAAGACCACAGAAAACCACTTCTCCAGCTCCAGACTTTTCCACAACCTCAACCACCTACACACCCACACTCTCACTATATCTGAGCCATCCATATCCAGCCTACTTGCCTTACTGAAGATTAGCACCCTCCTCATATTGTCAGCAAGAAAACGGTCTCAAAGAAGGCCTGGGCTGCTAGAGTTCACAATGACATTATGCAAGCCTTAATGAAAAGTTTATGACAAACATCAGCAATGATGCAATTAAAATAATAAAATAAAAATGAAAAGTACTGCAAAAGGGAATGGATTGTGGTATAAATGTTGAAGCTACTCAGGCTGTCACCAGTGGCCCATCCCCAAAAGCAAAGGAGGAAACGCCTGCACTTGTGGTGGGAGCTAGATGTTGAGAAGCAACGTTTGTGGCTGGCACAGCCTGGTTAGAACTGGAACACAGCGCACAAGAAACAGAGAACTTAAGAACACAGAAGTGGAAGGCAATGGGGAGGGGGTGGCACGGGAGCCTCCATTTGTAGAAATTATCATAGAAAACAACTCAATTTAAGAGCACATGGCATCAACGTTTTTGTCCAAAATTGATTAGTCAAATTACTTCTCAAGTTGGCTTTCATCCGGGTGATGTACACCCAATTCAAATATGCTCTGAGAGCACCATCAAAACTTGTATAATATTCTTCCATCTTGGACAACTTCACAATGTGGTTTGAACACTCAAACTGTTCAACAGGTGTACGTACCCTAAGACACTGAAAGTCAAAACTTAGACACAATCTTCACTGCATACAAGCTCAGATCAGTAGATTCCAACTACCATGACGCCTGAAGAAACCACCTAGCTTTTTATCCTGCAGAATCTCCTTTGGCCTAGTGTGCATCACACACTGAGCCTTCAAAGTAACAGGTCTCAAATGACTGCAAAACAAATTCAAAGGCACTCTCCACCAAGCTCCTTGCGTTGTGCTCAGCTCTCCGGCCAATCAACTCCCATCAAATGTCATCGAGGAGGGTGTCATTGAATGGGGGAATGCCATTCCAACTTCACTGACCATCTAGCCACCTAGAAAGGTCTACGTATCTGGCACTTTGCTCCAGAGTACCAATAACACCTTTAGAAGTCAGTGCCTTCACTGAGACAGAGCTGAGGGAGTCTACCGTTAAGCAGACATGGTTTGCAAGTATATCACCCATTCACCTAGCCCTCACCACTATTGCAGACCTAGAAGCCCACGCTGCATCAAAACCCTAGCTCATTTTCCAAACAGTCAGGCAATTCCTACATATAACTTACACTGGCAGAGCTCATTCCATTTAACCCCGTGATCTACCAGATAAAGCACACCTAATGAAAAGCCTGACAATCACCATGCACTACTAGACAATCCACACGGCCAAAAGGCCATATGTGTATAGCATAGTCTGCACTCTACAAATCTAGCTAACATCACATAGTAGAATATTAGGGCATTTTCTGTCCTTTCTACAGTACGCTACATCATAGCACAATCTAGTAACAGCTGCACAGATGTTTTAAGACATGGGCAAAGTGGGCAATTGCCCAGGACTCCCATCTTCCACCCCCCCCACCCGGAAAGTAATTTGACTCTCTATATTACCTCTATTTGCCTAACGCAGTTTCTTCCCTCTGTCTGCCTACGTCTACCTCAGATTCTGTCACTCTCTACCCAGTGTCATCTTAAGGATTTTGGGGTCTGAGCCATGAAATACTCTGACTGTTTTTGTGTGACCCTTTTCTGATAATTTAATGTATAATTTAATATTGGCCCTCCCTACCATGTGTATTTTGTATGCAACAAGCCTGGCTGATAGCAGCCCTGTCAAAATTCAGACCTATAAAAAAGGCAACAAAAAAAGAGCAAAAGAGAAACACGACGCAGATGACACGTGTTTTATAAGAAATCAAGTTGTTTTGTGTATTCTTTCAATTGTTTTAATCTAATCAGTGCAAAATAATACGTTACTTTGTAGCTTTTGTATACTTTTTCGGTGGCAGCGGAATGGTAAAATGTTTGCATCTTCCATGAAAAGTCCAATCTCTCACCACTGTGGGAAACCTATCTGATTGATTTGTTTATGAGTAACTGCTTAAATATGTTCCTCCCTGTTAATTGTAACCAATGCAGAGTATTTTAATGGAGTTCTCGTTACTGCAGTTTTGCTCCTTCACAGCATGGTGAATAACAGATGTTACTATTACCCAACTGCGTGACACTTATTGGTTTTTTTTTTCACTTCAGAAGGATGGAAGTCTAAATTAACCCTGCGGAACAGGATTTGACGCTGACCTACAAATTATCGTTCTTTGCAGGGCAGTGAAAGACAATTCCCATGCTTGAGCCAAACACTATTCACACTTTAGCATCTGCAGGTCACACTTAACAAATCAAGACA
This sequence comes from Calotriton arnoldi, assembly GCA_963921515.1. Lineage (NCBI taxonomy): Eukaryota > Metazoa > Chordata > Amphibia > Caudata > Salamandridae > Calotriton > Calotriton arnoldi. The sequence goes on along the minus strand of CAWUFW010002404.1, from coordinate 1,919,106 downwards.
CTCAACACAGTTGCTCTGATACGCCATGTTACCTAAAACAGGGCTTATAGTCTTAAAATATCAGTGGCAAACAGAAGCAGCTGGGCAGCTTCCGGGCCTTTGCACCAACCAGGGTGGCACAGTGGACCATTCACTGGGATGACAGAGGAAGCACGGGACGAGGGGGACTTCTGCTCAGCGTTGCCAAGAAAGCCATCCGCGCAGCGCTGTGGGCACATTACTACAGCTGCGTGACGTCTCTGGTAATCTGGGTAAATGGCCGGCATTATTGCACAGGGATCCTGTGCTGGGTCCAAATGCCACAGCAATGAGTCACTGTGCCAGCTGTGCTGCGGCTTCCTCTTAAATGCATTTTAGAACACTATTGTGGACATATGGCGCATCGTGGGCACCAACTACTGTGTTCCATTGAGTACCCATAGTATCCAAAACATGTTACATCTACAGGACAGCTGAATGTATTGAAGCATCAAAAGTACCCCAATATAGGTCTTTTTTCCACACTGGCACTGCTCATCTGCAGAAAAACAGATATTAAACTTCCAAAATGTTTACTGGTCTAAAAAGTAAAAAAAGCAAATCACAGTGAAATTACATTAAAGAAAAACATAACAAAGTCGTCTACATAACAGTAATAGACCAATGAGAGCACCACAAATCTGTAATGCAGTATGTATGTAACAGACCGCGCCTACGAGCAAACGCTGAAGCAGTTTAAAGCATACCATGAACAGGGCGCACATTAACACACACAAACCCCTCAGCTCCACTCCACCATCGAACTGAAGGTATAGGAAACGCACCCTGGGATTTGTAAAGAAACTGGATGTCATGAAAGACATTGTTAACTTAACAGCTGCTTACTCGGAGTTGGTTGCTCTGCCTAGAAAGGAAGCGTACCATGGAGAGTGAGCAGGAAGACAACAGATCCCCATGTATGGTCTCCTTGAGGCCACTATGTTTTTGGTGGTGTTGAAAAATGATGCCTTTCCAAGGCAAAACTAGACATTTCTGTTAAGGTTTGGAAAGGGGTGTTCGTCCCCCCGCCCCCCAATTGTCCTCTATGGTAGTGGGTGCCATTATCAGCATAAAATGGTACTTGAAATATTTGCTGAGGATTTTGTTTTGCGGCTCTTCAAGGTGAGATATCCTTATGGAAAATGATAAGCATGCCCTTGAAGCTAGTAAACATTTGAGTGGTCTAAGTGGCTTATGGGCAGGGCCATCACAGGGGGTTGGGCACCCGGGCTGTTTCCCAGGCCCTTCTCTCTTCTTGCTCATGCGTTTACACTGCTAAATGTAGCGTCCATCGCAAAAGCAGGCCTAGTCTGCTTTTGTGACATATTGGTGACGAGGCAGGTAAGCTAGTTGCCACTAGTAAACACGTGTTGCAGCAAATTTTTTAACTTTTTACCCATTTGGAAATTATGCTGCAGATTCTGGCTTATGTTGCAAATGAATCTATACTTATGCGGAAAACGCAGCAACCACAGAATGACATAATTCCAGTGACCCTGCCTATAGGCTTGTTTATGAGCAACACATATGAAGAAATTATACCAGAAGGTATAATTCAATGGCAGTGGAAGTAGATTTATAGAGAGAGGACCCGTAAAACAAAAAGCCACTTCCGAGACCCCAGAACTACATTCTCTTAACAACAAGGGTATGACGATCTCATGAAAATATTATTATTATTATTTTTTTTTATATATATTTTTTTATTGAGAGTTCATAGATCTTACACACATTCCATGATATTATACATAAATACATATTCCAGAATATTGAGGAGAAAAATAATTAACTTCGATCTAGAGTGCAAATGCAGAGATTAAAACATTTCAGATACTCCTTTCAAAAAAATGTTTTAGCAGTACAATCAAATTATTCCTAAAATACCAAAAAAGATCCTATTAAAATCAGGTACAAATACAAACTTATGGCGGATAAATACATAGAAAGATCACATTAAGATAAAATACAATAATACTAAAACCAGATAGGTACCCACGTACCCTTTCTATCTGTATATCAAAATACAATATGTTATCTTATATTTCAAAGATACTCCAATATTTCTCATACCTTCTTAATGTTCCTGATCTTATTGCATATTTCCTTTCCAATTCTTGTACTTTGGATAATTTTGCCCTCCAAGCATTAAAAGTGGGTATCTTCTCTGTTTTCCAGAGTTGCAAAATTAAAGATCTTGCCAATAATGCTACTATAAACAAGCATTCTTCATATTCGGCAATATCAGAAGAACATCCCAAAACCGCAATAGATTCGAGTGAGATATGGGGGTCTATTGTAAATCTAAGATATTTCTCGATCTCCCCCCAAAAACTCTGAATTTTTGGGCACTTCCAAATAATATGCGTCCAAGTGCCTTTCTCTGCACAACGAAAGCATTTATCTTCAATTTGCGGATATAATTTATGAAGAAAGAAGGGTGTTCTATATATTAGCCATTTCGAATAGAATTGCATACGTTTGAAGTTCGCCCTCTAAATATACATGCATTAAACGTATTTAACCTATTCCACGTTGATTGAAGAATCTGTATATCTTCCACTTTCCTCCATTTATCCCTAACTTTTTCATATAATGAGGAAGACTTATTCTGATCGAATATCTTAACCCAATCACTAATCTTTCTATGTATAGGACAGTTAAGGGCTTCACTAATACTGAATTTATAGTCCAAATTTTCTATGTTGAATTTTTCCAATATAGGTTTTAATCTAACAAATGACCACTTTAAAATTATATTGGAATGCTGGAGGCGCATTTCAATTTCCATCCAGGTTTTCCAACAATTCCCCCTAATAAAATCCTGAATTTGGACGTAACCATTTTCTTCCCATAACCTTAGTATATTATTCGCTAGAATACCTATTTCCCCCGTATGTATGTTCGAAAGTCTGGTTGAGTTATTAATTCTTAAAATATCATAATATGCAAAAAGCTGTGTTTTTTGTTTAAATAACCACTGTAAGGTCTTATAACGAACTTTCTTAGGGTACTTCGTAACTCTTGTGGGGTCCCTAATATTATATTCCTTTAGGATCTTTTTCATAAAAAAATGTATCTGCCTCTTGAGGATCTGAAAAAAAGAATCTAAAACTATGATGTACAAATGTCGCATAATAATAATTTCTAATATTCGGACGAGATAAACCTCCTTCTTCCACAGGATAGTTTAAAGTGCTAAGTGCTAACCTTGATACCTTGTTTGCCCATAGGAAAGAGGAGAGCATACTATCTAACTCTTTAAAAAAAGATGACTGTATTGCGCAGGGAGCAGCACTAAAAAGAAAATTAAACAATGGAAGGATAGACATTCGAATTAACGCAACTCGTCCTATTATTGACAATGGGAGCTGATTCCAGCGTGTTAACTGAGAGCTCACCTTTTTCAATAATGGGGTATAGTTTAAGGAAAAAGATCTTCTACTTTCTCTGTAACAAAGATCCCTAAATATCTCTTTGGACGAGTATTGTACGTCTGTCTAAATTCTAATAATAAAGAGTTCACACCACAGTTACACAATATAATTTCTGTTTTGGTCTTATTAATTTTATAGCCTCCTATTTCTTGGAAGTCTGCAAAAACTCTCATCACTTCCACCTGAGTGTCTATCTTCGAATTCAAGAAGAGTACAATGTCGTCAGCATACAATTATATATTTGTCATTCCTTGCCCCGGAGCTGTATGTGCTCTTTTTTCCTTGATTGCAATTGCTAAAGGCTCTATAAAAAGAGCAAATAAAATCGGTGAAAGGGGACAGCCTTGCCTGGTACCTCTATTTATTTGGCATGTCCCTATCTTAACAGAGTTAACTAATATTTGTGCCTGAGAGTTTGTATAAAGTTGTTTTAATAAAATTATGAACTCTTTTGGAAAACCGAACTTTGCTAAAATCATAAAAAGACAATTCCAAGAAACAAGGTCAAATGCCTTTTCGGCATCTAAAAACCATATCTGTGCCTGAACCTTATTAATATTAAAAAAATCCAAAGCTTCTAATAAAAAATTAGTATTAGTATAGAGCTGTCTCCCTGCTATAAAACCACATTGATCCGTTCCGATAAGTGACCCCACCATCTTATTTAATCTATTGGCAATCAGTTTAGTAAAAATTTTGTAGTCAGTATTTAAAAGGCTTATTGGCCTATAAGAATTCACATTTTCACTGTCTTTATCTTTTTTTAAAATACTGACCACTACTGCAATACGAAAAGATGCTGACGGATCCCCTCCATGTAATAAAAAGTTTGCAAGTCTTAAAATTTCAGGGCAAAGTATTGTAGCAAATGTTTTAAAAATTCCCCAGGAATGCCATCCTCCCCGGTAGCTTTACAATTAGGTAAAGAGCTGATAACCGCATCTAGTTCTTCCTTCGTAAATTCGGCTAGCAGCAGCTCTTTAAAGTTATTTCCCAAAGTCGGAATAGGCAATCCCTGCAAGAATTCGTCAATTGTTTCTACAGGAATCTGACAGGATGTCTGATATATATCTTTATAATGATTAAGAAAAACCTCACCTATTAAAGACGTGGTATTTACACGAGTTTTAGTTACTTTATCTTGAATATACTCAACTCTATTTCGAACTTGCTTCTCCTTTGCTTGCCAAGCTAGCAATCTTCCTGTATATTCACTATCTTCATAACTAGTCTGGAGGTATAGCCTACTTGACATATCCCCTAATTCATAGTAGAATTCCCTCATTCTCATTTTTGCGTTCAATACTTTTTGTCTGGTAGCTGGGGTCCTATTTCTATAATATTCCTGATTTGCATCGGCCAGACTATTTTCTATCACCATTCTCTCCTCCTTCTTAGCCTTCTGTTTTGGAATCTCTTTTGAGGTGATTATGCCTCTAAGAGTGGCTTTAAATGCCTCCCATATTATGTTAATTGGTGCGGAATCCTTATTTATATTAAAAAAGGAGCTAATCTCCTTTTCTATTTCTGCGCACCATTGTTTCTCAGCTAAATTAAGTTTATTAAAATACCATCTCCTTGATGATTCATCCTCTAACTTATCTAACATAATTTCCAACTTAATAAGGGCATGATCTGAGAAAGCATTTACTATATGCTCATATTTGCTAACTTCAAGGTTATGAGAAGTGAGAAAAAAGTCTAGCCTAGATGCTGAATCATATTTTGCCGAATAACAAGAATATTCACGTTTAACCGGATTGTTATGACGCCAGCTATCCTGAATGTCTAGATCCGACTTACAACTCAACAAGGCAATGGCAACTTGTGGTTTATTTTGTCTCCGGTCTTTTTTGGTTGAGTCAATCACAGGATTTTGTAAAAAATTAAAATCACCACCCCATATAATCTGACCCGTTATACCAGATAGAGCTTGCTTTAACTGTAAAATAGGGAGTGGATCATCAGGGACTGGTGCGTAGATTGTAGCTAGTATAAGGTTTATCTGGTTTATTTTCCCTGATACAAATGTCCATCTACCACTCTTATCTGAATGTGAGGCTTCAACCTGAAATTGGACGTGCTTACCTATCAAAATACTCACACCTCTCTGAGCTACCCCCGACACCGATGAACAATAAAACCCTGCCCAATTTTTTAGCATTTTTCCAGCATTTGTTAGAGCCCGGAAATGTGTCTCTTGTATAAAGATCACATCTGGGTGATAACCTTTTAGCCAACTCTCTATCGCACAAGTTTTACGTCTGTTATTTAAACCATTGGCATTTAGAGACAGAATCAACAATTTCTTCAGACTCATATAAAAACTGTCTTTCCAAAGTGGAAATTATGCGGAGTATACCAAGTATGCATATTCTACTCTTTCTAAATCTCTAATAAGAGCGTAGCTGACTACTTTACGCACCAAGACTGTTTGAGATAAGCTTCACAAATACTAAACCAGTACACCATCATGCATATGATAACATTTGTGCAAAGTATGCAAACAATATAAAACACATAGCTGCTAGCCAAATGCGCTATAGTGCCAATTCCACTAAATATATATATAAATATGGTTAAATACAATCACACACTTGTTGGACCAATATACTTTCAAATAGATATAAAAACCCCCCTACACTTTCACTAGTGCAAATAAGCATAAAGTGCAAATCACGCAACCAAAACAAAATAATACAGTACAATTGTAACTATTGTGCAAAATATGCATTAAAGTGCATTACGGTGCATTAAGTGCCTTAATATGCAGCATTTCATGTGTAATATATGTGTAATATATTGTTTCTATTGTGCAATGCCACAACTTACTCCTAACCCTGTTGAATAATTACTATGCGCATCACTTAATCTCCTCTTCATAGAAATAATCACACAAATGTTTTCCCTTTATGAACTCTCTTTTTTTTACTGCATCACCCCCACCACCACCCGCCCAACCCACCCTCTCCAGAAGAAGGGAAGACCCAACCTTCCCCACTGACTTCCCCTCCTTCTCCTTTCTATTAGCAGATGCCATCTTGTTGCATCCTAGTGCGACTCCTGACTCACCTTTGCAACCGCCCCAGAGATGAACAAAACTCTTAACCCAGACATCTTAAACATTTACTCACATATGGCTAATTAAATATTCGAGAAACTTATAAATACAAAATCTCCCTTTCCTTATGTAGTATTAAGGCCCTCCAGAAGGTTCTGGGCTTCTAAAATATCCGTTAGGACAAAAAACTTTCCTTTGGCTAGAACTTTTAATTTAGATTGTTGCATAATCATTGCCTGTGCCCCTTTGGCTTTAAACGGATCAATCATTTTAACAAAGTTCTTGCGTCTAAGGGCTGATGCTGCAGACATATCAGAGAAGATTTAAAAAATTTAAATTTCATCAGTTGTAAATGTTCTCCTTGATATAGCTGTACTTAGGATTCGCTCCTTAATTCTATAATCCAAAAAGTTTATTAAGATTGTTTGTGGGTACTTGAGATTCGCGGGCTTATGTGCAGGTACCCTATGGGCTCTGGTAATCGTGAGGTCCCCTTGTAATTCCGGAATTGCTTTTTTCAACAGGGACTCTGTCCATTTTACCATTTCTGCCCCCTCCAGCCCCTCGGATACTCCCACCACGCGTAAATTAGATCTCCTATTATAATTCTCAAGGTCTTGTAACTTTGAATCCATCTAATACTTATTTTTGTTCAACACCTGGAGTTCCTCTTGCATAACAACAATTTTATCCTCAAGACCTGAAACATGAGCCTCCAATTCTGCGATCCTTATAGGTAAGTTGCCCAGTTTTTCCTCCATCTTTGATAGTCTATCATGCAGCTGGGATATTTCATATACTTGCGACGCCTTCAGATCTCTTACCTCTTGTAAAATAGTTATAAACATTTCTTGTACTGAGGTATTGTGGTCGGCTTTTTTTCCCCTCTTTTCTTGTCCCGGGCTTTCGCCGACTCTCACAGAATTGGGGGATATTTCTTTTCCCTTTTTCCGCTTTTTCTTTTTCCCCTGCTCTGATTTTGATTCTGATTCTAGTTCTAATTCCGCTTCAGAATCAGATATGGACGTCGAATCCAACTCATCCGGCTTGTCTGCCAGTCCCTGACTCCCATTCTCCTTTTGCGCAGTCTGAGGAGGTACTTGACCCTCTGATAACAGAGGCCGGCCGCTCAGAGATGGTTCCCCATGAATCACAGCATTTATTTCTAAGTTTATTTCTGCCGGGGCTGGGATAACGTGTGATTTGGATTGTGACTGTAGGTGTGCTGTACAAACTGAGGGGGTGTGAGCAAGGTAAGCAGGGATATGTAACAATTTCTGACCTTGTATATCCTGCGATTTTTTTCTGACCTCTTAGATCTTCCACACTATGCTCCTCCCTATTCACAAGAGGAGTACTAGTAGGTAAGTCCCGTACACCTAAGGTACTGCCAAAAAGAGGGTACTGTTTCCTTTTCACCACTTTGTCCTCTATCCTCAATATATCCTCTGCTACCTCACCTGCTCCTTCACCCCCCTTTTCTACCTCCTCTTCACCCCCCACAGCCAACATACTCAAATCAATTGAAAGTCCCGACAGGCTCTGCTCTTCTTCCAAGTTTTTATCAGCAGCGTCCTGATCGTATTGAGTATTCTTCTCAATATTCTTCTCAGCCAGAGCCAGGTTTTTTGCTTTAAAATCTAATCTCTGCTGAGCGTTTCTTCTCCCTCTTCTGACTTCCTTGGGTGCTAACACAGGTGTCGGTGGCGATTGGCCAGATTTTAAAAACTCTCTCCCAGCTACTGCTTTGGACTGTTTGTTTCGCATTTTTTGAGTCAACCAGCCAGTTATGCTCTCTAGGAGGTCTCCGTGAGGCAGCGTGACCATGTAACACAGCACCTAGATTTAACGTCCTTCGCAGATTTCACCCAAAAATCTCTCTAAAGCTCCAAGACACTCCAAACGCCAACGCTAAATGCAAAGTCCCATATTTTCCGGCAGGCAGACAGGCTGCACTAAGGGCTTACCGCAACATAGCACCAAAGCCTGCCTGAATTTACAGCCTCACGGGTCTTCCGCGTCTCTCCCGCTGCGTAAGGTTACCCAGAGCCAACTGCAACAAGGAAAATCTGCCAGAGCTCGTAATAGTTACCGCCAATGCCACAATCCTTCAAAAGAAACAAAGACAGGAACGGCAACAACGGCAGCGGGGGATCGGCGGGGATCAGCAGTTACTCCATCAGAGCTCCGAACTCCTCTCGTGGGCGGGGCATCAGCGAGTCAGGAGACGCTGCGGCAACGTGCGTGGGGTCACGTCATCCGCCTCCTCCCGTCATCCCCAGGTATGTTCGATCTCATGAAAATATTGAACTCTTTTAACTGATGGCCTGGTATATTGTATTTATATCTTCAACCAAACTGTAGCTGGATTGAAAATGATTTCCTTTGGACATCCCACCCTGCCTGGAGATACCAGTAACATCCACAACAGGCACTAACCAGGATTGAGTTACTTCCTTGCACTCTCTCAAAAATCAACTTTCTACTTGCTCACGTTAGAGCAGAAACATTTTGAAAGTCCCATTTAAAACTCAGAGCCATCTGTAGGTTGTCTGCACCTGCTCCTGGACTAAGGAAGACACTACAGCTGGTAATCCAGAATCTGCCAATGATTATGGCCTTAAGGAAGGTGGTAAAACAAGTAATACTAATTAGAACATTGGAATGTTGGGAGCTCCACTGAAGACAATGGAGTAGCTCTGGGCTTATAATGGCTGGTATAAGCCCAGCACTGCAACATTCCAATGTTTGTCTTTTTGTTTCTCCATTTTTAATTTAGAACATTCTACCCTTAGTGGGTGGAATGTTCTAATAGCCTTATAGCTCTTCTGCCTCAGGCTATACCAGTTGTTAAAGGCCCTCTCCCTCGTTATAGGCCCTCGCCTGCGGCTCGGGCCTATAACTCGGGATCAGGGCCTTTAACAACTGGTATAGCCCTCGGCAGCGGGCTATAAGGCTATAATATTGTGTTGTACCGTTGGTTTCCAGTCACAACTCCTCGTTTGGGATAAGCTTGTGAGGTTCTGCATAACACATGAATACATAGAAATAAACAGAATGAGTCACTTGGGCTTTTAGGGCTTGTCTACAAATAGCACTTAGGGGAAGACTTTCTGATTTCGATTGTTGTTATGGTAGCAACAGAAACCCCATAGGTGCATTACTTAACAACATAAAGAATACGATATCTGCAAAAAATAATATGATATAATATTGTTATGTGCAATATAGCCAATCAATTTCTTATTAATCTTTCTAATGACCCTAGAAATAATAAATGAAACAGGTTATAAGAAGTCTCTGTAGAACTTAGAGAAGCGGAAAGTCAAGCATTCTTTAGAAACAAGGGCTTGAAGCTGTTCGCTTAATGCTCAAAATTTATTTGAATAATCGTTAACCAAAATCCGGTCACTTACATACTTTAAATATAAAAGGTCAGGATGCCTTATGTCAATGCCAACAAAACAGTAGGTCAGTGAGTATGTGAGTAATGGAGAAAGCATAGTAAACTACATTACAAGCAAACTGATCTATACCTTTCTTAAAGGAGGCGAGTTCCCATACGTTTCTGGTCATTCCCAAACTCCGATTTGATGCTTTTTCCACCATGAAAATAGTGCGAACGTTACTCCTACCAAGGGCTAAAGTAATCCCCCTTCCAGTATGGGAAGTGGAATGGATTACCCCCCATATCTGATCTGCGTGTAAGGGAAGGAATTCCTCCACATGGACACAACAAAGTGTGTATTTGCACAGGGTGCTTCATTTTCTCTTTGTGTAATTGTACACTATGTAGAAATCTCCTTAGAGGAAATATGAGGCCATGGGATTTGTCACATGGCATTCTCATTAGTTTGTTATGAATATTAGGTCTATTCTGGGTATTCCCCCACTTGAATTGCATGTGCCAGTCAATCAATCAAAAATGAATATGTGTGATTAATATGATGGACATTGAGTTATTATTATGTTCTGTAATGTGATAATTACGTTTCTGTGAATATATTCACAGCCTTTAATCTACATGCTGACTACTTGGTTTGCATTCTTTTTTTTATTTCTAAGAGTTTTTAGAAAGTTGACAACTATGGGCCTGGATTAGATTTTGGCAGACGGGATACTCCGGCACAAACGTGACGGATATGCCATCAGCAATATTACAAGTGCCACTGGATATAATGCACTTCAATCAATCAATCAATCACAAGATTTGTAAAGCGCACTACTTACCCGCGAGGGTCTCAAGGCGCTGAGGGAGAGGAGGGGGGTGTTGCTGCTACTGGTCGAATAGCCAGGTCTTGAGTCGTCTCCTGAAGGTCAGCAGGTCTTGGGTCTGTCGTAGGTTGAGGGGAAGGGTGTTCCAGATCTTGGCGGCGCGGTGAGAGAAGGATCTGCCTCCGGTGGTGGTTCTCCGGATGCGCGGGACGGTGGCCAGGGAGAGGTCGGTGGAGCGGAGCTGACGGTTGGGAACGTAGAAGGAGAGTCGACTGTTGAGGTAGGCTGGGCCGGTTTTGTGGAGTGCCTTGTGTGCGTGGATCAGGAGTTTGAAGGAGATTCTCTTGTCGACGGGGAGCCAGTGCAGGTTTTTCAGGTGGGGGTGATGTGGCTGTGGCGTGGAATGTCGAGGATCAGGCGTGCAGAGGCGTTTTGGATTCTTTGCAGTCGTTTGATGAGCTTGGTCGGGGCTCCTGCTTAGAGGGCGTTTCCGTAGTCGAGTCTGCTACTGACGAGGGCCTGGGTGACTGTTCTTCTCGTGTCTGTCGGGATCCACCTGTAGATCTTGCGGAGCATGCGGAGGGTGTTGAAGCAGGAGGAGGAGACTGCGTTGACTTGCTTGGTCATTGTGAGCGTTGAGTCGAGGATGACTCCCAGGTTGCGTGCGTGGTCGGTTGGTGTCGGGGGTGCCCCTAGTGACGAGGGCCACCAGGAGTCGTCCCAGGCTGATGGGTTGGAGCCGAGGATGAGGATCTCCATCTTGTCTGTGTTCAGCTTAACTCGGCTGCACTTCATCCAGTCGGCAACGGCTTTCATTCCTTCGTGGAGGTTGGATTTGGCGGTGAGGGGGTCCTTGGTGAGGGAGAGGATCAGTTGAGTGTCGTCGGCGTAGGAGATTATGTTGAGGTCGTGCTGTCGGGCGATGCGTGCGAGTGGAGCCATGTAGATGTTGAGCAGTGTCGGGCTGAGGGAAGATCCCTGGGGTACGCCGCAGATGATCTCGGAGGCTTCGGATCGGAATGGGGGGAGGCGGACGCTCTGGGTTCTGCTGGAAAGGAAGGAGGTGGTCCAATCCAGGGCCTTGTCTCGGATCCCTGCGTCTTGGAGGCGTGTGCGTAGTGTGCGGTGGCAGACAGTGTCGAAGGCGGCGGAGAGGTCCAGGAGGATGAGGGCCGCCATCTCGCCGTTGTCCAGCAGGATAGGGCAGACAAGATGTCCATCACGTTTGTGACAGAGTAACCCATCCGCCGAACTCTAAATCAGGCCCTAGGGACCATATGTATCAAAAAAGAGTTTTGCAATTCTCAAATTGCAATTTTTAGCAAATCGCAATTAGAGAATCGCAAAATGCAATGTATGTAGGATTTGCTAAAAATGTTGCAAATCCTACATATTCCTTATTTGCGAATCGCAAATTGAGATTCGCAATTAAGGAATACCTTCCCATTCATTCCTATGGGCTAGGAGGCCCATAGGAATGAATGGGAAGACATTCTCAATTTGCGATTACCAATTAGAGAATCGCAATTTGAGAATGCAATTTCAAGGTTGCAAGGGTGCCAAAAGGACACCCTGTTGCACCCCTGAAATATGCATGTGTGCAAAAGTGCTTTGTTAAAGAAAATCGCAAATTACCACCAACTTGAAGTTGGTGGTAATTTGCAATTCCTTAAGGCCAAATAGCAAATTTCTGGTGTTTCCAGAATTGCATTTAAGGAATCGCAATTTGCAATTCCTTAATTGCATTCGCAAAATAGAGAATCGCAAATTTAGCAATTCTCTATTTTGCGATGGCCTTTTGGGATGATACATCCCAAAAGGCTTTTTCCAATTCGCAAACGGGCCGATTCTAAGAATCTGCCCGTTTGCAAACGGGAAAAAGGCTTGATCCATATGGCCCCAAGTCTCTTGTTTATTGCTGTTATTCAAAAGAACATAGTCTCAGAGAAAGAAAATAAGTGAAAGCGCCTCAGGCTACTTTCTGTTAATTGTTTATGCTAAGATTTTTAACAACAATGAAATAAGGTTATAAAAACAGAACACAAAGAGTGAAGGGTAGAGGGGAATCTTCATGCCAGGTGATACTGGGACAGGCATAACAGAATCATATCTCTTGATCCAATTGAATACTACAGGGACCGGAGGAATGTAGCATTCGCTCACTGACTTATCACTGCAGCTATCTTTGTGAGACGAGATTAGCAGACCTTGGAATTGCTTTGAACATAAGCTCCTTTGTTCAAACAGGTACGTGGGTGTGTACCATCTCTTAAACTCTTAATAGATTTTTATTTTCTGCTGTTCTATAATTAGATTAGCGCTTAGAAGTGTCAAAATGAGGATGGAGTTGCAATAAATTCATAACCACAATCATGTTGGAGTGGTTTATTCAAGCTTTTCGAAAATCTTGCTGCTGCCATTTTATTTGTCTTCATTGTGGTTACAACTCATAATGTGTGCACTAGACTAGGATTCTGATTTTAAATACATGTTTACAATGTTTCCCTCATGTTCTAGTGTTCTTGAGTGTGCAATTCCTTAATAAAAAAGAGGTTGGAGTTCCACTAAGTATCCTTGCACTGTCTGATGGGATTGATCGTTCCCTGAAACCGATCTCACTCAAATAGTGCTAAAATGATTGTAGAGTGGTTGCAGTACAACTGTTTTTCTGATTTGGGTTGGCACATTGGCAGAGTTCTTGGTGCCGGGAGGGGGCACTGGGGGGCGGGGGTCTACTCTGCACCAGTCTTTAGTATCTTCAGTATGTTCAAAAGGTACTCTAGAATACCAGGAAAACAGTGTTTCCCTCGTTTAAATGTCTGAATCACTAAATGCAACACTCAGTATCCATCTGTGCCTATGCTATGTGTATGCACCCCTATTCTTTGTCCCTATCAGTCTAGTATGCTTTCCTTGTGTAAGGATTCTTAGGTGGATGTGTATCTTTGCTCTCAGTCACCATGTTCTCACTGTCCTGGAGGGGAGGGGAATGTTCTAGATGTGGTTTATAATCAAGAAAAGCTCTATATTGGTCTTCTGACTAACCATCATAAAGCAGGGGTGTGGAGATGAAGGATGTGTGTTATCACACTGCCTTTGCCAGTCAAACATGGTGCGTTTGTCAATGTACCGGATTCCTTCATGGCAGAGTCATCCTTTTAGCAGGATTCTTCACAGCTCCATGGTTGGGATTTCTGGTACTCGAGTGCTAAATGGTGCTGTGGGGATGGTGCTGTGTAGAACGCGCATGCCAAAGAAGCAGTTGTCAGTGCAATAGTTCAGTCTGTTCCATGTCACAGTGTTGGTTTGTTACTAGAAGTCTACCCAGCAAGGCTACGGGGCCAATCATGTCCTTGTTGATCCCACCCCCTAACTGGTACATTTCCCTGCAGAGCTTGAGCTGGAAAAAAACTTGGAAGGATGGAGAACTAGGGGACAGACACTTGCAAAGTCCTTTATTTTGCCAAGAGCTAGAGTTTATGGGAAAAAATAGGGTCATCATTGATTGAGGGAGAGATCCTCTAAGGTTTTACATCCTTCTCCGGGTTAGATATGCTTGAGAGATCTGCTCTGCTGCGTTCACCTGAAAGTGTTTTTAAGTTATGCAAATCATTTATTTTACTCAATCTTGAATCTGTCTAGCGATTCATACATTCAAATATAATTCTCTCAACCTGCATACACTCTTTCTCAAAGGAAACCCCAACATCTGGCAATCATTCAATGTCAGTAGTGAAACATTTCATGTTTTATTACAGTCTAAATAGGAACCATCACATAGTTTCACTCAGACATGTATTAATTTAGCTTACTTAAACAGCCCTGGATTATTTTATTCAATGCCAGGGCATACTCCTAAACACAAATAAAATGCAATGCAAATCAAGTATGCCATAAGCACATTTTACACAATGATTACAGCATGTTAACAGGAATTGCAAAAAAGACTCGGCAACTGTGTCCAAATGATTAAGAACTAGAATTTTGCAACATCACCTCCTAATGGTTGCATCTAGAAATGAAATGGCCCTACTAATACTGTATGTGGAGAATTTCTTGCATGACACACCCTACCGAGTCGCACTTGAGAGTGACATTTTAGAACTACATTTTGGCATGCAGGGGGCTTAATGGCGCATATTTTGCAGCTTAGGATGGAAGCCAGAGTTAAGAGTTAACAGCAGTGCTCCCACTGTGTAAAAGGGAGTGTACATGTGACAGCACCCAGTTCCACCTCTTTGGGAAGAGGTAAAACAGCTGCCAGATAACAGGAGAATCCCTCCAAGATGGAGTGGGTAGGACGAAGACTCTGGTGGTACCGACGTACGGGGAAACAAAGGCACTACACATCCTCAACAAACAAGAAAAACTACAACCTGACAGCCGCAGTTAGAGGTGTGGGACAGCAGAAAAAGCTGTAAAGGCTTGGACAAGACGCCAGATAGGAGAACGGCATGTCACGTTCAATGTGTAGCATGAGAGAGTTGGTGGGCAATTGGGCAGGGGCAAAAACAGGAGACTTCACACAGCAAAGAAAGCATTAATAGGTTTCATGCAATGGTCATGGAGTTGTGAGAAAACAGTATCAGATTCTAGCAAAACACATTTAATACACTGTGGCAGACAAATGACCCCAGATGAGGTGATGCCACTGGTGGGGCTCCCCAAAACTAGAGGGGGTTATTTCACAGCACACAGCATGCTGCTTGGAGGACTGGACAGGTGCAGATTTGATGATGGAGGAAGATTGCTATGGGGAAGGAGCCCTCTGGCAATTGGATTCCCTGGTGGAGGAATGCCACCTTCCAGAGACAATTTCTGATGTATGGGGCGTTAGGACAGTCTAATGCCCTAATGCAGAGTCCCATACGCAGTGGCATAGTAAGGAGGGGTGGAGCTGGTCTGCCCCGGGCAGCGCGAGCTTTAGGGGCAGCGGCCTACCCCCCCCGCTCTTAAATGCGGCTGCTGGGCGGCAAATGCAGTGATCGCCACGGGCAGCACAGCATCTAGCTACGCCACTGTCCATATGCATGACCTACTGCAAACAGTGTTGACCTTCGGCAGACACCTTGCGGCATATGTACAACAGAATGACGGAATGTGGATTAAGCAAAACTTGCTAACGCCGCGCTCCGCCATTCTGAAAACGCAGGGATGCACCGTATTTACAAAGATACGGTGCACCCTTGCATTTCCTCTAGCGCTAACTTAAGCTGCCTAGTGCCAACGCAGGCCCCCTTGCACCATAATGCAAGGGTGCCTGCGTTTGGAGCAATGAAGGTTTCCAATCTTGCACATAAACAATCAATCATGGCGTTTTGCTGTTTTTATGTGTGCTGCAAAATGCAGCACACATAGGAGCAGCAAAAATGAGGCGAAATAAAGCATTTATGCTAAATTTGCCATGTTAAGACCAGGTTTTCCCTGGTCTTAATTTTGGCCCTGCCCCATATTTACGCCTCCCTTGTAAATATGGGGCAGCGTCAAAATCAATGGGTGTCGCAGCGAAACACCCACCGCAACACCCATTGCCCACGTTAAGTGGCTTAATGCCGCCTTGTAAATAAGGCGAAGCCCCTAGCGCCACAGAAACGTCATAAAAAGAAATGCTCCTGTGGCGATATGGGTCTGTAAATATGCCCCCTTGGGTTTTGGCTGTACTGCATGCTGCTAGCCATGACTCTGGATGATTTTCCAGGTGCATGGGCTGGGTGGGAGGTTACAGTGGTCCGACCATTTGTGGGCAAAGAATGGGAGTGCATATTATAACACACTAAAGGTCTTAAGTAACACTCACTTCAAACACATGCAGTTTAACTACCTGCACGCTACATATCTTACACCCCACCGACTGACTGTTATGTACCAAACTACTGATAAAGGTTGTCCCAGATGTTCCCACATGTACGCAGATTTTGGATATATGGTATTGAGCTGCCCAGTGTTAACACAATACTTTGAAGGGATAGTGGCGAAGCTGGAGCGTACTTTGGACCACCACGGGTTGGGGACTGCGGAGGTATGCTTCCTGGGCCTTTATAGCTGGCAACCTGCTAGGAAAGTGGACAATAAATTCCTGGACATCGTGCTTGGGGTGGCCTGCATAGATATTGCCAGACACTGGAGGTCTCAGAGTGGACCACCACAATGCCTGGGGAGAGATGAGGTCCTGAACTGGGCGAAAGCGGAGGAGGTGGCACTGCGCCTAGAGGATTATAGGGGATTTCAAAAGAAGCCATTAGCGAATCTCTGGCAGGAAGTGGTAGCCAGCTTTGAAACCACGGGAGATGGGGTGATCTGATTGCATGGGACTCCGGGGACGGGGGCAATAGCTGGAAATGAGCAGGAGCACGGGGACAGAAACAACTACAGGATGGGATGGAAGAGGGCGCTCCTTCCCCCTCTCTCTTTGCCACAGTGTCATAGGTTTTCTGACACCCCGCAAGAACAACCTCTCATCCACATTCTTGAAGGAATTAATTGGCTTGGGAAGGGTTAGAGTTACGTTGGTTGAATGTTTTGCCAATAAACTGTGATGATCAAGTAATAGGATGGTGTTGAACACTGCAATACTCAATGTTGTATGAGCCTGACCATAGTAAAATCCAATTAAACAGATTTGTAAAAACACACACATATTTAATAAACTGGAATTGATTGGAAATATTTATTTCATTGGAATTGAATGGAAACGTGCCATGATGTATGATGTAACTGAGTAGGTTTCAGAGCCAACACGGGACGGAAAGGAGTTTGTGTCCTGAGAAGATTACTTACCTTCCCAGGACAATCAATATCCTATTACGAGATGAAATCCCACCATGACCTAATTAAAGAAGTAAGGTCATATTATCATCCCAGAAACAAGAGCGCGCCTATACACCGCTAAATAAGCAGTCATATATGATTTGGGGGTCTCTAGTTGGCAGAGGTAGGTACCTTTGACCAAATAGGGACCCTTGCGTCTAGTCAGGGTAAGGGGGTACACTCCTAAAATAACCCCTGCTCATCCCCTTGGTAGCTGGGCACGAGCAGGCAGGCTTATCTCAGAGGCAGTGTGTAAAGCATTTGTGAACACATACAGTAATAGTGACAGCACTACAGATGGACACCACACAGGTTGTATTTATAAAAATAAGTATTTTTATATAGACTTAACACAAGACAAAACGACAAAAATCCACTATACGGTACTCAAAAATAGACTTTAAAATGTTATAAAATAGCTCAGTTCTCTCAAGTTGTAGATGCAACACTTTACTCTCAATGTACCTTGAATGCGTAACGCAAAGAAAACAAAAGGGTCGCAGGGAAGGTGATGCGTTGGTTCCTTACACTCAGGGGAGTGGATGCGTCGGTTCCTTACTGCTGCGCAGGGGAGTTGATGCTCGCTTCCTTACTGTGTGGGGAGGTGATGCGTCGGTTTCTTACTGCTCTCTGGTGCGATGCGACAAGATGGCACCTCGATGCGATACTCTTCTCCGGTGCGATGCGACAAAATGGCGTCTCGGTTACGATGCGACAACGTTGGTGCGATGCGAGCCGCCCGACGGCCGTGCAGCGACTCGGTGATCTTTGGAGCCGCGACAGGCCCTGCGACGCGCTTCTCTGGTGATGCGATGGCGACCTCTGCGGCGGCGGCACGCTTCTCCGGTGATGCGCCGCAGTTCAACGATGCGATGATGACAGCAGCAGCGGCGGCTCGCTTCTTCGGTGATGCGACGACAGCGGCTGCGGCGGCGACACGCTTCTCGTTGTTGCGTCGCGCTTCCAGCACCCAGCGACACGCAGTCTCTCAGAAGGCCCAGCACACAGCAGGCACTTCAATTCCTAGCAAGGGAATTCAGGGGGGAGCTGGTTGGTGAAGTCTTGTATCCCTGAGACTTCAGGCAGGAGGCAAGCTCTAGTTCAAGCCCTTGGAGATTCTTCTTCAAGTTGATAGAAAGCACACTCAGTCCTTTTCTCCTTTCTTTGACAATGAAGCAACCACTGCAGGCCAACCCCCAAACACACAGCACAGGGGTAATCTTCTCCTTCAGCTTCCTGGTTCTTCTCCTCAGCAAAGGTTCGTCTTGATTCCCAGAAGTGATCTAAAGTTCTTGGGTGTGGGTCCCAATATTTATACTCCTTTTCCCTTTGTTCTCTGAAGGCAGAGAGGCCTTTGCCTAGTCCAAACCAGTTCTGGTCAGTCCTGGAGCACTTTGTTGACAAGACGCCTTCTTTTCTTTCACAGTGTAGGCCAGGGACATCAGACACACCACAGGAGGTGGAGCCAGCATTGTGGAGGGAAGGCACAGCCCTATTCAGGTCCCAGGTGCAACTCCTCCCTCCCATCTGCATGCAGATCTCTCTATTCAGCCCTGTGCTGACTCACCCTGTCTCCTGGAATCCCCCAGCCCCTGTCACTCAAACTCCAGACAAGGAATACACAACCTAGCAGAGGCAGGCTTGGATAGTTAGGCAAGAAAATACCTACTTTATAAAAGTGGTATTTTCAAACACAGAATGTTAAAACCAACTTCACTAAAAGATGTATTTTATCATTCTGAGTTCAGGCATACTAAACTCGAATTTCTACCTAGTTCCCTGAGTCAGTTAGGATTATAAGATGTCATAATCTAACTGCCCATTCTGGCCTATGGGGAACAGGTAGCCTTGCAATAGTGAAAAACGAAAATGGCTGTAATTCACTATTAGGACATGCCACACACATCAGGGCATGTCCTACCTTTTACCTACAATGCACCCTGCCCTTGGGCCTACCTTAGGGGTGACTAATATGTATAAAAGGGAAGGTTCAGGGACAGGCAAGTGGGTGCACTTGCCCAGTCAACATGGCAGTACCAGACTGCCCACAGGCTCTGCAATGGCAGACCTGAGAAACACTTTACAAGCTGCTCCATTGGGTGGCACAATCAGTGCTGCAAGCCCACCAGCAGCATTTGATTTACAAGCCCTGGGCACACGCAGTGCACTGTACTAGGGTCTGACAAGTAAACCAAACAAGCCAATCATGGAGTCACTAATCCATACATCACTTTACCATAGGGAGCACTTGCACTGTGGCACTGAACAGCAGTGGCACAGTGCCCAAAAGCATCTAAAACCAGCAAAAACATAAGAGGCAACAGCAAAAAATGGAAGGGAGACCCACGCCAATGGTGCCAGGTCTAACACTCAATCTTGAATCTGTCTAGCGATTCATACATTCAAATATAATTCTCTCAACCTGCATACACTCTTTCTCAAAGGAAACCCCAACATCTGGCAATCATTCAATGTCAGTAGTGAAACATTTCATGTTTTATTACAGTCTAAATAGGAACCATCACATAGTTTCACTCAGACATGTATTAATTTAGCTTACTTAAACAGCCCTGGATTATTTTATTCAATACCAGGGCATACTCCTAAACACAAATAAAATGCAATGCAAATCAAGTATGCCATAAGCACATTTTACACAATGATTACAGCATGTTAACTGTGTCCAAATGATTAAGAACTAGAATTTTGCAACATCACCTCCTAATGGTTGCATCAAGGTTGCATCTAGAAATGAAATGGCCCTTCTAATAATGTATGTGGAGAATTTCTTGCATGACACACCCTACCGAGTCGCATTTGAGAGTGACATTTTAGAACTACATTTTGGCATGCAGGAGGCTTGATGGCGCATATTTTGCAGCTTAGGATGGAAGCCAGAGTTAAGAGTTTACAGCAGTGCTCCCACTGTGTAAAAGGGAGTGTACATGTGACAGCACCCAGTTCCACCTCTTTGGGAAGAGGTAAAACAGCTGCCAGATAACAGAGGAGAATCCCTCCAAGATGGAGTGGGTAGGACGAAGACTCTGGTGGTACCAACGTACGGGGAAACAAAGGCACTACACATCCTCAACAAACAAGAAAAACTACAACCTGACAGCCGCAGTTAGAGGTGTGGGACAGCAGAAAAAGCTGTAAAGGCTTGGACAAGACGCCAGATAGGAGAACGGCATGTCACGTTCAATGTGTAGCATGAGAGAGTTGGTGGGCAATTGGGCTGGGGCAAAAACAGGAGACTTCACACAGCAAAGAAAGCATTAACAGGTTTCATGCAATGGTCATGGAGTTGTGAGAAAACAGTATCAGATTCTAGCAAAACACATTTAATACACTGTGGCAGACATATGACCCCGGATGAGGCGATGCCACTGGTGGGGCTCCCCAAAACTAGAGGGGGTTATTTCACAGCACACAGCATGCTGCTTGGAGGACTGGACAGGCGCAGATTTGATGATGGAGGGAGATTCCTATGGGGAAGGAGCCCTCTGGCAATGGGATTCCCTGGTGGAGGAATGCCACCTTCCGGAGACACAATTTCTGATGTATGGGCGTTAGTACAGTCTAATGCCCTAATGCAGAGTCCCATACGCAGTGGCATAGTAAGGAGGGGTGGGGCTGGTCAGCCCCGGGCAGCGCGAGCTTTGGGGGCAGCGGCCTACCCCCCCGCTCTTAAATGCAGCAAATGCAGTGATCGCCACGGGCAGCACAGCATCTAGCTACGCCACTGTCCATATGCATGACTTACTGCAAACAGTGTTGACCTTCGGTAGCGGCAGACACCTTGCGGCATATGTACAACAGAATGACGGAATGTGGCATTAAGCAAAACTTGCTAACGCCGCGCTCCGCCATTCTGAAAACGCAGGGATGCACCGTATTTACAAAGATACGGTGCACCCTTGCATTTCCTCTAGCGCTAGCGCTAACTTAAGCTGCCTAGTGCCAACGCAGGCCCCCTTGCAGCATAATGCAAGGGTGCCTGCGTTTGGAGCAATGAAGGTTTCCAATCTTGCACATAAACAATCAATCATGGCGTTTTGCTGTTTTTATGTGTGCTGCAAAATGCAGCACACATAGGAACAGCAAAAATGAGGCGAAATAAAGCATTTATGCTAAATTTGCCATGTTAAGACCAGGTTTTCCCTGGTCTTAATTTTGGCCCTGCCCCATATTTACACCTCCCTTGTAAATATGGGGCAGCGTCAAAATCAATGGGTGTCGCGGCGAAACACCCACCGCAACACCCATTGCCCACGTTAAGTGGCTTAATGCCGCCTTGTAAATAAGGCGAAGCCCCTAGCGCCACAGAAACGTCATAAAAATAAATGCTCCTGTGGCGATAGGGGTCTGTAAATATGCCCCCTTGTGTTTTGGCTGTATTGCATGCTGCTAGCCATGACTCTGGATGATTTTCCAGGCGCATGGGCTGGGTGGGAGGTTACAGTGGTCCGGCCATTTGTGGGCAAAGAATGGGAGTGCATATTATAACACACTAAAGGTCTTAAGTAACACTAACTTCAAACACATGCAGTTTAACTACCTGCACGCTACATATCTTACACCACACCGACTGACTGTTATGTACCAAACTACTGATAAAGGTTGTCCCAGATGTTCCCACATGGACGCAGATTTTGGATATATGGTATTGAGCTGCCAAGTGTTTACACGATACTTGGAGGGGATAGTGGCGAAGCTGGAGCGTACTTTGGACCACCATGGGTTGGGGACTGCTGAGGTATGCGTCCTGGGCCTTTATAGCTGGCAACCTGCTAGGAAAGTGGACAATAAATTCCTGGACATAGTGCTTGGGGTGGCCTGCATAGATATTGCCAGACACTGGAGGTCTCACAGCGGACCACCACAATGCCTGGGGAGTGAGGAGGTCCTGAACTGGGCGAAAGCGGAGGAGGTGGCACTGCGCCTAGAGGATTATAGGGGATTTCAAAAGAAGCCATTAGCGAATCTCTGGCAGGAAGTGGTAGCCAGCTTTGAAACCACGGGAGATGGGGTGATCTGATTGCATGGGACTCCGGGGACGGAGGCAATAGCTGGGAATGAGCAGGAGCACGGGGACAGAAACAACTACAGGATGGGATGGAAGAGGGCGCTCCTTCCCCCTCTCTCTTTTCCACAGTGTCATAGGTTTTCTGACACCCCGCAAGAACAACCTCTCATCCACATTCTTGAAGGAATTAATTGGCTTGGGAAGGGTTAGAGTTACGTTGGTTGAATGTTTTGCCAATAAACTGTGATGATCAAGTAATAGGATGGTGTTGAACACTGCAATACCCAATGTTGTATGAGCCTGACCATAGTAAAATCCAATTAAACAGATTTGTAAAAACACACACATATTTAATAAACTGGAATTGATTGGAAATATTTATTTCATTGGAATTGAATGGAAACTTGCCATGATGAATGATGTAACTGAGTAGGTTTCAGAGCCAACACGGGACGGGACGGAAAGGAGTTTGTGTCCTGAGAAGATTACTTACCTTCCCAGGACAATCAATATCCTATTACGAGATGAAATCCCACCATAACCTAATTAAAGAAGTAAGGTCATATTATCATCCCAGAAACAAGAGCGCGCCTATACACCGCTAAATAAGCAGTCATATACGCAATCAATCGAGATCGCAGTAGATATGATTAAGCTGATTGAGCTCTAACTTTGGAAATGTTTGAATAGCAATGCTGAAAATCCTGGGGCTCATGGATTTTATGACCCCAGAAACACATGGTCACTTTTGAATATTCATCGGGGCTTCTGCGCTCCTTAGGCCCCCACACTTCCTCAATCATGGTGGTGGTGGTGCCCCTGCTTTTCTGTGGGGAACCACAAAAGGCAGAAAAGTAGGCAAATAAGCCTCTCCTGAGGCATTATGGGGCGTTCCCAGCCAGGGAGCAGTGAATATTTTAACAGTGGGTCTCCTGCTGTGTTCCGGAGCCTGGAGGTTTTTTTTAATTTGTTTCCTTTCCATTTAAAGGCAGTCCTGCCAAGTATCATGCATCAGGCGTGACGCTAACGCATTTCAGTGTGGTGCTCCACATCACCGCACTGAAATGCATTGTCACGCATATTAATGCATAGTTTCAGCTATCAAAACACAAGCGCTGTCGCTGAAACTGATTACGTGTGACCTGCGTGGCTGAGGCTTGGGGCGCTCCGGGCAGCAGCTGCGGGCTCAGAGTGCTACAATGTATTCTTTTGTATTTAATTTCCGCAGCGCCGCTGAGTCACCACATAGCCTGAGGTCACGGCCCGCCCGACAGTAGTAGATCCAATAGCTACTATTGACACCCGGGCGGGGCCTGCCCCAGTCAGGTTGTGTGTTATTGCGGCGCCTCGGGGGCGGGACGGAAGTGACTTTGACATCCTGCTGCCGGAGAGCACGTAAGAAGCAGAGGTCAAGTCTTGTCCGGCGGACTGGCCGATACCGCCGTGGGTGGCTGCTTACTGCCTGTTCGCGGGGTGGCGCCGGCTGCGGCAATAATGGTGCTCCGTGCTCGGAGGTGCTTCGCCAGCACTGAGAATGTGCAGCTCGCACCTGCAGCTCGGCCGGACCTCCCACGCTGTGGGGGGCTTACGTTGCAGTCACTGTGACTAAAGTAGAGAACACAGCTGGCGCAGCTTTGGCTGCACTGACCGAGGCCGCAGGGGTCACTGGCGGCCAGCTGCTTGACTTAGCAGAGCTGCCGACTTGAGTCCGATCGCCGAGACCACACTGCTGCAGCTGGCTGGCTCTGAAGATGATTGAAATCAGAAAAACTGGAACAGTAGTCTGCCCACCGCACCCAGCCTGCCACTTCACTTCAAGTATTTGTCACAACTTTTTGTTTTTTCATTATACACAAATAATGCTATTAATGTCGATCACATTTTAATGTTGTTGTGTCAGAGCGCGCGATCTCGTTAAGGCCGGCCCGCCGCCTATTGGGGAACTTTAAGCCTTCAGCCTACACAGACACGATGTTGACTACATAGTTAGGGTGGGCGACGCACACAGCAAGTTGTCAGTCAGTCGGGGCATCACTGTCACATCCTAATGTTTTCACATAATTTTGCAGATCAGGTTTTGGCTGTCTTCGGCCCGGTCCAGCAGGGCTGGCTGTCCGTTTCACCCTTCTCTGTAGTTAATATTACTGTGAGCACCATTGAGTTGGACAATAAAGCACTGGAATACGGTGCCTGTAATTAACTTTTCAGCTCTCTTAGGAACAATTATTCCACAATGTTAGTCAGTAGACTGTAGCTGATAAAGATTTATGGCTATGTTTACTTGTCTAATTGCTGGAGTTCATAAAGAAGTGACGTCGCGTACCGTACATTAAACTGCTTAAAATAATAGTTTCTCGTTGTGCAAATGGTTCTAATTTGTGATATTTATATGTTTCCTTTATCATAATTGCTTCATTTTGCTCGCGAGAAACTGTCACTCATGCTCGATCAAATGTCACTCATATTAGCACTGAAATTATGAAAATGTCACACATGGCAATCTGAAACCTTGGCAGCTATGTTTAAAGGGTGTGCCTGGCTCCACCCGGGACACCCCCTAACCTTCCTCCTCGTCATGGCAGTGCAGGGAGCCCACTTCCGTGCTACCTCTTTGGCGCTTCGGCTCCCGCCTCAAGCAGGAGCCAGCGGTCCTCTGTTGGTACTTCCGCTGGGGCGGGAGGGCTGCTGTAGATGTTCTTGGGCTCCTGTGCGGTGGGAGACCACAATAATTCCTTCTGCTCACGCCTGCAGGTGGGAGCAAAGCAGACTTACTTGCCTCCTCATCTGGAGACAAAGGATGGGGTCCCTGGTCCCTTAACTAAATATGCCGGCCCCGGAGTTGGGGTCCCCAGGTCTCACGGAGCTCTGGGGAGGACCCCCTTGCACGCCCCCTTCTAAGCTCAAATTATTGATGAAGCTTGAATCAACCACCGAGCACTGGCCCACGATGGGGATGGAATTCAGGTGGGCAGCGGAGCCCCACAAGCTCTGTCTCTTGCAAAGGTGTCAAAGGTCAAGAATCTTTAAATGTGGATATCTCGGGTCTTGATGGGACGATTTTAACCATCTTGGGCTCGCTTTACTCCTGGTGGTGAGCTCTAGCCACCAAAAGCATTTTCAGCAGGATTCCTGGCTTAGAAATGGTGCACTTTGCAGGGATCTGCCTTCACTGGCTCCCTGCACCAGCTTCCTCCTCTGTTGTGCCCTCCACAGACCCCATGGACTTCTAGCCATCTTACTTTTTCTGTTAAAGCCAGGCATTCAAACCTTCTGGGATTGCGGATATTGAATGGACGATGGGAGAAAAAACTCCTTGATCCAATGTGCTGCACTTTATTTTTTTCTATTGCCTGCAAAATTTCACTTACTGTTATACATGTACATCATGTTTGATATTTTAACACTCTGCGTTAAAAACACAGCTAATTTCCTCATAGCATTGTTTTAAACAGACAAAGATCATGTGCCATCAACCACCCCATGATGTTACTGTGTTCCTGTTTATTCAGAACCTAACATAAATAAACAGCGACTGCTGTTTATTCTCGAGTATCCCGTATGCATTCATGTTTTCAGAACTTATCGCATACAGCAAAACGGTCACGTGCTGCTTGAAACGCAGACAACGCCCTCATGCATCTTCATTCTTCAATCTGATTCTTTGACCTAAAAACATATTTCAGTAGTGCACAGATAGGCAGCTGCTTTCGCCTGCAATCTTATCATGGAATCCAGCCACCAATAATTTTCACATAACAGAGACCATACAACTGTCTCAGTTTGACTTGCTAAGCGTTCTTAGACTACTGGAAACTGGCTTGAAGTTTGGACCCCTACAAAAAATAAAATAAATACCACAAACATTACCTGCAGGAAGCACAAATGCGTACAGACTCCCATACCTTGCACAACACCTATAGAGTATGTCTTTAAAAGTTCAATTCTGCCCTCGATTCGCAGAACGTAGGCCAAAGCCGTCTGATTCGCGAATGGGGGCCACTTTTATTTTGATGTCTGGGCTTATTTTCTGATCCAGTCTGACCCTGCTGTTTACAGACTAAAATCCACTTTGAACTCCCCTGATTAGCACAGCTAAAACATGTGATGTTAAAGAGTAAAACTTTAAGGACACTAGTAACTATGATTCATAGTAGTACAGAGAGTGAGGTGGTTCCTTTTTGTTCAATCTGGTAGTATGATGAGTGTCTTGTTAAGCTCAGGCTACCTGAGCAAACCACTTTTAAAAAAGAATAGGGTAAGGTCCTTTGGCACCAGTGTACAAGCTTATTGTAATTGTATATTGTATTTATATAGCGCTTAATTCCTATTACTTTGAAGTGCTTTTTGGCAGTAGTACTTTACTCCAGAACCCAAGGTGGATTAGTAGAGGGAAAATATAAATTGTTATTGGGAGTGGTAGACATGTGCGCCTGTTAGTTGAATGAATAAGATAAATGGAACATCCTCATCCCTCATCTCTGAACGGACCTGGTTACCTTCTGTTCAGGAAACTCAAAAAAGACAAACTTTTCAGCCAGGCTTTTAACTAAGCCTACAGCTTCATGGGAGTCACCACAGAATGGCAGGTCGAGGTCCATCCTATGGGCCTGCTGTACTCTACCTCCCTTTATTTCAGCCTACTGGCGTGAGCTAGATGACATGTAGTGCTACACAAAACTCCGAAATAAATAAACAAAGAAACAAACAAATGTTGCGCTGTTAAAAACAGGTCTACTTTAAGGGTGGGCAAAGTTGGCGGAGTACCACTACGCAAAACGGAATTGAACAAAAACTCTACTTAGAAAAAAGGCTGCACCTGAGTCTGAGGCAATGTATACATAACTAGATATTCAGTGTGCGACACTGACAACCAGCACGTGCAGGGCACAGCTATATAATTCTTGTACTACAGTAGTTTGTCATCTAAACCAAAGGCTGTATAGGTTTCAGATGTACTTACTTAAACAGGGCGGTTCCGCACACTACACATTTGTACGTTCCTTCCGCCGTCTCATGTGTGTACTCTCCTGCAAATGCGCTTGAAACAAAAAGGTAAAAGTGGGATTAGAAATCAAAGTAAGATTTATTTCCTTTCAAATGACTATTCTCATGTCAACACATGTCAATGGTCTGAAATGTCGAGAGTTTGTCAAAGCTATTTCTCACATAGTAAACAAGCATTTTCAAAGCCAAAGGGTTTGACATTAGTTTATGACCTTCTGGCTCTACCAACACTTATTCTGTTTGTGAATCAATTTTTTTTAATGAGGCCATGCATTCAACAAAAGCAAACATAGCCTAAAAAGCGCAATATATGTATAGATTTTCATGTAACATACATTGTATCATTGTTCCCTGGCACTGAAGGGGACTTGTGCGGATGTGTACATTGTGCAAGAGCAGAATGCCATCAATGGCTGAAGTGGGCTTACCTTGTGCTCACTATTGTATATATGCTGTAGTGGGTGGAAGCAAAATGTGCATGACACTACAGCAGACCAATGGATGAAGACGGCTAACTGAGCACTCCTGTACGTACATATGTTTTTAGTAAAATCAAAACTTTTTGACTTACACCGGACCTACAAAAGGGCCATAACATTCCTATGAACATCTGAAATGGGCAGTAAAAAGACCATTTAATGTTGTCTAGTTGCTTCTTATTATTTGTATTGCTTCAAATGCAAACCGTTTACAGAGAAGGAAAAGTGTAAATAACCTTTTTAACTAATGTTTTTGGCAGAGATCGAGATTTCCCATCTGTGGTGTGAATACTTCTTACAGTACAAGTGTTTTCTTTGAAGTCTGGTATTTGCATTTTCAGTTTTGTTCTAATTTGAAGTTCCTTGAGCAGAAGGATTGCCGTACTAATGGTAACCTTAGTCCACGCAGAAAACGCAATTTAACTCCCAGATGGTAGTGGGGTGCTTTGGTCATTCTGATTGGCCGCCATGTGATCATTTTAATTGGCTGAAATGCCCCATGCATTCTGGCCATTCTAACAGATTGCGCTGTAGCTACCTAAATCGGTTGAAAGCACCAAGGAGTCCAAGCCCTAGGACATGAAGGCATTCGGGTGTCCCTTGGGAGGCAGTGCCAGTAGGTAGACAAAAGCAGCATCTTCAACAATCCACTCCCGGGCAAAGTTGTTTAAGATCAACACATTTTGCATTTACTTTTTTCCAGACATAGCTGCCTATAACTACAAGAAAACAAAAAATACAGAATGCCCATATAAATCACATCCGCCATGGGACTTCTTGAGAGCACTGCTTTATACCCATTTCCGACATTTCTTAAAAATAGAAAATACTGACACAGCTTTCATTTGAGGAGATTGCATGTTTTTCGTATTTTGGAGTTTGTGGTTGGGAGCAGTAGGGTAGATCTTCTATCTTTCAAAATTAGTACCAAAAAAAACCCTAAACAACCAGTCCAAGATTTCACGCTGTTTGACTAGTTATTTTTTCTGGTTTCAAAAAGAATATTGCCGGTTAAGTGGAATATTTTCCTAAGTTAACAATTCTTAAGGGTAGGAGGTCACCTGCCTAATACAATTCAGCTGCTCTGACCCAAAAAAACGATGTGCTCTGCAGCTTGCTTTTATTATCCTTTCACCGTTTTATGAGGCTTCGTTTTTCTCTTTTTTATGAACTGGATTCTTAAGAATGACTTAACGTTGGGTTGTTTTTGTGCATTAAATCATTTTCTTTTTGGTTAAGACGCCCATGCAACAGTGAGTGAATTCGGGTGGGGGGCGGGGGAGGCGGAAGGAGGGTCTGAGTTCTCTCAACTACCTTAGCTACCTTTCTGGCAAGTTTGGGAGGACGCAGATCCCTTTGCAAGATCGGGGGTGGTGGGGCAGTGGTAGAGTAGGTGTCCCTCTTGCAAGTTGTGCAAGGCTGGGAGGGTTTGTGCCAAATTAGAGTCAACTCTTTCAAGTTAGGCGAGATGGCAGACGTGTAGCTGGTGAGCTCCTGGACCCAGGCCCCATTATCCCTTTTCACTACGCGGCTGGCTGCGGCATCGAGCCTTGAATATGTCACAGAGCTGATCCTGGAGCATTGGCTGACACCCCTGAGGGCGCTGGATGACTGGTGGGCATCTGAGAAGACCAAATTCTTGTCACCCTCACTAAGATGGCGGCGGAGGTCAAGTGGCCCTGAGCCTGTTGCGGACTGAGGATTGCGGGAGTAGCTGCGAGCGCGGGCCTCCATCACTCAGGGAGCCGATGGATCAGGGAGGCGGTGGACCGTGGCTCCGGTGTTTGTGCTGACTTATGGCCTTGCGCAGCCCAGCTCATATGGTTGCCGGACCGAATCACATAGACCTGCGGGAGATCCTGACAACACAGGTGGGCCACTGAGCCGTGAGCCGCTGTCTGGTTCTACCCTCACTGCCAGGATCACACAACCGGAGAGAGGGGACCCCAGCCAAATTGAATTACAGATCTCCGCTTATTGCTGGTGATGGAAAGGAGGCCCGGCTGATAGAGAGTGCCCTATGGTTGAGGGCGGCCCAGCATGCCCTGATGCCTGATGCTTTGCTTGTATGCGTGTGTGGCCTCGCTTCTCTGGACCCCACTGATGCAGCGTCTGATGCTGAGCAAGGATTATCGAGGGCCTGTCGGCTGCCCTACATTCCTCGGGTGGTGTAATAGTCAGCCAGACTCGCGCGCCACTCCTGGTGGTGGAGCCTTGTGAAAGTC
Organism: Calotriton arnoldi; assembly: GCA_963921515.1. Taxonomy (NCBI): domain Eukaryota; kingdom Metazoa; phylum Chordata; class Amphibia; order Caudata; family Salamandridae; genus Calotriton; species Calotriton arnoldi. Next base: position 1,888,837 of record CAWUFW010002404.1, on the reverse strand, counting down.
CCAGGCTAATGCACGGAGCCACTGGGAACCCTCGGAGCACATACAGGTGTCACATACAGCACCTATACCACCAGACGACATCGGGGGCCTGGCGAATGGATACCTGATTTATGGGCAAGGATTACTGCCATAGCTACCGGCTGTGCCTGGCTGGATGGGAGAGGTGACGGCTTACCAATCCACCTCCAATTAGCATGACCTCATGATCAGTTAAATTCAAGTTGGGCTCTATGTGGACCGGGCTAGCCTCATGGACAGTGCATGGTCCACTCAGGGCCGACGCCACTGATCTCCACGCAGGGAGCATCTGATCGCCTTGAGATTGGGACTGCACCAAAGCCCGCTTGTGTGCTGAAACCCATGGTGCCCCCCTGACGCCCTCTCCCCACTACACTTGCACAGGAGCAACCCGGGACAGCGCAGGTACACCTGCACCTGTCCTAGTAGACCCAACAGCCATTTCCTGTAGGGACCCTGTTGATTGCGAAGATGACAGAGGGCCCTATCTTCCCTCTGTCTTCTGGTACAGAACACAAGGGACGGCACCCATGGGGCACCCAAAAACCAGGAGTGACAGGCCTCCCGCCCACTTGCGCTTCCAGTCCACACCATCCAAGTACTCACCGGCCCAGACTCTCGGCAATTGTGTACCTTCAACAATGATGATACCTCCCCTGGATAAGTTAGATGTCATCCTACAAGAAATCCGAGACTCCAGGGTAGCCATCGAGCAGTGGCTAGGTGCCATCACTATAGCTATTAGCCTGCTAAAAAACGACCAGCGTAAACTGACTGGCAGGGTCAAGTCAAACGAATTGGCGCTTTCTGCCTTGTCCCCAGGTCATAAGGAACATGCTGCACAATTAGCACAAATGAGGCGACAAGTGGATTAATGTCAGGAAAGGGCAGAGGATGCCGAGGGCAGTGCCTGTAGAAATAACGTGCGGCTGATTGGAATCCCTGAGGGGCCAGAGGGCCCCCATGTTACCCAATTCGTGGAAGACTGGCTTAAGCAGGTGGTGGCCCCAACTGACCTGTCGGAATTATTTACAGTGGCGTGAGCACATCATGTCCTTACCAGAAAACCTATTCCTGGGGCACCGCCGAGACCAATTGTGGCCAGGATACTCAACTTTAAGGACCAGGATGTCCTGTTACAATCGGCATGTGACAAAGCACCCATCCTAATGGACAACGACTGCATCTCCATCTTCCCCGACTATACGATTACTGTTCAGTGCAAACGTGCATCATTTCAAGAGTTGAAGAGTCATCTGCGCACAGTTATTATTATTATTATTACACTCATTTGTATGGCGCACGAATCATCCCCAAGGGGATCTCTCGGCGCCCGGAAGAAGGTCTGGTGGGACAAACTCGCTTAAAATAGCCATGTCTTAAGCATCTTCTCAAATTGTGGCAGGTTGGTGCAGGACCGTATTTGTTCAGGAAGCTCATTCCAGTATTTGGGGGCCAGATAAGAAAAGGCGCGGCCGCCCATTTTGACTTTCCTGATTCTCTGGCTGCGCAACTGGCAGCGGTTACTGGACCTAAGACACCGTCCAGGTTGATAGCGTCCTATTTTGTTCGTCAGGTAAACTGGACCCAGACCATGTAGGGATTTGAAAGCCATGCACAGCAGCTTGAAAAGGGCTCGTTTCCTAACCGGGAGCCAGTGGAGTTGGCGTAGGAGAGGCAGGGAAGGAGTTAATGATGGCTTATTGAGGACAAGCCGCGCTGCTGTATTCTGTACTACCTGCAATCTAGATAGCAGGTCTTCCCTAATTCCCACCAACAAAGCGATTCCATAGTCCAGACGACTAATTAGAAGTGACTGGATGAGGGCCTTTCTAGCATTTAGCGGGATACAGGGAAAGATCTTTCTCAACATCCGCATGATCCCAAAACAGGTGCCTGTAAGAGTTTTCACCTGTTCTTCCATGGAAAGCTTGTTGTCGATTCTTACTCCTAGGTTTTTGGCCCATCCTTTAGGGGAGGGTGCTTCTCCTAATTCTGGTGGCCACCAGTCCGTGGTCCACAATTTGTCTGCCTTGCCGAACAGGAGTATCTCGGTTTTGGAAGAATTCAATTGTAGGAAGTTCTTCCTCATCCAGCTTGCAATGTCCGTCATGCAGTTTAGGAACCTAGCTTTTGTCACTTCAGGGTCGTTTTCTAAGTGTATGATCAACTGCGTGTCGTCAGCATAGGATAAGGTTTCAAACCCATGATTTCTGACGATAGAGGCTAGGGGGCTACATATAGATTAAACAGTGTTGGGCTCAATATAGAGCCCTGTGGAACCCCTTATCAACTACAGCCGTGTGAGACACAAAAGCGTCCAACTGGACGCATTGTGTTCTGTCGGACAGATAATTCTGGATCCATTTAAAAGCCAGACCTCTGACACCAATCTCTCGAAGCCTGTTCAATAGGATACGGTGAGAGATGGTGTCAAAGGCTGCCGACAGATCTAACAACACCAGCATAGCTGGAGTATCCCTGTCAAGTGACATTCTTAGCGTATCGGTAACCTCTAATAGGGCTGCCTCAGTGCTATGTGATGCCCGGAAGCCGGACTGGGAGGGATCCAGAATCTTGTTCTGTTCTAAATAGCGGGACAACTGTCGATTGATTAGAGTCTCCATCACCTTAGAACAGCAGGGGAGAAGAGAGATTGGCCTGTAGTTCTGTAAATCAGAAGGATCTGCCAGGACTTTCTTGAGCAGAGGTTTAATACGCGCGATCTTCCATTTTCGTGGGAATGTGGCCGTTGCTACAGAGATATTACAGATGTCAGCGAGAGTATCCTCTAAGACCGGTGATAACTCAGACATGATTGCCGGGGGCACTGGGTCAAGGGTAGAGCCCGATTTAGCCTGCAATAGTAGGGCACCCACCTGCTCACCGGTAATGGTGGAAAAACAGTCCAAACTCTGGGAGCAGGGAGTTTCCTGGAAAGGGGCACTATCATCAGCAACCTCCACAGACCCAAAAGAACGATATATTATATCAATCTTGTTAGTGAAGTGAGTCGCTAGGTGATCACATAATTCCTGTGTGGGCGGCGGGAGAGGATTATTCACCTTTGGGTTAGTAAACTCCTTCAATATAGTAAAGAGCTCCCTCGAGGAGTCCCTGGCCTCCAATACGTGAGCGCCTAAATGAGCTCTCCTAGCCGTATTGCAGTTGTTTAGGTAGGTTCTGTGTTCTGTTCTCGATAGCCCTGTTCATCTAGGTCGGATTTGGATTTCCTCCATTTCCTTTCTTTACCCCTGCAAAGTGCTTTTTCCCTTCTAAGAGTGTCTGTGTACCAAGGGGTGGGGGATGCCCTCAAGTACATTTTATTGTTCTGAGCCAGACTCAAAAGTACTGCATAGTCAACGCGCTCATTTCTTTCAAACTCTGGAAATGGCCTGAAAATGGCAGGAGCAGTATTTTCTACTGCAAGACCTACCCCAGCCAAATCGCAGCACCCGCCCCCCTCCCCCCGGCGTAGGCGGCATGGGGCAGCTGCCTGAGAAGGAGCAGGGGGGGCCCTTCACCACAGCAGGCTTTGCAGGTCAAATGTCAGCAATCAGGTCAGTGACTACACTGTGGGTAACTAGACTGCTTGTCAGCCCCAGTACCTCCCACAACAGTGCCTCGGACTCAGAATCAGAAACAGCAGCTTGGCCCTAGTCCCCTCAATTTCGCCATAAACTGCTAGTGATCTATTAGGCTGATTGTCTGTACTGCTGCATGACCGCTCATGTTTTTCTTTTCAGGTGCAATTCAGGTAGCACATGCCATATAACCTAACACTGCATTTCTTTGTAGCATCCTGTGCAGCCTACTAGCATATGCATTTTTCAGGGTCGTTTATGATACCCATAATCCTAGCTTTGAACATGTCTGGCATTGTATGGTTTCTTATTGCAGTGGCCAGAACTCTTTCATATCTTAATAATGGGGGTCCTGGGTCTGGATGGCCCACAATGGTACCAATGTACACACACAGTAGATGCCGTACCCCCGGCTGGGATGCTATTACACGCCCCAATAGTGAAGGCACATGGTTCATCATAGTTAATCTGTTCTGGTTTGTTCTAATGTTTAGTTGAATGACAAAGAATCGCTGGACCGAGTATTATGGGAAAGTTTTTCACTGTTTGACGTTGTCACCTGATGCGGAAGTTACAGGGAAAATGTATGGGAGGGTGGATTCGCCACTGTTTTTAATGTCAATTATGTCTACTGTAGCTCATGATTACAACATAATTATTTGAATGTACGGGGATGGGGTTGATACACAAAAGGCATAGAATATTGGCCCAATTACATAGGCGCCACGCTCAGATTACATTCCTACAGGAGGCCCACTTAGTGGCTCCCAAAGCCCAAAAATTACGTAAACAATGGCAAGACCAATTATTCCATACCACTTACTCTGCTTACTCAAGGGGTGCCGTAATTTGGCTCCAGGTTGGTGTACCATTCACAGCGCTGGACACTAAGATCGATATCGAGGGTCGTTATGCCCTACTCAGAGGAACACTGAATGGCGCCCCCATTGTACTGGGCTGTATCTATGCACCCAATACTTACCAGGACACTTTCCTCGCTCATTTATCATTTGTCCTGGCTGAGTGGGCTCCTTTCCATTGGTGCTAGGTGGGTATTTCAATGCAGTATTAGACACGCCACTGGATCGTTCTCACCACCCTTGCCGGGAGCCAGCCCGGCATGCCAAGCTCCGGTACTGAGACAGTGGGTGGATGGATGGGGTCTTTTGGACTTCTGGCATGCCCGTAATTTAGGCTTGGGGGAATATTGCTTTTACTCACCCGCACACACTCCATCCCTTTCTCAACAGATTCCTCTGCCCTACACACCTTCAATCCAACATCACACATGCCACATACCTAGGTAAGACCATATCTGATCACAACCCCTTGGAAGTCACTCTGTCATGGAGCTGCATGCCTGCCACGATCCCTACCTGATGCTTACAACCGTGTCTTTTGGAAGATGTAGTGTTCAGGAAGACCCTAGATTCGACCATTGATGCCTACTTTTCTGAAAATGCTGGAATGGCTTCTTCACCTTTGGTGGAATGGGAGGCATTTAAAGTGCTGATACAAGGTACATCATTAAACACTTTAGTCGAACAAGGAAGGAGGTCCTCTTGGAACTTACACGATTGAAGAATAGCCTTAGCCCCCTAGAGAGAGCAGCGGCTAAACACGTGGACGCTGCACCCCCAACTGCAGGAAGCTAGAATTTCACATGCAGAGCTCTTGGAACGCCTCAGAGTGCTGGACTATAAAGCTTACACACAGAAAATTCACAATCAGGCAAACAAATTGGGAATGCTATTGGTACACCTGATTCAACCCGTACCATCACCTACCCCAATCCAGGCGATTAACACACCTACCCATAGGCTCGTGGTGACCCAGTTGGGGATCAACACAGCGTTCTGAGACATTTGCACTGCAGTATATCTTGCCACCCCACCCCCAGACCATGCGGAGTTAGAAGCGTTTCTACATTGCACAATGTTAACCCAAGTGCAGGCCACTGGCGTAACGAAACTTGACGGGGCCTCCCTGCAAAGCACGTGGAGGGGCCCCCTCCGGGCTCAATCAGGAGCTCTGCAGCCAGAGTGCTGTGCTGGGGGGGGCCCCCTGGAGCTTGGGGACCCCCCGCACCGCGGGGGCTGCGGGGGCCTGTGTTACGCCCCTGGTGCAGGCCACTGATATGGAGGCCCTAGCTGCCCCCATTACAATGGGTGAAATACGTGGGTCAATTAAAGAACTGGCCTGAAATAAGACGCCGGGTGCAGATGGGATTCTGGTGGAATTCTAGCCACATTTGCTTCCAAACTAGTCCCACATCTAGAGAAGCTCTACAACGCCTCTCTGGAATCAGGCTCCTTATCCCCTTCCACCAAAGAAGCGCTTGCAATGTCCCTGCTCAAACCCCGTAAATCCCCCACTGAGCCAGCCTTGTATAGGCCATTATCGATTCTGAACACAGAGTACAAAATACTTAGCAAGATTCTAGCCCTCCGGTTACACCTGTTACTTCTGTCATTGATCCATACGGACCGATGCGGTTATGTCCACCGATGCAACATGTCCCTGAATATACGGTAGTTATTTAGTATAATGGATGCCGCTAGAGACCTTAATTCAAATGCCGGTTGCCTTACACTGGACATTCGGCAAGCATTTGATACCTTGGGCTGCGATTTCATGCTAGCAGCACAGGGTCGGTATGGGATACCTCCCCCCTACATCAGATGAATAAAGTTGCTGTATACAGTGCCTATGGCCAGAGCTGGAACTGGGCCTTATATTTCAGATTCCTATCAGGTTGGAAAGGGTACGCAGCAAGGCTGCCCCCTTTCTCCGCTTCTTTTTATATTAGCAATTGAACCCATAGCACAATGGATACGGCAAGCGGTAGGGCATAAGGGGATCCTCATAGACCGCATCACGCACTCCATATCATTCTATGCAGACTATATGATTTTGTACTTCAAAGATCTTTGGGATGTACAAGGGTAGATGGCTCAGTTATTATCAAAGTTCGGTAACTTGTCCGGACTTCATATACATGCAGAAAATCGTGTGCCTTTACATTTACTGACTCCCACATAGAATCCATACGATGGTTTGGAGAAAAAGGAATGCAGAAGGCACCACGCACCTTTCGTTACCTCAGGATTCAGATATACTGTGTAATGCAAGACCTATTGGAAGGTAATCTCATACACACGATAAACTCACTCAAATCCCAGGTTGCCTTTTGGGTCACGTTACCTATATCAGTGGTGGGCCAATTGGCCCTGGCGAAAATGGTGATGCTACCGTGCTTCTTGTACCACTTTGTGACCCTGCCTCTCGTAATTCCAGCATGGGTGTTCCAACTAGTGAACTCTCTTCTAATTGACCTCATATGGGGCACTGGATGTCGCAGAATCAATCTGGCCAAATTGCAATTGCTGACAACCCAGGGTGGTATGGGGGCTCCAGACTTCAATGCATATTGCATAGCCAGACAGTTCCAATGGTTATCCTATTTGTTTGCCGGCCACAACCTGCTGGAGATAGGTTACACCACGGCCCAACTTAATCGGGGTTTCTTACACTGGTTGATCTGCCCGGTGCTTCACCCTTACACACTGGTTCACTCTTACTGCGTACGGCCCTCACCTACTGGAAGATAGCAATGAAATACACTGCGTCACCAACACCCTATTCACCAAATATCCTATTATGTGGTTTACCCACTTCTTCGGGCACGCTGACAGCTCACAGATTGGGCCTTTGGGAGCAAGCTGGAGTGACCACGGTGGGTGCATTATTTGCTGACGGTGCACTGTTGTCACATACAGACTTTGTGCATACTCTTGGACTGCCTGAAAACCTGTTCTTAACTCATGCCAGTATTCTCCGATATATCTGAAAGCATTGGGCTGCGGATGGCACCGGACCCAGCAGTTCCTACAGGCGTTACACATGATGGGATACAATAGACACCTATAGTTATATGGTTGTACAAGGGACTCCGAGCACATCTTCTGATACCGCTACAACACTCAAAACCAATTGGGAAATAGATCTGGCCAGGGGGTTCACAGATAAGGATTGGGCCTGTGTCCTGGAATACCCCAAGGCAATCTCGCGAAACTCACAATTGAAATTCGTTTAACTCTCCATACTTCATAGAGCATATCTCACGTCCCTCAAAATCAACAAAATGCTCCCCACCGCTTGGGCGACATGTCCCTGCTGCCACAACCAGGAGGCTGACCTATTACACATGGTATGGGCATGCCCGTACTGTCTGAGTTCTGGAGAGGGATCTCGACAATCCTAGTGGAGATATCAGGTTTATACTTGCGACCTAAGTGCTTGAAGGTCACGTTGTGCTTCATGAATCCAGCATGATTGCTAGTGAAGAGATTAATTACGAGGCGCTGGAAGTCCCTGCTGGCCCCTAGGGCGGATGCATGGCGGGAGGAGGTGTTACACTGGGGCCTGGCCAAGAGCGAGGCCCTGAGGAGGGAAGAATAGGGAGGCCTTCGAAAGAATACCCATATCAATGGAATGGGACATGTTATTAGAGGGCTTCAGACACCAAGATGAGGGACAGTGAGGGGGTGAGTTGTACAGCATTATCTTGAAACCTAGTTAGGTTAGCTTTCTTGTTGGTATGGCAAAGACTTCACCGTCACTAACAATGGGTCTTCCATATATAAGGCATGCCTCCAGCACCCCGTCCTACCCCCCGATTGAGTCGGCCTCTAAGTGCCGGATGATCTGTTAACTTCATGACATCCAAATGATAATCTACACCATTACATTCCAGGTAGATGATGCTTATCCTGCACATGTTCCTCTGTGACAGAGGCTGTTTCATAGGTGACACATCTAAGTTCTTAACCGGGATGGGGGGGGGGGTTGCTTTTTTCTTTGTTACTATATAGGATATGCCACATATACCATAAGTCTTGTTCTTATTATATGAAAGATTGACAAGTTCCTACACCGTCGGATTGACATATGTACTACTACGAATTGATCCTGATGTAATGTCTTGTATCTGTCTTTGATAAACTCAAACTAAGAGGTAAAAAAAAAAAAAACTTTTTTCAAGTTAGGGAGGCCCCTAATTTCTCTGCCAAACAGAAGAAGGCTACTGTCCCTTTTCTCCCTAGGAAGAGATCTGGGGTGCTAAACTAAGTAGGTGAAAGATGGGGACAGTCTTCCGGTTTGGAGGGCACAGGTCAATTTACCAAATGTGGTGGTGCTGAGGACCCTCGGCATATTGACGAAAGGGAGGGTCTCTTCCAAATTGGGGGGTGGGGACACTGTTCTTTCTGCCTATGCTAGCTGGGATTCCTGTGCCAAGCTGGGGCAGGCTTGGGTCGCTCTGCCAAGCTGGGATGGGTGGGGCCCCTTTGCCAGGCTGTCTCTGTGTGTTTTTAAAATGCCAGTGAACTCCATTCAGTGAGTTCACTCAACAGTGCAGTGTGACAGGAAAAGAGCGCAGCCTACTAACCAGAGCCCCATGTGTGGTACGGGGTCCTTCCAGCTCATGAATGAGAACAAGCAGTTACATCATTAGTACATTTGGACCAGAGGCGAGGCAGGGCCCGGTGCCAAGCTCCCTGCTACAAATTAGACGGCAGGATGCCTAAACCTTGGCAAGCCCCACTCCTGCTGGAGTCAGCTGAGAGACACTCTATTCACTTAAAAACAGCCTTGGACTTGAACAAACATTTTCATCCCCTCTCTTCCAAGGACGAAAGCCATGTGAGGGCAGTTATTGAACATTTTTGACATTCCAGCCACAAATGAGCCAATAAATACTTTCTCCACATGTGCTTCAAAAAGAGAAACCCGAGCAGGGTGGAAAGGAAACGGAATTATGCTGCCTTCCTCGCCGCAGCCAAGGCGTCTCTGCTTACAATGGGCACTTTCAGCGCGGGGCCCCCTGGCACTGAGGTCGCTCACCTCATGGTTCTGCTTACTGGGAAGCCTTGCTCCCCCTCCCTCGCCCAAAACACAGCTATGCCTGCCACACATCTCTGTAGTAAAGTGGAAACAGTAAACACACAAAGCAGAAGCCTTTTTATTGAACATTCAAACGCACTTGTAAAAGACGGAGCAACGGTTTGCATTTATACTTTTTAATCAAAACCTTTATAACATGAGTTTTTTTTTCTCGGAAAAGGCAGCATGGTAGTTAAAGAGTCAGGCCAATAATTTATAATTTGGGTTTGCAAAATTAACAATTTCCTTTTGAATAATTATAGGGAATTCCTGATAAAATATTCAAAATTAGACGAAAGGTAAATCTGACAAGTTGAGCTTTTTTCTTTAAGCGTAAAGTGTGCCCTCGTGTTCAACAAAGGTGATTTGAGGATGCACTTCGCTCTGAAAAATAAATAGTGCGAAATAAACAACTGGCATGATCAAGAGTTGGCGATATTCTGGTGCTCCCGCGGTAGGATGGTTTACCCAAATGGACCCCAATTATGCCTTGTGGCATCATTTTATGTTATACAGACTTGTAGAGCTCGCTGTAATCTATAAGGTATCCTGATGCTGAGGTAAATGCTAGTTCTAGAATAGCAAAATAGTAAGAAAATGTGTAATAGTGGCACATAAAGCCAGGTCTTTAAGGCTATCCTGAATGGGAATACATCATGGACCCAGAGGAGGCTGGCACGGATCGGGGTGGCGGGGTAGAGGGGGTAAAGAAAAAAAACCTTACCTCCTTGCTGCGTCTTGTCTCTCCTCCGTCGTCCCTCTGTGTCGTCCCTCTGTGTCGTCCCGCGCTGGGCCGGAACAGGAAGCACCCAGGCTCCCCATACCAATCACAACGCTGCAATGCAACATTGTGATTGGTCTGAGCGCTGTGGTTCGGCGCTCAGCAAGGTAATGTGAGCCTGGGCATGTTCTCCACCTAGGCTGTAATGCTGCCTGTGTGGAGAACATGCAAAGTGTGCATGACTGTTTGGCCAGTCCGAGAGGGCCGGCCAAACATTCATTGCGCACTTACAGAGTGCCCACCACTCCTCGCCCCTGCTCTGAGAGCAGAGAAGCCCCGCCCCGCAAAGACGCTGCAGCAGGAACAAATAAAATTATAATACAACGAGTTAGTATCATTTTATTTTTCCTTTACTTTCACTGCTAAAAGCAGTGGGGTGACGCTTTTCCGCCTTAGCGGAGGAGCCGCCCATGCATGCACCTTCTACGAATTACAGAGAAGAGCAGCTCTGACCTACCCCCGTCCTACCCACTTATACTCTGGTATTGCGACCAGAAGAGCATCATATGAGCGCAGCCTGCAAGGAGGACTGTGAATAAACTTCTGGTGAAGATAGTGGGGTGCCTTTCCATAAAACACCATATGTATGCTGCTCAGGAACTTGAATCTGATCCTTTTTGCAAAAGAAAGCCAATGTAGGGCTTTAAGGGCAGTTGAAGCAGATGAAAACAAGGCCTTTGTAGAGCTAGTCTAGCAGGGTAATTCTGGACACACTATTCAGTCTTGCTGTTCTAAATTTCAAAGCATTATGACACAGGAGACTACATTCAGCATACAGTCATGAACTAGGTGTCAGACACTGAGTTGTTGATAGAAATTAGCAATTGAGTCTCATCAGCATAGTTCAGAAATTAATCCCATATGATCGTAGAAATTGGGCTGGAGGGGGCAATATACAAGTTGAACAGAGTAGGGCTCAAGGAGGAGCCCTAAGGAACACTACCACAAGGCCTTAAACTCAAAACAAAATTTGGGGCAATGAACAGCCTCCAAATAGGACCTAACCTGTGCAGCAGTCTTTCATGCGACACCGTATTGAAAGCAGCAGACAGATCAAGCAGCACTAAGGTCACCAAGTGGTCACTGTCTGCCGACATTTGAATTTCTTCCAGGATAGTAAGAAAGCGGTTTCCTTCCCATGTGCAGGTCGAAGATGTTATGGTGTTCTACAGAGCGAGAATTCTGCCTATTGATGTACTTCTGCAAAATGTTTGCAGGAAAAGGCAGTAGTGATATAGGGCAGAAATAGCTTAAGGTGGCAGGGTCAGCAATGGTCTTCTTCAACAATGGCACAACCAAGGCCTATTCCCACTCATAAAGCAATGTCACATTTGGGATGGATTTGTTACAGATGCTCAGGAGAGGATTTACCAAACAGGGAGCCACCACTTTCCAGATCACTGGAGGACTCTGGCCCAATGGTGATCTAGATGAGACTGCATTCGCCAAATCCATAAACACCTCATGGGTTAACTATTCAAACCTGGAAAGCATGGGCATCTCTGCTTCATTAGGCATACTAGACACTGCATCAGATTCAGTTGTACTGAACGTACAACAGGAGCTGCTAGGCAGGGCTACTAGACTCTCAGAGATCTTAGGAATGTTCTCATCAAAGACGTTGGACTGTTCATTGCATGGCTGCTGTGCATGCTCAGAGGTCTGGCTAGTGCATGAGGGAGAGACCTGGGAGCGTACAATTGAGGAAATCTCCTTAGCTGTGTTACGGGCTCCCAAAGTCCTTTCTGTGGAAAAAATTGGACTTGGCTGTTTGCAAACAACTTTTTGTTTTTAATGCCAACTTAATATCAGATCTAGCCTCTGGAGTATAGTTGGTTCAACAAACCCTTTCTAGCCTTTGACAGCTGATTTTGGCTTTTCTCAGTAAATTGTCATAACAGCGGGCAGATGAGTGGTCTCACTTGTGCTGGGAGATATGAAGAGTGAGCACAGTATCCAGAGCAGAAGTGATCCACACAAGTTAGTTCCTGTAGTCAAGATTAACCAAACCATCTCCCAGCGAGAATTCCAAAGTTCTCAAGGTGTACATAAGATCATTAGCTGATAATTTTACTCATGAACGTACCAGTTTAGGTCTTCGATTAAACTCTTTCGAGCCTCGCTCCTGCTTTCACTCAGTCCTAAAATGAATTAGGAAATGGTTGGACCAGATGAGGAACAATATCTGCACACACCACTGGCTCCTCAGGGGTGAATGTCAAACCAAGCATGTGAGCCTCCTAGAGAGTGCTGGTGGAGACCTTTTGAACGACATCTAATGCAGCTAGCGTGTTGATCATATCTCCGGCATGCACTTTATTAGCCAGCTTCACCCACTCATTAAAATCAGCCATTAGACAAAAGGCAGTATGAGTAACTAATAAGCGAGTGCATTCGCGAAATTAATACATACTTTGGGGGGAGGGGGGTTGACAACAAAGAATGCTGCCAATGCAGGCTGTGGGGAAAAGGGAAATAGAAAACCCCAGTACCTCTGCCAAAAAGAAAAGGCCTAAGTTTTACTTGCTGAACCTTCAACCCTTCTTTAAAGATAATACTTAGCCCTCCACCTCTTCCAATGCTGCGAGGTAAATGAAAAAATATTGGAGTCTTCAAGGCAGGCAGCAGTTACATCAGGTGCCAAGTCCTCCAAAGTCCAACATTCAGTAACAGAAAGTCTGACTAATTTACCTGTGACAATCACTTAATATATTTCCACCAAGTGCTTGACTAATGAATGCACATTGATAAAATACAAGACAAATTAACAGCTTGGTTCACTGGTGAAGGACCAAAATGGTTCAACAGTGGCTGAATGACTAACTCTTCAACATTAGCCTCACAATGGTTTACTCAACCCAAAACCTGCTTGACCGATGCACTGAACTGGCCAGAACCTAACCATGACTCACAAATGTTTAATAAGTACTTGCTACAATAAACAAGGAGTCCAATTTTTCCTGCTGGAAGATGCAACCTGAAGTCAATAGCAAAAAGAGAAGTGTGGCTGGTGCTCTACGTAGGCGATGTATGGATGTGTGCAGACAGGCTTGCTTTTGGCAAACCACAAGCTCATACACTGAGTCCCCACTAAACTACACAGACATGCTACAAGCAGGCTTAAATAGGCATCCTGTTGTATGCACATGACTAATAGCAACTATACAGCAGCGAGACCACCAATCAAGATGGATACCTGGCCACATCCAGTGCGCATGGAGGAAAAATGGCATCAGGATGAGGAGTACTTTCCTCAGATCAAACAGCATAACAATCAAAGTGCAACAAAAACACTTTCCATATTCATCAATGAAGTACCATAACAACCAAGCAGCACAATAACCAGCAAGCAACTTCCCCTTCTATTCCCATCAAAAAAACAAGTGTAGGGACCTTAAAAAAACTGTTAGTGTGCAAGAATAGCAGAATAGCGGATGATGGGGAAAGTTTGTAAAAGAAGCGGAGTGCGAAGTACTGGAAATTATATGAATTATGACAGAGTAATTGAAATTTGGCTTGGGCCTAGTTGAAATGAGAAAAGTAATTGAAGGAAATACAGCAGACAAAGGCTGGCATAGGTCCCAGACAAGTAAGCTATCCAGCAAAGCCACCACAACGCACGGAGGTCACAATAAGAATCACTCCTAGCCCAAAATCACAAAATAAGACAAAAATCACAATCCCACTACAAATAAATGATGACGGACTGCTAAATAGAGTACATAATCCAAGACTGAGGCTCATAACATGGAATATGGCAGGAAGCACAAGCACACGAAACAGCGAATCAGCAATGGAAAAGACCCTGGAGGGGGACATTCTCTGCCTACAGGAAACCTGGGCATCCAAGGAGGTCCATTTACAAGGCTTTGCAGTTATCCATGTACCAGCCAGAAAACCTCACTCTTACGGCAGGTCCTCAGGTGGCCTCGCAATTTATGTAAAACATGCAATAGAAGTCTCTATTACAGAGATTCGGAAACCACTGGACACGCTACAGTGCGTTGTGATAAATGGACTATTTGATGGCAAATCCAGAAAGGAACTCTTAATTATCAATGTATATCTCAATAACAGCAGCTTCTGAAAGTTGGCAATCACCAAGCAGACCATTGCAATCTTAGAGTAAGTACTCTGTGAATACGCCCATATGGACCTGATCATCACTGGGGATTTCAATCTCCACCATCTGAGTCCGGACAACGAACATGGCACACCCGCTGAAAGAGCATTCAACAACTTCCTAAGCTCCTTCGAATTAATCTCAGTTCCAGCCTGGACCAAGCAACGTAGCTCCAAGGAATCAAATTTTTTCACCTTTAACAATCAAACAACAATCGACTATACCTTCATTAGAAAAAGCATGAGGCACAGGATCCTGGGCTTCCGGACATACCAACATGACACAAGTGACCATGCAATGCTTATCTCAGAATTTCAATCTCCAATGTGAATGTCATGAAGAACGGGTGCCCATAAGCAACACAAGGGTTGGAGGAGCATAAATTAGTGAAGAGGATTAGATGGAACCACTTCAGGGCTGCAAATCGGAAGTCTTGGAATCAAGGATTAACACTGAAGAGACAGCACGCCTCTCACCCCATATATCCAGAACTGGGCCACCTGAATTGAAGAGCTGCGAGCGGCCCTGTTAAAAGGGGCTAGGAATACAGCCCACAAGATGGTGGGGAACCCTGAACAAATCAGGAATTACAACAAAGGGCTGAAGGACAGTGCACGCACTCTCATACAGGCTAAACGGGCATACCAAAAAACTGGCACACGAGGGTAAAGAGCGCTTATAAAGAAGCCCATCGGAACTACAAACACCTAATATGGAAACAAAAATGCCTGACGATTGAGAAGGAATGGATCAAGCTCTTTGACTTGTGCAAACCCAACAAACAGAAGCAATTTTGGGAGTATATAGCCAAGATGGAAAACACAAAAACGGACCGGCGGAATTCAGTTACAGCGGATGCCTGGCTTGCTCACATGGCAGAAATCTACACGACGAAATCCAGACGCCAAAGTATCAGAAGGTCCCCCATGGCCAGAAGGGGCAGTTGCAGAGGAAGAAGACCAGACACACAAGGCGGGCATAGCACAGGAATCTAAAGCGATCATAAAGGTCATAAAAAGGAACAGAGCCCCAGGCCCCAACGGCCTACTGGGTGGCCTGTTTAAACAGGATCCCAAGGGGTGGGCAGAGCTGCTATCACCCTTGAATACGAAATGCAGAGCTTTGGGGAAAGTACCAGATTCCTGGCGTGGCTCGTTACTGCAGCCAGTTTTAAGAAGGGAGTAAATACAGATCCAAAAAACTATAGGCGTATTACAGCTTATGACAGTACCTTGTTACAGGAACTAACGGCCTGGATCGAGGACAATGGAATATTACCTTTTTATCAAACTGGATTCTGAAAAGGCTGTTCCACTATAGATAACATAATGGCACGTTCCTGGCACAACGGGCAAATTCCAGAAACAACCAGCCGGTATTTGCATGCTTTGTTGACTATTCAGCAGCTGAAGTAAGCTATGGCATAAATTGTCCAGCTGGAAGATGCCTGGTAAATTACAGAAGGCAATTATGTCATTGTACTCCAAAACCTGGGTGAGAATCAAACTGGGAGGGGACACGGTTACACATAAACTGCCAACAGATCGAGGTCTAAAGCAGGGCTGCGTCCTAGCACCAACACTCTTCAATCTGTATACGGCTGACCTGGGTAAAACCCTACAAGGCGCAACCTTGTTAACCCCGAAAATCGGACAGCAACGCCTACACGTGCTCCAGTACGCCGGCAATCTGGTGATTCTTGATCACACCAGAGTAGGCCAGCACAGAGGTTTTAATGAACTAAACCTCTACAACGAGGCAAACAAGCTTGTGGCCAATCCCTGCAAAACGAAAGTCGTGGTTTTTGGACAAACTCCGAAAAAAGTGTGTTTAAAGTGGAGACTGGGCAGTAATAACATAGTAACAGAAAGAGCATACCTCTATTTAGGAGCGTGGTTAAATGATAAAGGAAAGGCAACCTTGCACCAGGCTAAGTCGCAAGCCAAAATACAAGCCACCATCTACGCACTGGGCAAGCTACAGGACAAATTACACAGCCCTACTACGGAACCTGTAAGGAGAGTGACAAAATCTAAATTGCTCTCTGTTGCTGGGTATGCATCACACGCATTCCCAGGGGAGATGGAAATGATCATGGAAAAAGTCCAGTGACAGTGCTATAAAAGGCTTTTTGGGCTTCCCAAATACACACAAAATGCTTTGATCCATACAAAGTTTGGCCTGGTACAACAAAAATATGAATGCAGGAGCACTCTGGTATAATTCTGGTTTAAGACACTAAAAGCCCAGAAAGGATCCTTTAAGGAGGTACTGAAAACGATATTCGAAGGGGGGGCCGAACCCATGGCAGAAGTACTGTCTAGAGGCAGTGGCTGAGTTCTGTCTATCCACAGTGTGCTGGTCCCAAGAGGTAGTAAACTATTCAGCAATTAAGAAGGCGTTAAATAACCAAACCATCCAATTATCAAGGAATGACGACATAGCCAGATTCAAGGATATTGGCGCGTTGGCAGGCCTAATGAAAGCTTATGAGGCACACAAAATCCAGCCATACATGAACAGCTCCCTAGGAAGGAAGGGCTTGAAAGAAATTCAATGGGCGCGCCTAGTCCCACTGCCAATTAAGGAACTGAATACTGGCTGTAAATCCCTGAGTAATATAACCAGATGCAGGCTGTGTAATCGCAGTGAAGAATCGTTGGCACATCTAATATGTTGCTGCCCCGCACTACTCCAATAACGCTGTAAATTGTTAAAACCAATGTTTCTAAGGCATGGGATCAGACAATGCGCTGATGCAGTTGTCTTGCTCTTGTCCTGCACAGTGCCCTCGGACCTGGCCAAATTTGGCAAATTCATGAACATGGCTCAAAGGGACTTGATTGAAAACAATATAGATGCAAACTGTGCGGCCGCAACTGCGTGAAATCCTGCCAGCACGGAAGGGTACGAACAATAGACTTCCCCACCAGAAACGATCATATAAGGGACCCGGCCAATTTTTTAACTGACATTTTAACCCCTGCCTTTTAGGGCAAAACCTGATCTCACAAAAGGTCCGAGACCTGTTTTTAAATTTTAATTTTGATACATGATTTGATACAAAAATAACAAAAGGTGTGAGACCTGTTTTAAATGTTAATTTTGATACTGTGTCACAATTTTGTAATGATTTTAAGTAATTATGCAATAAATTCATTCATTCCTAGTTGAAATATAATGTATATATTAAGTTTGAATGAAGATCTGTCTACAAAAGAAAAGAAAAGACAAAATAGTGGAAAACAAAACACAAGGACTGCCTGAAGGTGTCACCATGACAATAATAAAGGACTTTTGGTGGACCAAGGCATTTTTTACTAATTCTGGTCCAACAGTGAATCATTGGGCATTAGAAAATGCATGACCAATGGGAAACTGACCACAGGCGTGGGGCTTTTCTGATTGTTCGATCGATGCATGTCAACTATGTGCATAAAGGTTTTAACTCCTATGTGACACAGAGCACATGTACATGTGATTTCATGTAAGAAATAGTGATTCACAACTTAAGTGGACAGTTATAGAACTTCATTAGGCTGCCACATTCTTGGTTAAATTACGCATGGCATGGGATCGCTTGGCAGCTAGATTTTGTTTAGTTCTTGGGCTAGTTCAGTTTAAATTCTGTCAAAAAAACAAGAAAAAACTGTCTTGCACTTTCCTGTAGTTGTCCATAGTGTTTTAATTTGGCTCCATTTCATGCAGCACACTCTTATCTTGCACACCCTTATTCACCTGGAGGGCTTTGCTTTCTCAGACTTGTAGTTCTATTTTTCCCATTATGTATGCATGCCTACATGGGACCATTTAGAAGACGCTTGTGAGGAGTCAACAATGTGGCGGGGGGGAGGGCATGGTGAACAGGCAGGTTGGACAGGAAGGCAGGAATTTGCAGAGACAGGTTCATCCATCCCACCTTACCTTTCAGTACCTTTCTCTTGGGTGACATGGTACTGCTGGGGTGTAAGCCTCTTCTTCAGCTCTTGTTGCGTGAAGACCACCTTGCAATTCTTCTTATCTCTACATGACCCTAAAAGGGAGAGGCAAGTGAAGAAGAATTTTATTATATTTATATCTGGATTAACACCAATGTCCATTGCTCAAATCACTGGTAGCATGGCTCGTCCACAAAGCACTACAAAAGCACTAAAATGATTTAGATGAGTAGCGGCTGGTTATTTCTTCAAGCCCAGTCTTTAGTAAAGAAGGTGTGTAAATCTATGCATCATAGCTTTATGCCAACAATTTGCCAAGACAAATCATTTTTGGTGATTCATCAGTTTTTATAGACGTGTGTCCATAACCCTAAGAAAATCATACTCTTCCAGACCTACTGTTAATTCTCCGTGTGCGGAACTTTCCAAGTTGACAATAACCTACAAAACGTTTGTTAATATCTACACACTTACAACTGTGTGGTTTTTCCCTAATATTTTACTGGAAAGTTGGCTAAGAATGCTCTCTGTCCCACCCCTGGCTGGACATTTAGTACAAAGGGCAATCTCGAAAACTGGCAGACAGTCCACAGGATTCAATTTTGTGAGCATGGAATTTCCACCTGCAGATACGTTTTTTGAACATCTAGGTTCAGTTAAGTGTGCACAAAATTTATTAAATTAGGCGATTTGTGTCTTGGTGATAAAATCAAAACTGTGACCATGTGCTGCAGCCCAAGCCATGCGTGTTCGCTACTGCAGTCCTTCCTACAATTAGTAACAGAAATAATACCCTAGGATTTGCATTACCTATAATCCACATGCCCCCACCCCTTGGGTGCATTGGCCAATCTGATTGGCCAACGCACACCCTATCAGACTTGCCAAAACTTCCACAGTCCTCTGAGACGAGAACACCGATGACCTGAAAGTTGAATATTTCACCCAAGGCAGATATCCGGAACTGGATGGAAGGGTGGCTCATTATGCTGTTCTTCAAGAACCACGTAGGAGGAAAGTGCTGCCATTGTAACATTCTTGAAGGTGGCAGATTCCTAATAGTAATTGAGTAAATAATGGATGAATCATAATTCATTTGAGATTACGGTTTGTTGGGAAGTGTGTACAGTTGCTGGTTACACTAGTGCCTAGAATGCCCAAGTCCTTAGTGCCAAGTGATTCTTGTAAATACATTGTTATGTTACGTAGTGGTACTTGTACAGTGCAAACATAGCACTGTGCAAACAGCAAAACGAGTTGCTTTGTTAGTGCTTCTTTGGTTTTGTGTATTTGGCCATCACTAGGAGGGAGCAGCAGGTGCATTATGCCCCAAATTCCATGCTTATACAGTGCCCCACACTTCTGCTGCAAAACATATTTAAAGACTTACTAAGCAAGACTGAGATTTTTTTTTTATTAATGATATGGGAGCTAACAAGTACATGCCACTAGATGGGGCCAGATGGTGCAGCTGCCGTACATTCAAATTCTTTATAGGACACTTTTTATACTCTGAATCAGGTGCTCTTGCCACCTGGAATAAATGGAAGAAGTGTCGGTGGATCCCCGTGTCATTTTCATCCCATGCACTGCAAAAACATCTGGCATGCCTATCTATGTTAATACATTTATTAGCACTTTATGAAATATCAACAAAAAAAAAAGCAGAAATGCATTATGTATAAGCACTGTCCCCTCCCCACTCTCAGCCTATTTTATATTCTAGGGAGAAAATCTGATTAGCAAAGAGGAATGGAACACTTTTATTTTGGTAGCTACATTAGGTACACAAATCCAGATCAAAAACCAGTGATCTGATATAAAAAAATAAAAAAAATAGGAAAGCATGCCGAGTGCGCAGTGGCCTACCACATTCCCTGTCAGGGCCAGCCCACATCACAAAAAAGTGAAAAATGTAATTTCTTTGGAGAAAAGTATGAGGTTCATAAACATAAGCACAAATCTGCAGACCCAGTGGGTGGTCTAAAGCGGATACTTTTACTTTCCTGACATGTAATCATTGGGTTATATGATTATTCATTATGTTTATATAGCTTTATCTCCTGTGAGAACTCATGTGGAGAGAACGAGAGCCTTTTGTGGCTAATTTCTGGTCACTAAAAATATACAGTTTTCTCTCCCCAAATAGTCTATGTCAATTTAGCTGAAGAAAAGGTATGGTTTTCATGGGTATTTGGTGAAATTGACATGGATATGTTAGAAAGACGCAACTGAATATTCTGAAGTGACACATATAACCGAGTTTCGAACTGAGGTCAAATTTGAGTTATAGCAAACTCTAGTTCAGTCTTGCTTTAGGGTCAGTTGAAAATTGCAATGTGTTCAAATAAACAATGCGATGTTGTGGCTAATTTCTGGTCACTAAAAAGGTTTTACCTCTGTTACTATGAGATCTCACAGGAAGTACAGCAGTATTAATGTACTGAGTTATTATGTATCTGGGTTCACTGGTCAAATGTCATCTGAGTCCAACCACAGGCACTGCTAAATAAAAATGACCCGTCATAATGGAACATGAAACGGAGATGAGTTTAGTTACGCTTACTCTTCATTACATTGGATTTATGATGCACCCAAGGAGGGTGACTTCCTCACTCAGTCATTAATGAACGATTCCAGTCGTGAGCATTTGTGTATCATCCAAGTGCATTCTGGGTGTTGTAGTCTTATTTTGCTAACTTTAAGCTGACACACCTGAAATCAATGATTTGTAGGTGAAAAGTTCAGTACTAGAAACCGTGTCCGGGATGACAGAGTAGGGTGGTCACCCTACACACAGAATATTATTATTTGTTTATAGCTCATAAGGGTGATGCATAAATTCTTATGTACTATTTAATTATATACACAGCGCTGATGTTGTTAGCTTGGGGGGTTGCAAAGTGCTCAGGCTTGTTTGCCCAGGAAATCACAGGACGGTAGACTTGTGTGTTACCTGTAGGGTATAGGTTGAAATCTCAGAAGATTGAGGCAGTCTTCCATCTAACAACGTCAGACATTTAATAGCCAGTGAAGCTCCTTCAGGTGTGGTGTGATGCAAGTGTGGGGTGGGAGGTTGCGAGTGTGGGGTGGGAGGTTAAGAGTGATTCTGGCTGCAGAGTTCTGAATGGTCTGCAGTCTTCAGATGAGCTTTTACTGATCCCGGCATAGAGGGTGTTCCGGTAGGCAAGCTTTCTGGTGAAGAGGGCATGCGTGACGGTTTTCTGAGTGTTGGTTGGGAGTCATTTGAAAAGCTTCCTCAGCATCTTGGGCAGAGACGTTTTAAGGCATTGGCAAAGTGGGCTCTGGCCCAGGGCTCCAGCCTTTCAGGGGGCCCCCAGACAGAGCCAGCTATCTTCTGCATAGAGTCTTGCCCTGATGACATTGAATAATTTTTAAACAGATTGTTATAAATAGCATTTTTCTATCATTTATTTTTAATGAGTGAGAGTCTATTACAGACATTTTGCAGACAAAATGTGTTTGTTTCATGCAACATCCATATAAAAAGTTTCTTTTAGCTCAATAAAGGACCTCACATATGAGAAATGAGAGGGTGTGACAGATTATTTGCAGTAATATTAGTGAGCTGCTGCTGTGTTTCAATACTGAAAACACACATCACTATCCCTGAATATCAGATGCACACACATTTAGAATTTGACCAAAGAGGGCATGAAGGAGCTGAAACTTGATCATAAAATCAAAGCTGTTCCGAACAGGGGCCCCCAAAATACATTTGGCCCAGGGCCCCCAAAATCCTTAAATCGTCCCTGATCTTGGGCGGTCATGTTGAGTTTGCTGACGATGACAATTCTTAGGATCTTGGCTTTGTCAGTTCAATCTCTGTTCGCTACCAGGTGGAGTCCTATGGTGAAGTGCTATTTCCAAAGATCACGATTTTGGTGCTCATCCAGTGGGCAATTTCATTAATGCAGGCATTGAAGTTGTTCTGGGTACTGGGCTTCTTGTCTATGTGGAGTGAATGAGCTGTGTGTCTTTGGCATAGGCGAGGACTTTGATGTCGTGAGAGTGGACGATGCTGGCTAGAGGGATCATGTATGCGTTGAAGACAGCCGGGCTCAGGGAGGATCCTTGCGGAACTCCACAGATGAGGTTGCAGGTGTTAGAGGTGTAGGGTGCCAGGCTAACTGACTGGGTCCCTCCAGTCAGGAAGGAGCAGATCCATTGGAGTGCATGTCCATGATTCGGATGTCATGTAGGCGTTGAGTGCGGTGGAAGGCCGTGTCAAAGGCTGCGAACAGATCCAGGAGGATGAGGACCGCCATGTCTCCTCCATCCAGAGTCATGATGATGTCATGAGGGCAGTTTCCGTGCTGTGGTTGGGTCTGAAACCAGACTGAGTGGTGTCATTGAGGTAGTTGGTGTGAAATCTGTTAATGATAATCTGTAAGACCTTGGCCTAGAATGGTAGCAGGGAGATCGGTCTGTAGTTGGCGAGCATTGAAGGGTCTGTGGAAGGTTTTATACAGCAATGGGAGGACAGTTGCATCTGGGAAGGACGTGGAAGAGGTGGCAGCATTCAGAATGGGTGTGAGCATGGTGCTGATTAGTTGCAGTCCTCTGGAGTAGGAGTGGTGGGGGC
Source organism: Calotriton arnoldi (assembly GCA_963921515.1). Classification (NCBI taxonomy): domain Eukaryota; kingdom Metazoa; phylum Chordata; class Amphibia; order Caudata; family Salamandridae; genus Calotriton; species Calotriton arnoldi. The sequence goes on along the minus strand of CAWUFW010002404.1, from coordinate 1,865,844 downwards.
AGGGACAGATGGGGCCCCTGAATGGATGGACTTCATGGTGGTGAGGGGTATCTTCTGGGGTGATGGTGGGTCATGTGGGCAGTTGTTTTGTTGCTGAAGAATGGAGGGAGATTGTTGCCCAGGTCCTGTGAAAGGGTGGTTGAGTTGGAGGCGGCTTCTGGTGAGCTGAAATCCTTCACAATTGTGAAGTAGTTTTCTTTGTTTCTGTTGGTGCTGGCATCAATGTGTTTCACCAGAGTGGCAGGTTTGGTGCCCGAATCATTTGCTTGTTGCATCTCAAGATGGATTTGAAAGTGCTCCTTTTAGCACTGTCCTGGCTCAGTCTCCATTTGCACTCCAGTTGTTTGCAGTGGCATTTCATCAGTCTGAGTTCCTCTGTGTACCAACTGGCCTGGAGTCTAGATCTTGTTGTACTGCTGTGCTTGAAAGTTGTCAGGCAGTTGGCACAGAAGGTGATCCAGTTTGAAATTCTTGATGGCTTTGGGGAGGCTGTTGCTGTGCTCGGGTCAGTGGGTGCTGAGAGCAGTGATCCAGGCCTTGTCAGTTATGCTGCTTCAGTTTCGGAGGGCTGGTCTGGTGGTGGTGCGTGTGTATTGGACCGAGACGGGAATGCTGAACTTGATACGGGCGTGGTCTTTCCAGGAGACTGGTTTGGGCTCTATGAATTGGATGTTGCTGAAGATGGTGAAAATAGGGTCCAGGAGGTGTTTGGCGATGTGGCTAGGTCCCTTTATTTGTTTGGTGAGGCCCAGCTTTTGTGCTTTTGAGTTGGGGTTGGCGTGGTTTTTCAGGTGGAAGTTCCGGTCTCCAAGTAGAATGCAATAGCTAGCATTGAGGGCGAGTCATGTGACAAGTACTTGATGGTGTCGGTGAAGTTGCCACTTAGGGTGAAGTTGATTGTGACGTGGAGCTTGAACGACAGGCATTCAAAGTTTCAAGATGACGTGTCCATGGAGATGGTGCAGCTGATGGTGTTCTTGTGGATGACGGCGATTCTGCCTCCAGGCTTGTGAAGTCTGTCCTGCCTGGCGATCTTGTAGCTGTACAGAGGGGATGGCTGTGGTTATGTCAGGTGCCGTCATGGGGTTCAGTCAGGTTTCTGTGGGAAAAAGTAGTCGAGGGCATTGTCAGGCAGGTCGTCTATAGCGTGTTTCGTGAGTGAGTAGGTGTTGAAGAACATGCATGTGAGTCCAGTGTGTTGTGTGGGTGGTTGCATGACTGTGCGAGAGACTGGGGTGTTGGGTGCTGTTTGTGCAGATGCAGTGAGTGTTAGGTGTGGATAAGAGCATGAAAACTTGCAGGAAGCACAGGCGAACACTCCCTCTGTGTTTTGTGGTGTGGCGAGAAAGCTGTATAGGTAGCAGCAACCGGGATCGAGGGCATGGGAGGTTGAAGCGGGGTAGCGGTGGGAGAGGGGAGGACCAGGATTCCTTGGATCGGGCATGGTCCCGGTGGAGACAGGCTTGCATTTGATGCGTCCGCCTTTAAGTAGGTCTGGGAGGGGGAGGAGTAGTTTCACTGCCTGTGCAGATAGATAATGGGAATCCAGTGTTGTCACTTCCAGTGCAGATGGATGATGGGAAATCCAGAAATGTCACTTCCTCTGCAGATGGATGATGGGAAATTCAGTGATGTCCCTTCGTATGTAGATGGATGATGGAAATGACTCGTCCTTCTTGGCTTCTTCTTTTAAAGACACTTTTTTGGAAAACCAGTGATGTCACTTCCTCTGCAGATGGATGATGAAAATGAGTCCTCTTGGTTGGCTTCTTCTTTTAAAGACAGTTTTGGCAGGAAACCATTGATGTCACTGAATAAGTGCTCATGTTGTTTCCTGATACTATGTTCACCCTGAGGAAGTACAGATTAATTATGAACCCAGAGTAAGGCTAAAGTAAATGTACTGTACCCCCACTTTGTTTGCACTTGGATAAGTACAGGGCAGAGGAAGAAGGATTCTTGTACCACCAGCCACATACAGCTGTCGTACTTTGACAGCTCTGCACTGACCTCCAGCAACTCTGGGCTCATCGGACACTGTAGTATACATAAAGCTACTTAGATGTTAAATCTAATGTAAATAGTCTTTTTACAAGCGCAACATTTTTTTTTTTAATTCACAAGTCTGATTCACTTACAGGTTTCCATGTGGGTAAATCTTTTTCTGTAGGCGGGGAGTGAGCATTACATGGAGGAAATTCCAGTTAAGTTTACTAACACCTCAAAGAAAGATTTATGGGCAGTGGTGTAACAAAATCTTAGGAGGTCCCTCTGTAAGGAACAGAGATGGCCCCCACCACATACCCATTCCATCCTTGTGCCCCACCTCCCATCTTTATGATGCCTCCGAGAGCCTAGCTAAACCACAGATGACACAAAGCCACAGACTCTGGGCTTAGAATACAAAGCTATTCTTCAGGTGAAACATAACTTACATACTTAGACTACTCATGACAGAGCTATCTGTCAAGTTACTCAAATGTAACAGTGTGAGGCCTTAGACAGAAGAGCTACCCTCAGGTTACAGCATGTGTAGCTGATTGTTTAACTCACACATGCACTACTGCTGAGCACTGCATCACCTACACTTTTGCTGATTTTATTATTTAAATGTAATGCATGGCTTTCATAGAGAGCTCCTATAGTTTATTTCAGTTTCTGAAAGCCATAAATCCTTGCTATGACATCACAACAGCCGATAACAAAACTGGTCATCAACTATTGTGATGTCATAAAGGCCTTCCAGGCCAGACTGACAGGCGTCCCCGAGAGCCCGCCAGTGCAGCGCTACTTGTCTGCTTTGACCGAAAGCACAGCTGCAGGAAGGGGAAGGAAGACAAGGAAGGTTTTGGTTTAGGATAGCTAGTAAGATATTTATTTTTCACATTTCCGACAGGGAGGAGAGGGCATTTTATGTATAGTTCTCCCATTAACTTCTGCCCCTGTGCATTAGTTGAAGGCAGGGGCAGATGATTTTTGGGCCATACAGAACATTAAATTATAGATGGGTAAATAGTGAATTACGGGGATGTTTTTCACCTCGGAGTTCTGAGTAACATCATAGACAATGCGAGTTTCGTTCTCGTTGTCTATTTGACATTACTCAGAACCCCTCGGTGAAAAACATCCCCATAATTCACTGTTATCCATCTATAATTCTATATATTAGACATACAAAATACAGAACTCTTTCATTCACTAAGAGGCTCATGTGCACATTTGTATGAAATTGTTCAAGTAATTTGACTAATGTATACAGGTTGGGTATAAGTATGATTCCTGCAAAACAAATCGTATTTTCAAGTCTCTCTCTCTCTCTCTCTCTCTCAATATTTCCCCATCCTGTCTCACATCTCTCCCTGTTCTTCTCTCTACTCTTGTGTCATGCCCAGATTTCTCTCATTTCCTGCATGTCACCTCAATCTCTGGTCATCTTTCCTCTCTCCTTTTTCTATATCACTTTCCTTTGGCGCACTGATGTATCACCTCTTAGCTGTCTCACTCTCATCCATCTCTCTCACCTGCTCTCCTGTTCTTTCTCTCACTCTTCCCTCTCTCTCTTACTCACTGTCTCTCACCTGTCTCTTGTTTGTTTAATGTCTTTCCTTACTCTCTCTCTTTTCCTCTCGCCCTCTTTCTCACTCTCTCTCTCTTCCAATTATCTGCCTCTTTCTCTGTCTTTTTCACACTCTGCCTATACACTCTATCTTTCAATGTTCAGTGGAAGCAAGAGACACAGGAGTGCCTTTTCTTGGGGCCATTTCTACCAGCACCACTAAATCAAAAATGTTGCAAGTCGGTTCTTTTTATCTCGGCGAAACTCCATGTTTTGCTTGCCATATGAGCCAGTGCATATTTACTACAGCAGAGCTGAAGGGCCCCTACAGGGCACGTACCCCAGCATCTTCTGGGTCCTGAGTTACGCCTGTTTGTGGGTTTTCACAAACCATATTTGTGCCCTTGCCACCGTGGAATGGGTTGGTCATCTGGGGCAGGAGTAAATGTCTTTCTATGGTAGAAAGGGGAATAAAGTACACCTGAAAAGAGTAGGAGTAGGATTAATTGTTCCTCAATGGGGAGAAAAAAACAAGGTAATTTCTTTACTTTTTATACTTTTTTTGCATGCAGAAATATGAGTTTTTATATTCTCACATGCAAACGTGAACAAGCATTGGCAAAACCAGGTTTATTTGGCTGGGGAGATATGGCAGTGAGAACGCTGCAAGGAGAGCTGAGTAAGCTCCCCATGAGGTACATCTCCTTCTCTATCAGAGACTAAAATGTTGCTCTGGCCTTCCAAATTAAGCTCTTACCGTGACCTCACTGTCGCGGTACTGCACGTCTCTCTGGTTGGTGCTGGCATTTCGATGTGGCCCCCTTGCAGTCTGCTTAAACCTCCCCCTCTTCAATGTAAGTCAATGGGGTAAATCAATTTCCCCAATTTTTTCCCCGAAATCTCCCTCTTGCCAGGTTGAAAATGTTGGCATGCATGAGCAAAACCTTTCTTGTGGCTGCTTTGTACTTCACTCCACACAGTCCGTAGTGCCATATCGCGGATGGAGTGACACAGGACAAAGAAAGTTGACGAGGTCAGCGCTCCAGTTATCCACAACAGCTAGTGTCCAGCGAGGAACAGCAGGGTGTTCCAAAGGCAGGTGGGAAAAGAGCAGACGTGTGGGAGATTAGCTCTAGCATATGTATGCCACCCTGTGACAGATCAGGGCTGAAATAAAGAGATTCGACAAGCCAGCGAGGGGCAGATTTACCACTTTTTCACACAGCGCAGTGCAGCAGCCGCAAACGCTGCACTATGTGAAAAGGAGAGAGGAGTTGAGCATCAAATTGACTGAAATATGGCTCTCTCCTCCCCTTTCCCTTGCGCAGGCGCTGAAATCAGCTTCCGTGCGCCACTGAGACACCTTTGCGCCATGATGCAAGGGTGTCTACGTGAGTCTGGCATAGGTTTTGTACTGACAGGGTAGCCTTCCAGTACAAAATACTATGCATAGACTGACTTAAACCATTTTCCCTCTTTATATGTGTACTGTACAGCGCAGCACATGTACAAAGTCGGAAAAGGAAGGCGAAATGAAAGCATTTCTCCTTCCTTATGCCTACTTCAAAAGGGCGCAGTTTTCTGATGCTAAACCCTGTCTACTTTGTTTAGTAAATTGGGTTTAGCGTCAGAAACCTTTGGTGGTTGCATGGGAATGCCCATCGTCCACCCATGGGTCGCCTCCTTGGCGCTAGTAATGCAAAGCAGCGCTATACGCTGCTTTGCGTTACTTTCACGTTATTTCTGGAAAGTAAATCAGAAAAAAAGTTTTGCACAGATTTGTGTCGCTTTTGTGATGCAAACATGGCATAAAACTCTTAGTAAACTCCCCCCCTCCCCGCCCCCCCCCAAAAAAAGTCTCCTTTGCTGCAGTGCCGGTGGCCTGTACACCACATCTAGGTCAACTAGCTGTGTTTAGCAAAGACGAAAGAAAATGATCAATTTGTTGCAGTGTGGAGAGGGTTTAGTCTTGAAATATCAGAGATGTTGAAAAGAGGAGGAGCTATTCTCACTGCATAATTGTGTCTTCTGGCTCAAAATGTAAATATCTATTCTCATGCGCCATATGGTAGAAGAGTATATGTAAAACACACAAGATGATGGACGGAATGCTGCACATTGGCAAACACTCACCCCCAGTCACAGATCTGGGTTTAATCCATCGTTATTTTGCTTCACCACGCCACCCCAGTTCAGACATAGCCATATGCAAATCAGTCTTGACCCTGTGCCTCATGGGAACAGTCCAGACCGAACTGCCAAGCCATGTCTTCCCTGGACCGGAATCAAGCATCCTAGGACCGGTTTCAGGCTATCAGCCTTCATCAGCCAAGATAGCTTGACTCCAGTGGCGTAGTGAGCACGGGACCCACGTCTGGGCATACCCTTCCCACTTAGGGCGAAATGCAAAACACACAAGATGATGGACGAAATGCTGCACATTGGCAAACACTCACCCCCAGTCACAGATCTGGGTTTAATCCATCGTTATTTTGCTTCACCACGCCACCCCAATTCAGACATAGCCATATGCAAATCAGTCTTGACCCTGTGCCTCATGGGAACAGTCCAGACCGAACTGCCAAGCCATGTCTTCCCTGGACCGGAATCAAGCATCCTAGGACCGGTTTCAGGCTATCAGCCTTCATCAGCCAAGATAGCTTGACTCCAGTGGCGTAGTGAGCACGGGACCCACGTCTGGGCATACCCTTCCCACTTAGGGCGAAATGCAAAACACACAAGATGATGGACGGAATGCTGCACATTGGCAAACACTCACCCCCAGTCACAGATCTGGGTTTAATCCATCGTTATTTTGCTTCACCACGCCACCCCAGTTCAGACATGGCCATATGCAAATCAGTCTTGACCCTGTGCCTCATGGGAACAGTCCAGACCGAACTGCCAAGCCATGTCTTCCCTGGACCGGAATCAAGCATCCTAGGACCGGTTTCAGGCTATCAGCCTTCATCAGCCAAGATAGCTTGACTCCAGTGGCGTAGTGAGCACGGGACCCACGTCTGGGCATACCCTTCCCACTTAGGGCGAAATGCAAAACACACAAGATGATGGACGGAATGCTGCACATTGGCAAACACTCACCCCCAGTCACAGATCTGGGTTTAATCCATCGTTATTTTGCTTCACCACGCCACCCCAGTTCAGACATGGCCATATGCAAATCAGTCTTGACCCTGTGCCTCATGGGAACAGTCCAGACCGAACTGCCAAGCCATGTCTTCCCTGGACCGGAATCAAGCATCCTAGGACCGGTTTCAGGCTATCAGCCTTCATCAGCCAAGATAGCTTGACTCCAGTGGCGTAGTGAGCACGGGACCCACGTCTGGGCATACCCTTCCCACTTAGGGCGAAATGCAAAACACACAAGATGATGGACGGAATGCTGCACATTGGCAAACATTCACCCCCAGTCACAGATCTGGGTTTAATCCATCGTTATTTTGCTTCACCACGCCACCCCAGTTCAGACATGGCCATATGCAAATCAGTCTTGACCCTGTGCCTCATGGGAACAGTCCAGACCGAACTGCCAAGCCATGTCTTCCCTGGACCGGAATCAAGCATCCTAGGACCGGTTTCAGGCTATCAGCCTTCATCAGCCAAGATAGCTTGACTCCAGTGGCGTAGTGAGCACGGGACCCACGTCTGGGCATACCCTTCCCACTTAGGGCGAAATGCAAAACACACAAGATGATGGACGGAATGCTGCACATTGGCAAACATTCACCCCCAGTCACAGATCTGGGTTTAATCCATCCTTATTTTGCTTCACCACGCCACCCCAGTTCAGACATGGCCATATGCAAATCAGTCTTGACCCTGTGCCTCATGGGAACAGTCCAGACCGAACTGCCAAGCCATGTCTTCCCTGGACCGGAATCAAGCATCCTAGGACCGGTTTCAGGCTATCAGCCTTCATCAGCCAAGATAGCTTGACTCCAGTGGCGTAGTGAGCACGGGACCCACGTCTGGGCATACCCTTCCCACTTAGGGCGAAATGCAAAACACACAAGATGATGGACGGAATGCTGCACATTGGCAAACATTCACCCCCAGTCACAGATCTGGGTTTAATCCATCCTTATTTTGCTTCACCACGCCACCCCAGTTCAGACATGGCCATATGCAAATCAGTCTTGACCCTGTGCCTCATGGGAACAGTCCAGACCGAACTGCCAAGCCATGTCTTCCCTGGACCGGAATCAAGCATCCTAGGACCGGTTTCAGGCTATCAGCCTTCATCAGCCAAGATAGCTTGACTCCAGTGGCGTAGTGAGCACGGGACCCACGTCTGGGCATACCCTTCCCACTTAGGGCGAAATGCAAAACACACAAGATGATGGACGGAATGCTGCACATTGGCAAACATTCACCCCCAGTCACAGATCTGGGTTTAATCCATCCTTATTTTGCTTCACCACGCCACCCCAGTTCAGACATGGCCATATGCAAATCAGTCTTGACCCTGTGCCTCATGGGAACAGTCCAGACCGAACTGCCAAGCCATGTCTTCCCTGGACCGGAATCAAGCATCCTAGGACCGGTTTCAGGCTATCAGCCTTCATCAGCCAAGATAGCTTGACTCCAGTGGCGTAGTGAGCACGGGACCCACGTCTGGGCATACCCTTCCCACTTAGGGCGAAATGCAAAACACACAAGATGATGGACGGAATGCTGCACATTGGCAAACATTCACCCCCAGTCACAGATCTGGGTTTAATCCATCCTTATTTTGCTTCACCACGCCACCCCAGTTCAGACATGGCCATATGCAAATCAGTCTTGACCCTGTGCCTCATGGGAACAGTCCAGACCGAACTGCCAAGCCATGTCTTCCCTGGACCGGAATCAAGCATCCTAGGACCGGTTTCAGGCTATCAGCCTTCATCAGCCAAGATAGCTTGACTCCAGTGGCGTAGTGAGCACGGGACCCACGTCTGGGCATACCCTTCCCACTTAGGGCGAAATGCAAAACACACAAGATGATGGACGGAATGCTGCACATTGGCAAACATTCACCCCCAGTCACAGATCTGGGTTTAATCCATCGTTATTTTGCTTCACCACGCCACCCCAGTTCAGACATGGCCATATGCAAATCAGTCTTGACCCTGTGCCTCATGGGAACAGTCCAGACCGAACTGCCAAGCCATGTCTTCCCTGGACCGGAATCAAGCATCCTAGGACCGGTTTCAGGCTATCAGCCTTCATCAGCCAAGATAGCTTGACTCCAGTGGCGTAGTGAGCACGGGACCCACGTCTGGGCATACCCTTCCCACTTAGGGCGAAATGCAAAACACACAAGATGATGGACGGAATGCTGCACATTGGCAAACATTCACCCCCAGTCACAGATCTGGGTTTAATCCATCCTTATTTTGCTTCACCACGCCACCCCAGTTCAGACATGGCCATATGCAAATCAGTCTTGACCCTGTGCCTCATGGGAACAGTCCAGACCGAACTGCCAAGCCATGTCTTCCCTGGACCGGAATCAAGCATCCTAGGACCGGTTTCAGGCTATCAGCCTTCATCAGCCAAGATAGCTTGACTCCAGTGGCGTAGTGAGCACGGGACCCACGTCTGGGCATACCCTTCCCACTTAGGGCGAAATGCAAAACACACAAGATGATGGACGGAATGCTGCACATTGGCAAACATTCACCCCCAGTCACAGATCTGGGTTTAATCCATCCTTATTTTGCTTCACCACGCCACCCCAGTTCAGACATGGCCATATGCAAATCAGTCTTGACCCTGTGCCTCATGGGAACAGTCCAGACCGAACTGCCAAGCCATGTCTTCCCTGGACCGGAATCAAGCATCCTAGGACCGGTTTCAGGCTATCAGCCTTCATCAGCCAAGATAGCTTGACTCCAGTGGCGTAGTGAGCACGGGACCCACGTCTGGGCATACCCTTCCCACTTAGGGCGAAATGCAAAACACACAAGATGATGGACGGAATGCTGCACATTGGCAAACATTCACCCCCAGTCACAGATCTGGGTTTAATCCATCCTTATTTTGCTTCACCACGCCACCCCAGTTCAGACATGGCCATATGCAAATCAGTCTTGACCCTGTGCCTCATGGGAACAGTCCAGACCGAACTGCCAAGCCATGTCTTCCCTGGACCGGAATCAAGCATCCTAGGACCGGTTTCAGGCTATCAGCCTTCATCAGCCAAGATAGCTTGACTCCAGTGGCGTAGTGAGCACGGGACCCACGTCTGGGCATACCCTTCCCACTTAGGGCGAAATGCAAAACACACAAGATGATGGACGGAATGCTGCACATTGGCAAACATTCACCCCCAGTCACAGATCTGGGTTTAATCCATCCTTATTTTGCTTCACCACGCCACCCCAGTTCAGACATGGCCATATGCAAATCAGTCTTGACCCTGTGCCTCATGGGAACAGTCCAGACCGAACTGCCAAGCCATGTCTTCCCTGGACCGGAATCAAGCATCCTAGGACCGGTTTCAGGCTATCAGCCTTCATCAGCCAAGATAGCTTGACTCCAGTGGCGTAGTGAGCACGGGACCCACGTCTGGGCATACCCTTCCCACTTAGGGCGAAATGCAAAACACACAAGATGATGGACGGAATGCTGCACATTGGCAAACATTCACCCCCAGTCACAGATCTGGGTTTAATCCATCCTTATTTTGCTTCACCACGCCACCCCAGTTCAGACATGGCCATATGCAAATCAGTCTTGACCCTGTGCCTCATGGGAACAGTCCAGACCGAACTGCCAAGCCATGTCTTCCCTGGACCGGAATCAAGCATCCTAGGACCGGTTTCAGGCTATCAGCCTTCATCAGCCAAGATAGCTTGACTCCAGTGGCGTAGTGAGCACGGGACCCACGTCTGGGCATACCCTTCCCACTTAGGGCGAAATGCAAAACACACAAGATGATGGACGGAATGCTGCACATTGGCAAACATTCACCCCCAGTCACAGATCTGGGTTTAATCCATCCTTATTTTGCTTCACCACGCCACCCCAGTTCAGACATGGCCATATGCAAATCAGTCTTGACCCTGTGCCTCATGGGAACAGTCCAGACCGAACTGCCAAGCCATGTCTTCCCTGGACCGGAATCAAGCATCCTAGGACCGGTTTCAGGCTATCAGCCTTCATCAGCCAAGATAGCTTGACTCCAGTGGCGTAGTGAGCACGGGACCCACGTCTGGGCATACCCTTCCCACTTAGGGCGAAATGCAAAACACACAAGATGATGGACGGAATGCTGCACATTGGCAAACATTCACCCCCAGTCACAGATCTGGGTTTAATCCATCCTTATTTTGCTTCACCACGCCACCCCAGTTCAGACATGGCCATATGCAAATCAGTCTTGACCCTGTGCCTCATGGGAACAGTCCAGACCGAACTGCCAAGCCATGTCTTCCCTGGACCGGAATCAAGCATCCTAGGACCGGTTTCAGGCTATCAGCCTTCATCAGCCAAGATAGCTTGACTCCAGTGGCGTAGTGAGCACGGGACCCACGTCTGGGCATACCCTTCCCACTTAGGGCGAAATGCAAAACACACAAGATGATGGACGGAATGCTGCACATTGGCAAACATTCACCCCCAGTCACAGATCTGGGTTTAATCCATCCTTATTTTGCTTCACCACGCCACCCCAGTTCAGACATGGCCATATGCAAATCAGTCTTGACCCTGTGCCTCATGGGAACAGTCCAGACCGAACTGCCAAGCCATGTCTTCCCTGGACCGGAATCAAGCATCCTAGGACCGGTTTCAGGCTATCAGCCTTCATCAGCCAAGATAGCTTGACTCCAGTGGCGTAGTGAGCACGGGACCCACGTCTGGGCATACCCTTCCCACTTAGGGCGAAATGCAAAACACACAAGATGATGGACGGAATGCTGCACATTGGCAAACACTCACCCCCAGTCACAGATCTGGGTTTAATCCATCGTTATTTTGCTTCACCACGCCACCCCAGTTCAGACATGGCCATATGCAAATCAGTCTTGACCCTGTGCCTCATGGGAACAGTCCAGACCGAACTGCCAAGCCATGTCTTCCCTGGACCGGAATCAAGCATCCTAGGACCGGTTTCAGGCTATCAGCCTTCATCAGCCAAGATAGCTTGACTCCAGTGGCGTAGTGAGCACGGGACCCACGTCTGGGCATACCCTTCCCACTTAGGGCGAAATGCAAAACACACAAGATGATGGACGGAATGCTGCACATTGGCAAACACTCACCCCCAGTCACAGATCTGGGTTTAATCCATCGTTATTTTGCTTCACCACGCCACCCCAGTTCAGACATGGCCATATGCAAATCAGTCTTGACCCTGTGCCTCATGGGAACAGTCCAGACCGAACTGCCAAGCCATGTCTTCCCTGGACCGGAATCAAGCATCCTAGGACCGGTTTCAGGCTATCAGCCTTCATCAGCCAAGATAGCTTGACTCCAGTGGCGTAGTGAGCACGGGACCCACGTCTGGGCATACCCTTCCCACTTAGGGCGAAATGCAAAACACACAAGATGATGGACGGAATGCTGCACATTGGCAAACACTCACCCCCAGTCACAGATCTGGGTTTAATCCATCGTTATTTTGCTTCACCACGCCACCCCAGTTCAGACATAGCCATATGCAAATCAGTCTTGACCCTGTGCCTCATGGGAACAGTCCAGACCGAACTGCCAAGCCATGTCTTCCCTGGACCGGAATCAAGCATCCTAGGACCGGTTTCAGGCTATCAGCCTTCATCAGCCAAGATAGCTTGACTCCAGTGGCGTAGTGAGCACGGGACCCACGTCTGGGCATACCCTTCCCACTTAGGGCGAAATGCAAAACACACAAGATGATGGACGGAATGCTGCACATTGGCAAACACTCACCCCCAGTCACAGATCTGGGTTTAATCCATCGTTATTTTGCTTCACCACGCCACCCCAGTTCAGACATAGCCATATGCAAATCAGTCTTGACCCTGTGCCTCATGGGAACAGTCCCTAAGTGGGAAGGGTATGCCCAGACGTGGGTCCCGTGCTCACTACGCCACTGGAGTCAAGCTATCCTGGCTGATGAAGGCTGATAGCCTGAAACCGGTCCTAGGATGCTTGATTCCGGTCCAGGGAAGACATGGCTTGGCAGTTCAGTCTGGACTGTTCCCATGAGGCACAGGGTCAAGACTGATTTGCATATGGCTATGTCTGAACTGGGGTGGCGTGGTGAAGCAAAATAACGATGGATTAAACCCAGATCTGTGACTGGGGGTGAATGTTTGCCAATGTGCAGCATTCCGTCCATCATCTTGTGTGTTTTACAAGAGTATATGTGGCTGAAAGCCTGGCTACTAGTGTTCTAAAAAGCAGAAGGTGGACTGAACATAGCACAACTGAGTTAATAATTAAAAGTATTTGTTACGTTATCTTTATTCGGCATATTAGAACAGCCACAAAAGTACCAACATTATCATATAAAAGAGCAAATAAAATAAAATGAAAGTTAAAAATTAAAAGGAGGCAGTCCCACTATTTCCTTAAGCCATAACTAACACACACATTAATTCCCTGAGATATGGGCCCCCCTTTGTGAGAAATACAACATTAAACAGAATAAAGGTCTTAAAGTGCATACAAATAGCTCAGTGCAGTTTTATAATCTCGGATATACGGTGCAAAAGCAGCATAAAAGGCACAGTTTACATAAAACGAAATATTAAAAGGGGGCAGCCCCAGCATTTCCCCGGGTCACAGCTAACACACAATACTTTTCCTGAGATATAAGGCCCCCTTATATAAAGTGCAACATTAAAACAAACATGGGGGTCTTGAAGTGCAAACAGATAACTCAGTGCAGTTGTATAGTCTCTAATATTCTGTGCAATTGGTTTAAGGTAGTAACTCCTTAAATACTTGTAAAAACTACAGAACATCATAAAGTGCTGGGTGCTTTGCTTAGACCAACCATCACAGAGGCAAGGAAATGAATTTGGTGGACATACTCTCATTTTAGGGGAAGGCAACTAGATGATGTACTATGCCCACACATAATCTGATCAGGGCAAAACAGTGCTGAATATTTTTAACAAAGTACAAATAGTGCTGACAACTCTCCTGAAGACTGATTGACATATAAAAGGCAACAGTTTGGTTTCCTCAGATCCTCGCTCATTCTAAGGTCATATCTATACTAAAAAAAAGTTGCTTTAATAAAACCTTTATTAAGAGATATAACTTGTAATGGGTTTTGTAGTACAGACACGTTAAATAAAGTCCTAAAAGATGTAGCTATATAAGAGAGCCAGGAAATCTTGGCAGCATAGTACAAATCAAGATAGTCCAAGATGGCTGATTTAGTGATGCTCGTTTCATTTCTATACCAGATTGAATGTAGGAGTAGTAAAGATTTCAATAAAAGCTGATCTTCCAAAAAACACAACCCGACTTCTTTTTGGGCAATCAGAAATGAAGCTGAGACAGGCAGACATAGCAAAAGTATTCTCTTCAACTTGAAGTGAGTTACTAGGAGTATAACCCCACAACCCCTCCCACATATATCGCAGTGGACATTCCCCTTGCCTTGTAAATATTTCCTTAACAGATCAACAACCCAACCTTTGGGCAAACCTAAAAATCCCATGGCAATTCCTACTCATCTTAGATCTAGCATTACCCACCTGTCTTGGCCATGTAACATTACTCGAGAAGAGGATCCCTAAGTAACAAAAAGAAGGACTCTTTTAATTTGCGAGTCTCCAATAAAAAAGGATCTACACTTATGCACCTTTTTCCCATTGGCCAGAACTTAAGTTTTGGTTTTATTGATAACCATTTTCTTTGAGTTCATAAAGGCCCCAAATGCATCCATCAGCTTTTGCAGGCTGATTGGTGTCCTAGAGATTAAGACAGCATCGTCGGCGTATAACAATATGGGGACTGGACGCCCAGCGACACTGGGTGCATCGGCCTGCAGAACTTGCAGGGCACCATTGACCCCATTGATGAACAGCGAGAACAAGAAAGGGACCAATACACAGCCCTGTCTGATTCCTCTCCGAACCCCAAAAAGTTGGGAACATTCTCCATTGGGGCCATACCGAACCATAGCAGACAAATTTTCATATAGGCGTGCATGAAAACAGATAATCTCTACTGGGGCACCAAGGGAGATCAGAATTGACCAAAGAATGGAATCAAAGGCGCTGCTTAGATTGGTGAAACAGAGAAAAATGGATCCCTTCTTAATCCTGGTGTATTCCACAATCACCAGTTCCAAGTTGCAAATGAAGCCACCAACAACTCAGAAAGAGGTTAGAATGTTTTTGGGACTGGTGGGCAACTGTCTCCAGTGGATACCCAAGTTTTCCCTAGTGGCCAAGCCTTTATAGAGTCTGACACACAAGGATGTGTCAGATCAGGTACCTTGGGACAATGACTGATTGAATTTCTGGAGTTGAGAGAAAGTCATTGTCGCACCCCTGCACTAGGAATGCCTGATTATAACAAAGCGTTTTCCTTCTTCTGCGCTCTCTCAGTACCAACACAAACACATGGGAATGCCCGTAAGCCTGTGGCCTAGTTTTCCAGCTACCTTAGATCCAGTAGCAGCGGTTCTGCCTGGCTGTCTTAAAGCAGTGGAGGCCACAATTGTCAGCATAGAGAGGTGTGAAGGCATTGTCATGGGTCATCCTTTAACAGTGTACGTGCCTCACTCTGTGGAAATACTGCTGACGTGCACCCTCACTCAGCATTTGATGAACAGTCGCTTGACCCGCTCTGAGCAGATCATACTTGCGGCTGAAAACGTCACGTTGAAGAGGTGTTCTGTTTTAAATCCTACTACATTGTTACCTATTCCTGATGTTGATCAAAGTGAACTGAAGCATGACTGTCTTGATGTCACTGAACTATGCACCAAGCCAAAACCTGATATTCAAGATGAGCCCCTACCTGAATCTGATTTTGCATTGTTTGTGGATGGCTTGTGTTTGCAAGATCATGAAGGAAATTTGCGAGCATCTTATGCGGTTTACACAGTTTCAGGAATAGTAGACGTTCGGGCTCCCAAATGTATATTTAGCACAAGTGGCTGATATGATGAGTGTGAGAGATTGTTATGTGAGCACACAGTTGCCTGCCTCAGTAGTTGAGAGCACCACCTACCATCACATACCTTTGACATATGGGATTACATGTTGTCTTTTGATGACTTTATTCTATGGACAAGGTAGTTTTCAATATTATTTTTTGAATTTTGATTTAGTACTGCCAGAAATTCCGATTTTGAAGCATTTTAATAAGAATCCTTATTTTAAGGGGGCAGAATTTGCAGGTAAATGCTTTGCATCTCTTAAAACGCTAGATACAGCTTATGCTCACAGACACAATCTGACTTGTTCAATGTTTGATGTGTAGGAGAAATTTCTGAATTTAGTGGAGAATAGCTAGAGAGACCTGAATACTCAAGCTGAAACTGGTAAGAGTGCAGAAAATCACAAATGGGGTAGCGAAGAACCCAAACAGCAAGAATAGGGAATTCTACCTGCCCTTGCTTTAGATTGGATGCTTAAGGTAAAAGAGTGCATACATGTTGATCAGAGTTATTTTGATCCAATTTTTCTTAGGGGAGAGTGATTGTGAACATGTGTTTGAAGCGAGAGGAAGGAATCTCGTTATCTGGAAGGAAAGGATCCTGTGATTCCTGGAGTATATTTCATTTGTGGACAAAATGCATATTTCAAATTACCTTTTGGATGGCATGGCACATGCTATCTTGGTATAGTGTTTCGAAACATTTACCATGTTGAGCATTTTGATGATCCCGTATGGGATAAGAAACACAAGACAAAATTAGGTGTTAGTGCAGCTGAAGTAGTAGGTGACATTTGTGGTGCCATCATTCCATCTGTAGGTGTGATCTTGAATGATCTGAAAATTAGGATGTGTGTACAATAGTGGATAGATTAGCCACTAGTACTGCAAATTCTCTACTGCTTATAAATATGGAAATGGTATCGATTAGATCAATGGTTTTACAGAATAGACCTTCTACTCTCAAAGGAGGGCGGAGTCTGTCAGATGCTCAAAGCCCTACAATGCTGTACTTATATACCTGATGAGATATATCTGAGTTGATGAAGGAATTCAAAGGGTTGAAAGCAACAGGAGATTGGGAAGCCATTGGAAATGGATTGTCTGCTGCGAGAAAATGGTTAGGCAATTTGGAAAGTGGAATATTGTGTGCTATCTTGAAGGCCATTTTGATAATTGCTCTTTGTGTGACATTCCTGTTCTTGTTCAAAGGAGATAGATATGTTCAAGTTAGGCAGGGAGTGAAGAGAAAAAAGTAGATGTAGAGCTAGAGGAGAGTCAGGATAGATACGATAATTATATGAAACGTCTCAAGGATTCAAGATGACCACACAGTTTTAGCTGGTTCATCTGATATGATTAGATTGTTATCTGTGATGGCTTGATACACCATCAGAGGCTGGGTCTGAAGCAGCATAAAATTAGCTCTACCCTCATTATTATTGATTTGGCCACATATGTATATTGAGGCCTTATTCATTCATGAGAAATAATGTAACCCACAAGAGAAAAGTGCACTTAAAGCCACATATGAAGTACACGTACTAAGTAATCATGACATTTATAAACGTGTGTGTTCGCTAAGCTTTGTTTTCAGTAATAACGAGTTATAGCTTACATGCATTTATAAGAAGATGTTTTGCTTTTGCTATATAATGGAATATGCATACATGAACTGCAATTACTTTTATAGTGACTGTTCGTGTATTGGCATTTATTTAGTTATAATGTGTATTGAAGTTTTGAATTTGTTAACTTGACCAAAGGTCTTAAACATTTGGTTTTCACAACACCTAACTTTTAACGTGAATGTTTTCTCGGGTGGAGTGTTTTTCTCTCCTTTCCAAGTGCCTGATACTATGACCTAATGAATGGAAAGTAGGCTCTTTTGTGCGAAACAGATAAAGAAGCGAGAAGGGAGTCATGGGTGAAAGAAATTATGGCCAGAGTGGAGGCTTACTGTCTGTGTGGAATGAAGGAAGGAATTCAAGGTCAACTTGAGATATGTGGATCAAAGGAGAAAGAGTTATTGATGTGTATTCAAAATGTACATCAAAGAATAAGGAATTAGGACTGTGTTTTGCTAGAATATTGTTTGAAGGTGGTCTTTAATTGGGACCGTGACAATAATTTAGAAGGGTCTTTGAGGGTATAACTAGGCAATGTTCTGTGGCGTTGAACACACTACGCTGAGGCTTCTTTAGGATAGGAGAGGTTTAGACCTCTGTGCCTTACATTCGATGCTTTATTCTCGTTGTATGGCTTCATGCTATTCAATACTTATTTTTTAGAAACTTATACTAAAGTTTCATGCTGACATCTTTCTCTTTATTTTGTGGATCTAATTGAAGCTTAGTTTAGCATTTTTAGTGTAGTTAAATTGAGGAATTAGAAATCTTCATGCATCATAGACAGGAAGATTGGACGTTTCAATCTTTTCATTCTGCCGTGCTCCTATTACTATGTACCATCACTATTGAGGTTCTCATTGGTTATTTACAATGAGAAATAATTTTGTTCGCAGAGTTGGAAGTCCTTTGATAATTCTGTATTTCTATGCGATGTTTGAGACTGCTTTATATTACGTTGGCTTTGAATCTGTAATAAATCCATGTTTAATCTGACTTCCCCACTTGGAGGTTTACTGTGTAGCTAAATGGGTTGCATAGTATTGGTGAATTGAATTGAAACCTAACTCCTTTATTCCTCAAGCTCTGTAAAAAGATCAGAGTTGGAGGGGACAAAAAGGGCTCAAATCCCTTCCGCTGGAGCAGTGCCATGTGGTTAGCAATATCCTGCTGCAACTGTTTAGAAAACAAGACATGGCCACAAAAGGCATAAAGTAAATGATCCCTCAATCAAGTGCATGAAAAACATGGGCATATTTATTGGCTGGATGGAGACAACACAATTGTCATTGAATACATTTTTTTTAAAAAGAGCGTGAAGATCAATGAATTGGATGCAAAAAACTATTTTAAAGACACAAATCCACGAATCACTCTTAACCACACCTTCCTCAGATTCCACAAAGCACACTGTTCTAAGAAAATGTATTCCAATATTTTAAGGGACCTTAACTTGGAAGTTGGAGGGGATCTGTGGCCTAGTATTATCCTCTCTCGAGAGGCTCCTCTTGAATGAAGTTATTTTGAATACAGCTGCACCTATCCAAGATGCTAGGCCATTGTTAATAATATTAACAAATGAGATAAAAGGGGGAAAAAGGTAACGAGCAGCCAAAGTTTGTTCCTTATGCTAAAGAAAAGATTCAGATACCTGGAAATTTTCATACATTGAGATAACAGTCCAGGTGATGGTGTACGAGGATTCTTTTTTTATTCGAACACCACTTTAATTATTAAAGACAATCCAAGATGAGGCGTGGCTACGTCGTGCTGCGGAATGGCCACCTTCTGAAGGGGCTCCGCAGACCAGGCTTCCTTATCCTTGACAATCGCAGCTTATACGTGGAATCTACGAATGCCAAACAACGCAACCAGCTGCTAATCTGGCTCGCACTGCCTGTGCAAAATCTGAAAGTCGGAGACTGAGTGAAAGAGGAGATATCCGACTCGACTCATTGCGGCCTGGAAGGGGAGGCATCATGGCCACCGCGCACCAACAGAAAACGTGAACAGACCAGCGAGCTCTTGGAGCCCCAGGCGACACTAAACGCGCCGGGCCGTGCCTCCGGAGGAGTCGGAGATAAACATATCGGACGGGATCAAGAGTCCGGCACTTCATATACCCCGCGACTGCTTCTGCGGCAGGTGGTACGCTCCGGCATCGGGGGCTGAGAGGCCGGCGTGTCTTTGGGCGTGAACTGGGCCTGGAGGCGGGGAGCTGATCAGGCCACTGGACGTCGGAGCCCATTGGGCCACCGCGGATGCAAAACGCACCAGACGAGCTGGCCTGAAAGAAAGGAAGACCCGGTGCAGCTGTGGGTTGCGGTGAGTGTGAGCCGGGGTTCTCGGGTGGTGCAGGAGCGCGCACACTCCTACTACACAGACTCAAGCCCCAATCGGTTTTCTGCACCGAGGGGGGCTGTGCTGTGGTGGGCGGCGTGATCGGCCCACGCCGAGGCGACCCCTGGCCGCGCTGACCCATTGCTAGTCTAGTGCACAAGGTTGTACGCCCGGGTGAGTGGGGGAATTGAGCAGGCCTCTGTCTTCCCCTTCACGCCTCCTGCGCTTGAGTTTTGGACGCGGGGTCTGATCTGGGAGTATGAGTGCCTTTCGTTCCGGGCCTGCTCGGGCGACAATAGGCGCATAAGTACCGGCCTCAATCCACTCCACTGCGCGATAGTTGGTTCCCACCCCCACTGAGGCAAGCAGGGTGCCTTCTCAAGAGCCATAAACCTGAGACATCTACACATACCTGCATGATACAAGGCAGATAAAGCAGATTCAGCAGACTACGCCACTCTTATGTAAGGGAGAACACCGAAGCAGCGCTGCCACCCTGCATTGGTCCCACGTCATCCGGTACTCCCATTACTTCCCTTTGCATACACAACGCCTGTTCCAATGGGGAAAGGTGAAGCCAAACAGGCGAAGCTGCCCTTTGAAAACAAGCGCCAAACCAGAACGAATGACACGGGCACTGAGCTGGACACTGCGCAAGGGTCCAAAGAACACATGGAGCAACAGGAAGAAGACCTGCGCACTACCTTGCTGGACGTGCGCTCCAGTATCAAAACAGTAGATAACAAGATAGATGCTCTCGCCTCCAATCTTGATATAGTCAAAAAACGTGTAGACGCTCATGAGGGACGGCTTGACACTCTAGAGAACAGGTTGTCGGATAGCCAAGACTCTCATGCTGAATCCAAAATGCAAATCCTCAACATGGAAAAAGTGTTGGCTGTGATAAAAGCCAAAAATGAGGATTTAGAGGCGCGCTCTCGGCGCAACAACCTACGTATTATTGGGCTGCCGGAATCAACTGCCATCCCGAAGATGGAACCATACATAGAAGACTTACTACAGGATCTATTTGGGCCAGCTCTCTCGCAAGTTATGATCGTTGAGAGGGTGCATCATTCATTAGGCCCTAGACCCCCGCCTGGTGCCCCGCCGTGTCCAATAATCGCACGACTTTTGAACTATAGGGACAGGGATGCAATCCTCAGAGCAGCTAGGGAAAAGAGCCCTATAACACATCAAGGAAACTCCCTTTCCTTTTTTCCCGACTACACGCCCACTGTCCAAGCAGCACGCAGGGAGTTCACGCCAGCGAAACGCATCCTGCAAAATGCCTCCATTTCCTATGCTATGTTATATCCAGTCAAGCTCAAAATTACATTTGATGGAAAGGTGCAATTTCAGCCCTTAAGTACGCCAAACACATAAGTGCAAGAAAGTCACCATCGCATTCCTCACAACAAACTGTATCGGAACAGAACTTAAGTGATAATGATTGATATGCATCTTGAGTGAAACTGCACCTAATCACGCAAGTTGACTTATAATTGTGTTAATTACAATAATGTCGTTCGTTGTTTCAGCCACAGTAGAATATGGTCCACTGTTCATGGTAATATAAGAGTGTATGCTCTTCCTCTGGCAGATTCCGTATCACACGCCAAAGCCTGGTCACCCTGCCTTGAGGCAGGTTATAGCCGACATCCCTAGCCCCACAGGGAGATCTCCCATGTGCCTTTGTTTTGTTAAAAGGTTGTTTCTAGGGTGGGGGGTTGGTCATGAGTCACAACCTGATTGGGAGGTTGTTGTGGGGGGTGGGTGGAACGGGGGGAACATAGTATATTTAGACGCATGGTTCTTAACTGCGCAGCATATATATGAAGTGAATAGCACCTTTGTTTCTCTTACAGCTCAGTTTAACTTTTATCCTTCACACAATGTACAGCAAGGAAATATTGTTTTTTCTATACTTTGTGATGTTCTAATGTGCGCTCTTCTTACACAGACAAGTTTCACACACCTTATATACTGAGAAATGACTGAGACCAAATTGCTCACATGGAACGTGCGTGGGCTTAATGATTTTAGGAAAGCACGGTTGATACATACATACTTAAGTAGGCACCGCATAGATGTGTGCTTCCTCCAAGAAACTCATTTGAAATATGACTCGGACCCTAAACTAAAGAATAGATATTGGGGTGAGATCCACTCGGCCCCCTACTCTAATTACGCTAGGGGGGTTTCGATATTGATCCGGCGGGGTCTTGGCTGGTCAACCACACACATACAGAAGGACCCTGATGGGCGTTATCTTATTTTAACAGGTACCCTCATGACAACTAAGGCCACCTTAGTGGCAATCTACGGTCCAAATGTGGATGATCCACAAATCTTCCTCAATATATGGGCCAAAATAATGGCACTAGGAGGAGACACGATAATTTGGGATGGGGACTTTAAAGTCACTCTTAACAATGACTGGGACAGAATAGGTGCTGCTCGCAACCCACATCCCAAGGCAGCCCTACACCTCAATAACATTATTCTGGAGCACGGTCTTATGGATATCTGGCGAAGCAGGAACCCAACCACGAGGGAGAGAACATGTATTACTTCGCAACATAATGCCTGGTCCAGGATAGACTACTGGTTAGTCACATGTGATGTTGCGCCATGGACCATAGACACTTTACACCTAGCACGCACGCTATCCGACCACGCCCCAGTGGTACTGCACTAGAAGATACCTCAAACATTACCCCGCGCATTCAGCTGGCGCCTTCCACCACACGCGCTCCTGGATTCCGTATTCAGAGAAGAGATCAGAACTGACATTACACAATATTTCTCCACTATTGAAGGGTCGGTGGACTCACCTTCGATGCTATGGGAAGCGTTCAAGGTAGTGATTCGAGGGGCCTGCATATCCAGGCAATCAGGGGTGCTGAGTTCTATTCGGTCTATTATAGTAAAACTTGAGCAAGAAATCAAATCCGCGGAGCAACTGTTTTTTCAGACTAGGGAGCCCAGACACCTGGCAACAATACGAGGGAAAATTTCAGAATTTGAAGACGAGGCAGATAGGGAGACCCGATTCTTGGGGAAACATGCAAGAGCACGTAGCTATGGGGAGGGAGACAGGCCTGGCAAAACCCTTGCTAATGCACTCAGACAGCGCACTTCTCCCTCCTTCATAGCCGAGTTAATGGATGAGGACGAATACCCCATTAGAGGGCAAGAGGCTACGCATGAATATCTTACAAAATATTATTCTTCATTATATACAGCAACTCAAAGTTCACCCCACCCCAAACTTGGTGAATATTTAGAATCATTAGAACTATTCTGGTTAAGTGACGCCCACAGAGCTTACCTGGACGAACCTTTTACAATAGCAGACATCACACAAGTTATTAGCAATTTACCTGGCGAAAAGGCACCTGGGCTAGATGGTCTGACCACCACATTTTATAAAATTTATACGGAGGAGCTGGTGCCCCGACTGTTGGATGCCTATCAGGAGTCGTTGGAGGTAGGAATCCTCCCACCGCCTATGCGGGAAGCTGTAATTATTTCCCTTCTGAAACCAGACAAGGCATCCAATATCTGTGACTCATATAGACCCCTGTCGTTAATCAATGTGGATGCTAAGATCCTAGCCAGACTAATAGCCAACCGGCTACAGCTACTATTACCGCTCATAGCTAGGCCAGACCAATCAGGATTCTTCCCGGGTAGGTCAACAGCTCACAATTTGCGCACATTCTTCGCCACGGTGCACCAGCTTGACCCCCAACTCCCTGCCATTGCAGTGTTTCTTGATGCAACCAAGGCGTTTGATTCCTTGGAGTGGCCTTTCTTGTTCACGATACTACCTAGATTAGGATTCAGTCCCAACTTTATCAAACTAATAGGCCTGCTCTATACTAAGCCCACAGCCCGACTCAGAGCAAATAATCTAATATCGGAGCCATTCTGTATAACTCGTGGCACCAGGCAAGGATGCCCACTCTCGCCACTGCTGCTCGCAGTGGCGATGGAGCCTTTAGCGGCCAAAATTCGCCAGCACCACACCACTCGTGGTTTGGGATTCACAGACAGAGGTCTAATAATATCAATGTATGCAGACGATATAACATTATATATTCGCAAACCAGATGAAAACCTTAACCCCGTGCTGAGAGAAGTCCTTCGCTTTGGGGGACTGTCTGGCATACTGATCAACTGGTCAAAATCCTCTATTTTACCTCTGACTGGGGCCCCGCTGGCAACTGACTTGGAATTCCCACTTAAATGGGTAGACGGTACTGTAAAATACCTGGGGGTGTGGCTTAGTAGGGACTTACAGGACATATGGCGAATTAACTTTGGCAAGTTACTGGACTGGTTGGAGCGCAAATCAAAAATCTGGGCTGCTCTGCCTTTGTCCATAGCTGGCAGAATCGCTATCACCAAGATGATAGTACTTCCTAAATCTTTATACATATTCGTTAAAATACCCATACCTTTAACCAAGGCCTTTTTTAACTCCCTGCGCTCTTTGGTGATTACATTGATTTGGGCCGGCAAACAACCTTGCGTGAGCTGGGAACTGCTGACATGCCCGCTATCTGGGGGTGGAATGGGTGCGCCTGACTTTGAACTATACGCATTATGTGCACAAGCCCAATTCCTTCATTTCTGGATACATCCCACCCCGTTCCAGACACACGTGGCCATTGAAACAGATGTGGCTGACCCCACCCCTCTACACGTGGCTGTGTATAAGCCAAATCACAGATCGGCCAATGAAATAAATACTGTTGAAACCTTGCGTTGGGCCTGGGAAGGTTTAAGAAAACGAGTCGGTACTCCACTGCTCTACGCACCCTCCACTCCAGTTGCGCATCACCCACATTTTCCCTTTCTTAATGATAGGGGTTCCATAACACGGGCATGTAGCATGGACATTTCCACATTGGGGGACCTGTACCCACAGGACACATTTTTAGAGCAGCCACAACAACGGGAAGACACTCAAACTCCACTTCTGAACTTATTCCTTTATTTTCAACTCTGAGCCACTTGCAAGACAATTGACTCGACATTCCCAGCCCCCCCAGATATAATGAAGCCGCTAAAGCATCTATTAACCACACCATCACCTCGTAGATTAATTACTAGATTATATAACATCATGCAAACAAACACCCCATGGGTTACCCCTAAGGCACTAACACAATGGAGGACCGACCTCGAAGAACTACCTACAGATGAGCAATGATCATTTTGTTGCTCACAGCTGAGATATCTATCCCCGAACAATAAGCTGAGACTTATCCATTTCAAATTCATACATAGGGTGTATCGTCCCCCCATGCAGTTGCACAAACTAGGGTTACGCCCGGATTCGCGCTGCTGGAAATGCAAACGTGAAGCCGCAGCCTTTCTGCACATTGCGTGGAGTTGCCCGCCCATTGCTGAATTTTGGAAGGAGGTATATGATACTATACAAGCTGTCACTGGATTGTCACTGGAATGCACCCCACTGGTGGCACTGTTGGGATATGTGGGGGATATCCCACTTGGAAAACGTCGCTTGGTGGCCATGATGCTGCTACTTGCAAAGCGTAGACTAGCCATACACTGGGGTGCCCCAAGAGCCCCCCGGGTCGCTGCGTGGGTGCGGGATGTTGCCTACTGTCAGGAGCAGTTGGCCGCATTCTGGGACCTAATGCCGATGGCATCTCGACCACGGGACATATGGGAACCTTTCACTACCTGGCTCAGTGGACGGGGTGCGGACCTCCCAGATGACTCTAATCAAGTGCCAGTTGTCTCCCTGTCAAGGTCGCCCCAATAACTGCCCCAACACTTGCCAATCTGTACAAATATCCCTTAAATATATGGGTTCGCCTAATCCGCAACACGTGATAAGGTTGATCATGGCCAACCTCCCCTTCCCCATTCACGGAGCCTCAAACCCTGGACTTGTCTAGCCCACAGCAAACAGTGCTATGTTCCAGTCACCATAACTGTGTAAATTATGATGATGTATTACATGGATTTAGTTTTCTTTTTCCTTTAAAAGAACAAGACGCACTGGAGCAACGCACTTGCTTTTTATTCAATACTGATGTTTCACAATTTCTGTAATGCTGTAGCTTTGAGTAATGCTGTGTAGTATTAATGTACAAATGTGCCTATATCATGTATACGCCTGAACAAAATTTCAATATATATAATTAAAAAAAAAAAACAATCCAAGACAATTTGTAGATTTTTAATCCCATCCCATGTTTAAAAAGTACAAGTTGTCATGGTATTGTTACATCTGTGCCAAAAAAGGAGTTGAGAGCTTACCGTGAGCCCTCTGTGAGCTGAAGAGGAAGCAGCATTGATCGCTTTGTTACGCGGCATATTCTGAGACACTGCACTCAGGATATGGCTGATGCCTGCACTACCAGGACTGCCTGAGTGCCACTGAACTTGCAGTGGCCTGGAGGGGTATTCCCTAGACTGTCAGGAGCACAGGAGGAGAATGGCGGCAGCAGGATTGTGGAACGCAGGGAGGAGTGAAAGATGATGAACTCGGCCGCTCATTTGCTTCCCAAGTGAACAATATGCTTCCCACAATTAGGGCATGGTCAAGCATTATAACATGTTGTTTGCCCAAATAAAGAGGAAGTAGGCATGGCGAACTGTAAAGTATACAGGTGCAATTAATGTAATTTCATGAATTTTGAGTTAAGCTTGTAACACAAAATTTCTGAAATTATGTCATTACGCCACTTTGCATAATTACACCCCATTCACAGTAAAACATTTACAGCGAATGTGTCATTTGCTGCATAAAATGTACGCAAATACAAGGGAATAACAGAATGCGAGAGCCTATTGTTTGCAGTGCTTTCTTTTTTTACACAATTTTTTAGCACGAAATGCTTCCACATGTAAAAAATTGATGCAAGGACGCATTTTGTGCTAAAATATCATGTGAAGACAGATTTGCATTTCATGTAATTTTGCATAATTTTGCCAAAATTTTGTTTAATTACTCAAAAGCAAATTGCACAAATATATCAAACCCTTAGAAGCAAGGTGTTTTTCCGTTAAATCAGCTTCTGTTACAACCACATATAAGGAGGCAGTACTAATGAATGAAATGAAATTAAAAATGAATTTATAAAGCACATTAAACCCGAGGGTATCTAAGTGATATGCCCGAAAAACAGAGCGAAGCACAGAAAATCCAGAGAGCCCATGATGAGAAAAGCTATGTTTTTAATGATTTCTTGAATGAGGCAAAGCAGTCAAGTCTAGCGATGTGGGCGGGCAGGGAATTCCATTACTTGGCAGCAGGCCCAGAGATGGACCAACTGACCCATCTGACTTTCCGGAACCTGGGCATGGAGACTTTCCTTGCTGAAGAGGACCTAAGTGACATACTTGGAGTATACCAGCTGTAGAGAGAGGAGAGATGTTGGACCCTTTGTGATGGAGAGCGAGGAAGACTAGGCAAAAAGCCTTAAAAACCATGCGTTTCCTCACAGGAAGCCAACACAGCTAATGTCATCTCTGACAGACACTCGTTTGGTAGTGTTAAAAATAAGGCACGCAGCTGCCTTTTGCACCACTTGTAGCTTGTTAAGTGAGGAGGCATTAATACTCAGATAGAGGGCATTGCAGTAATCTAGTCTGGAGGAGACTAAAGCAATGGCCATCGAGTGACGCAATACAACTGAAATAAAAGGAAAGACTATGTGAAAGCAAGTACTCGTGATATGATTAACTTGTGAGTCAAAGTTCAGGGAGGTGTTGAAGATTACTCCAAGATTTTTGCCCACTTTAACAGGCGTAGGTAAAGGGCCACATTCCTCAGGCAACCAATAGCAGGATCAGATGGATTCTTGTGCACAAAACACCAGCACCTCAGTTTTTTCCGTGTTCAGTTTTAGAAAATGTTCTTTCATCCAGATGTTAATCTTGGTCATGCAAAGATGAAACTTGTTAGCTACTAAGGGCTTTCCCTCTGACACCTGCCTGATGAAGGCGCAGAATTATGCGCACAGGGGCGACGGTGTCGTAAAGGTTGCCGACAAATCTAGCAGCACCAAGACAGTCACCCCATCCTGATCCACCTGGTATTTGATACTCTCCGTAGCGGCCACCAGTGCAGTTTCTGTGCTGTGACCACTTCTAAAGCTATTTTGTGAAGGGTCCAGAATGTCACATGTCTCAATGAGCATCACTAATTCCTGATTAAGGTATTTCTCCAGGATTTTGGCAGGTGTATGCAGAAGCGAAACAGGATGAAAGTTCTTCATATCATCAGGATCAACGTCAGGCTTTTTTTGAAGAGGGATTACAGTAGCCTCCTTCCAAGATTGAGGGAAAGCCTCAGAATCAAGGGCATGATTGAGTACATGCTGTAAAGTTTTGGCAACGCAATCAGGTGCCAGTTGCAGAATTTTAGGTGCACAGGGGTCCACCAGGGACCCTGATCTAAGGCTCATGAGAAGTTCCTTAGTTTTCTGCTCGGAAATAGTGAAGAATGTGCCGCAACACATTTGCTCTCCAATTTTTCATTGCATTCTTTGTCCTCTTGCTTACATTTTTGGCCAGCAGCCCATTCTCCATTGGGTCATGTGAGGATGTCACCGTTGTGATGGAGTACACTCTCTGCCAAACTCTAAGACAGATTAGAACATTGGAATGTTGGGAGCTCCATTGAAAACAATGGAGGAGCTCCGGGCTTATAATGGCTGGTATAAGCCCGGAGCTCCAACATTCCAATGATTGTCTTTTTGTTTCTCCATTTTTAATTTAGAACATTCTACCCTTAGTGGGTGGAATGTTCTAATAGCCTTATAGCCCTTCTGCCTCCGGCTATACCGGTTGTTAAAGGCCCTCTCCCTCGTTATAGGCCCTCGCGTGCGGCTCGGGCCTATAACTCGGGATCAGGGCCTTTAACAGCCGGTATAGCCCTCGGCAGCGGGCTATAAGGCTATAGCCTACATCTTCCTTTCAGCACTCTACTATTAATTGTTGTGTAAACTCCTTATCCATCTCTGACCATTATTTACTATAGCCTTATAGCCCGCTGCCGAGGGCTATACCGGCTGTTAAAGGCCCTGATCCCGAGTTATAGGCCCGAGCCGCAGGCGAGGGCCTATAACGAGGGAGAGGGCCTTTAACAGCCGGTATAGCCGGAGGCAGAAGGGCTATAAGGCTATTAGAACATTCCACCCACTAAGGGTAGAATGTTCTAAATTAAAAATGGAGAAACAAAAAGACAATCATTGGAATGTTGGAGCTCCGGGCTTATACCAGCCATTATAAGCCCAGAGCTACTCCATTGTTTTCAATGGAGCTCCCAACATTCCAATGTTCTAATTATGCTTTGTGCTTCCTTGATAGCAGCAGTTCACTTAATATGCCATGGTGGTATGCTGGTACAAGAAAATCAGTATAAATATTTTCAGAGCTTTTCCCCAAGTCTCAGGTTTAAAAAAAAAAAAAAAAAAAAGTGGATTCACAGTCTGAAATAAATGCAAGTTCGCTGCTGACATAGCAATGAATAATTAAGGGACGGTAAAATATTGAAACTCTTCCCCGACATTTTAGTTAAAATGTACTTTTATTTCTTAAATACACATGATTTAAAGATATGTTGGCTGGATTTTCATGAACGTTCAAATTATTAGTTTAAATGCCCGAAATGAATACATTCAATAGCATTTAAGCCCAGGATTAACCGATATTAACATGTTAGAAGTTGAAGAATCAGATAAACAGGTACTTGTGAATATTCCTTTTTTGTTTTTTGAGAGCACACACTGCGAT
Source organism: Calotriton arnoldi (assembly GCA_963921515.1). Taxonomy (NCBI): domain Eukaryota; kingdom Metazoa; phylum Chordata; class Amphibia; order Caudata; family Salamandridae; genus Calotriton; species Calotriton arnoldi. The sequence goes on along the minus strand of CAWUFW010002404.1, from coordinate 1,836,420 downwards.
GTCAATCAGCCTGCTCTCCTTGTATCACTTCCATCATAACTTCCAAATGTAGCGTTCAAATAAGATTATCACGTCTTTAGAGGATATCTTCTTGCAAAATCAGATCTGTTACCTAGAACACTCCCTCTCTTCCATATCGTAATGCTTTTGTTTCAATTTAAAGTACCAAAAATAATATGTGATTTAAACATTAAATGATGTGAATAATAAAAAGTTAACAAAAGAGTAATGAAAGCATAATACGTTACCTAAAAATATCAAAAATCAACTTAGCGGTTTGTACATCTTCAAACGAGCTTACAAGGCGACACCAGTGGTGTTTCACGAAAAAAACCTAACGCCATTCCAAGGAAAAGAAACCTGAACCAGCGATACCGTGTACATTTTTAGTAGGTTTTGGCAATCTTTTTAGTATTTATGTCGTAATTGCTTTTCTGCCAATGTTCATTTTTTTCTGACCAAATGGTGGCTGTCGTCCCAGTTAAAATTGCAATGAAAACATAAATGGTACATTTTAATTAAAGAAAAACAGACCATCATTTTGATGTTGAATAAAGTTTCATCTGTTTACATCTAGCGCTTCGAGCAAAAACGGAGGGTTTCAAGCCTTTCCTTAGCAGCCGACGTAAAATATATTATTATTACCCAAGATGATAATGGTGAAAAGCATTTAAAACAACAAAGAAAAGCTTGTTATTCACAGGTACCTCTCGAATCACAGCCTAATTCAATGGTTGCTAACTCTACCCAAACATCTCAAGTCCGCAAATTAGGAATCAAGCCCAACCACAGCCTGACCCGCAAGTCCAATCACTCACTAGCCATAGCAACGATCCCCCTGTGGGAAATCAGGTGCCTGGTAGCCCTGTGAACTTGTACCTGGTAGCGGAGTTGCCCCCAGCTGCCCTAGGGAGGATGTGAAGATATCATCAGCTCAACCAGCTCCAGGATGCTCGAGTCATTGCCTCAGGTAGCTGTGCCCACAACACCACAGATGGGCACCAGGTTTCGCCAATAGGAAAAGTGAACTAGTCACACTGTCGACAAGTGTCAAACTGCATTCAAATAAAGTCTGTATCCAGCTCCTCTTAAAAGGAAAACTTGCTTCAAGGGCTCCCCTTTTTAGGTCTCGCCTGAGCCAGCGCGCATTTGTTGCACTGCGAGGCTTATTGTAAGGACTTCCATCTGGCACATCTTTTCCTTGTGTTGTTTTTTTTTCTGGCCACGCATTTGATTGGCCATTTGCGTAAGGCTTCCACAAAAGAAAGCACGCAAATGGCCAAAGGCTCAGGTATGTCCCGCCTTCTCTTTAAATGTTCCCTCCCATAGCCTATGGTTCTCGGGAGCGAGCAGGGGCACACAGGCTGCCAGCTGGCTGCTGCTCGCTCCCGAGCTCCCTAGGACTGCACTCCTCCCCTCTCACTCCATCAGGCCATGCCGTGTCACATGACACTTCTCCCGCGGCTGCTGCTCGCTCCCGGTCTGGTTTTATTCTGCCGCATCTCCCTCCCCGTGAAGTCGCGCAGAGCTCTACGTCCTAGTATTTCGTTTCTAGCCTTTCTCTTACTCTTTGCGCGCAGACCACCGGGGCTGTACTGTAGCCTTTTCTCTTTTCCTTGCTCTCGGTTATTTCTTGCCTGCCGTCAGGTTTTGCTCCCCCTCCTCGCTTCCTCTCTGATGCTGCGAGCTAGTGTGGCCTCCCCAGGGGAGCCTCGGCCCCTGGACGGAAGAAAATTAAGTTACTAATTTCCTCTGCGAGTTCTATCATTGTGACAGCAGCCTCTCTTCACCCGGCCCCTCCCGCCGGCGCTGTCAGCCTTGCCTCTGTCTCCAAGCCCCACGGACTTCATCTCCCAGCCCCTCTGTCTCTGACACTCTGTGCCTCAGACTTCCTCTGTCTCTATTTTCCCCCAGTGTCTCAGACTCCCTACTCCAGTGCGCACAATCTCTTTTCTCAGACACGTACTTTGCCTCAGACTCTTTACCTTCTTTTCTCTCGTATTCTGCCCACAGTGTGTCTCAGACTCTGTGTATCTGACTCTTTTACCAGCCTCTTGCGCTCTGTCTGTGTCAGACTCTGTCGCAGGGGCTCATCATCTCTCAGACTCTCTATCCCACCCCCAGTGTATATCTTCATCTAGCGTGTCTCAGACTCTCTGTCGCAGGCGCTCCTCATCTCGCAGACTCTTTACCCCGGCCTGTCTTTCTCCCTCTTTGCCCAGTCTGTTTCTGATTCCCTGCTCCTCAGACGTTCTCCATCTCTCACTCTCTCTCCCAGTCCCAGTGTATATCTTCATCTAGCTTGTCTCAGACTCTCTCTGTCGCAGGCGCTTCTCCTCTCTCAGATTCACCATCCCCGGCCTGTCTCTCACGCTCGGACTCTCTGTGCCTCAGTCTTTCTCCATATTCCAGACACTCTTTCCCTCGTCCCCCAGTCCGTCTCAAACTCTGCGTGCCACAGACATCAGTACGCTGACTCTCTCTATTTCTCAGACACACTCTGTGGCCTCAGACTCGTTATTTCTTTCTCTCTGTCCACAGTGTCTCCGAGTCTCTTTGTGACCCAGACGTTTCTCCTCTCCCAGACTCTGTCCCTCTCTCTCTGTTCCCCAGCCTCCCTCAGCATCTCTCTTTGTCACAGACCCTCCTCTTGTCTCCAAATACCTCCGGCTCGCTGCCTCTCTTTGTACCCTCAGGTTATGCGTCTCTTTATCCATGAGACTCCAGTGTTCCTCCAGTCTCTCTCCCCCTCTCTCTCTCTTTCTGTCCTAGACGCTCTCAAGCACTCTGTGACCCCACCTCTCCACCAACCATTGTCTCTCTCGCCCTGTCTCCCCCGTCCCCCCTCTCTGTGTGTGCGCCCCTCTGTTTCCTCTTTGACTGTGTCCCTCTTCTCTCCCATTGTCCTCTTTTCAGTAGCCTCCCTCCCCCCCCCCCTTCTCTGACTCGCATTTCTCCGACTGGTCCTTTGCCCTGTGGTCTGTCTGTGACCCATAGTCACAGCGTTTCTGCATTTTCTCACTATGGCTATCATCTCGTCAAAACACACACACACACTTTTATTGTGAACTCTCTTTCTCCCTTCAGCTCAATGTCTTTACCCTTCTTTCTCTCTCTTTCCTGTACTTGCGCGCCCTTTCTCCCACTCCCTCACACACACTCTATCGTAACAAAAATGCTTAACACTTTTTATTATAACTTTTCAACATGATGTACACAATGCTCTACAACATAGCCAAAAGTTCTGGCTAAACACATAAGGTCCCAAAGGCGAGACCTATTGGCTATGCCAATGCTTGTTTAACTTGCTAACTGTGCGATCTCCCCAAATCGGAAGCCTTCATCGACTGTCTGTGATCACTGGAAAGATCTTTTCCTGCCATGTAAAATCATCATTAAGCGAACCAGCCAGGAGGGACCGCCAACTCGATTGCAAGGCTTTTCAGTCTGCTTTGGCCTCTGTAGAAGCTATTCCATCTTCTCAGGTCGTCTTCTCTGTGACTGCCAAGCCACTAAAGACTTCATATGTGATTGATTGACTATCAAAAGACCTCCAGACACTTTTGAAGTACAAAGGTAACTATAGGGACCGGGCCAAATCTTCATTACACACTGGCCCGATTCATTTGTTGGTGGGTTGCCCTTTGATTTAAGTCCACAAAAAAAGACCCATTACTGCTCTTAGACATTTTTTTAATGTTTCCCTGCCATCAGAGTCTTTAATGGGAGACTATTAAAATGTTAATTCTTTAAACCTAATTGTCAACCCTATTGGCAAATTAGCATGAAATTCCATCTCAATTGCTCTAATGCAACCTTTTGGTGATATTTAGCTAGCTCAGGTTTTATTAATTTCATGTACCTTTGTCTGGATCCCTAAAAGAAGGGACTCCTTGCTTAAATGCGGTTCCTAGGGCAGGGAAAATTCTTCAATGTTAGCCTTTGTCTGGATCCTACACTTTATCACTTTACTACATGGTATTTTGCTAGATGGTTTCTATACCTTCGGTCACATCTTGTAGGATTATTCCTAGAGCATGGCCAAGCTACACAAATGGCACCTCCGAGAGCTTGGCTCACCTCTGTTTGCAAACAGATGAATGTCAGATCTATGCAAGGTTGGTTAGGGAGCAGCATATCTCTTCCACTGCCAGTGGGGTTCTTACAAATATATATAGGAAAAGTACATCAAAACCAGCAGCCACCGGTTCAGTGCCTGCAAACCCTGGCCAGCAGCCTCGTATGCCAACAGTAGACTGGCACCGAGGGCCATGCGCTTCACCAGAGACAGCAGGGGCCCACAAATAACTGCTCCAATATCATTCTACAGCACCTTCAATGCTTTAAACATCAGAGGTACGAGGCACTCATGCTTTGCTAGAGATAACAGAGACCCAAAAGCAACTGCTCCAAGAATATTATGCAGCACATTCCATGCTTTAAATATCAGAGGTTCGAGGCACTCATGAAGGATATTGGCACCCCGACATGCCAGTGTCACACACCTGCCACTCTCAGCGGAGAAATGGCAATCTAAAATATGCACTCTGCTGCTCTGGCCCTACACTCCTATGCAGCTGATCTTACGGACAATTGCTCCTACAGGGAAACATGTTGCATAAAACTTATCTTGCCTGATAAATATTCCTGGTGAGTATTTGACATAGGTTCCTTTTTTGTCATTTATGTTTCTTTATCCCACTTCCTTATCAGGTGTGCATCTAATAAAAATGTTTGGCATTACATCAAAGCCTATAGGTATCGCATTTGGTTGTTCTGCCATTTGTTGCTTGGTGTCCTTTTCTACATTAGACTCATGTTTCTCCTAGCGAATAAGAGAATATGCTAAGAGAAGATGCTGACTGTATCATGTAAATGCAGTTAAGTACAACTAAATACACTTTTGTTTGGTGTATTGTACTGCCCCCACCTGTGCTGATTCGACATCTGAAGTGTTTGTGTAGGAGCCCAGAGGTGCATTCTACAGGGATTCTGGTCCAGTTTTGAGCAGCATAGCATCTCATCTCTCGGGGCGTGAAAAGGTTCCACAGTGGTCTATGCAACCGTGGCAGAAATAGGAATCCAGTATTTCCTGTGAATAGGGTGACACGTATGAGAATTACGGGAACTGAAATTACTTGAACATGCATGGTGTGGTAAACAAAAAGGACAGGTGTTATCTTGCGGATATGTATGTCAAGAAACAAATTGGCTGCACCTATGTGAACTTCCTGTCACTTAACGAAAACTTCATGTTACTTAATGGCATAGTAGTGTGCATGCCCTGCTTACTCTTAGGGTCTATGGATGTGACATGTAATATGAGCTTGTAGGCATGTACCATGTCCATGGCCGCCTCTATAAGGCTCCACGTGTGGTGATGATAGACAATGCTACAGCTCCACATTCCTGTGGGGCTTTGTCTCCTATACCATTCAGGTGTATTCCCAACATATGTTGTAGCCCAGTCGTCTGAAGGCTACAACTAGGACTCTTGGAAGCAACTGTTATAAACCATTGTGGCCCTGTGGCTGGATTCAGGGAGACAAAGGAGAAATAAAAAAAAAATACATATACATATATATATATATATATATATATATATATATATATATATATATACATATATATATATATATACATATATATATATATATATATATATACATATATATATATACATATATATATATATATATATACACAAAACAAAAACTCTGACAAAAGAGATGAGGAGCATTCACAGATACAGGATTTATTTGCCCAACAAACACGTTTCGGCATTCGCCTTTTTCAATGTTGGTTGACTTTCGGCATGTTACAATCAGAATGTTTAAATACATCTCGGGACACTGCGATTGGAGAATACATAATAAACGGCAAAAAAGGACTGCTCTCACTTTACATTAATTCTACTGATGGCACTCGTGCAGTCATTCTACCTTACCTCAATGGATACGAGCCACATGTTGTAGCTAGATTCACTGATATCACAAAAAGAGAGGAGGAGGCCAATGCACCCATACATCTCATACATCCCTTCCGTAAACAACTCATATATCACATACAAGTAGGGTGTCTGAAAAGGAGATCACAGATACACGTAGACTACCATGGCCTAAATTACCAGAGAAGTAATCCGCTATCGCTAAACTCAGAAAGGATCAGATTAAAATGGGAAGGCCATCCTTAATGGAAGAGGATGTCTCACACACATAGTAGTGTCATGCTTCATCATCTGCATCCTCTCCCCACCCCAGTAAGATGGTACTAACAGGGTCGACTCAACATCCGCGAAGACTTGTCAGTAGGAGGGAGTTCTTACAAAGAACTTACTGGTCAAGGCGGGATCCAGACAATCTAAAAATACCTAAGAGTTCCTCGGTGATCACCTATACTTGTGTGGACTCTGGGTAAGTCTAAAAACACTAAGCTCGGCGGGTAGCGAGAGTGCAATGGCTCAAACCTGTCTGCTAATCGCCAACATGTTTCTGCCCCCAATAATTATCCTATCTGGTCTGGGGCATTCGTCAGGGCTAAAGGATCCCTAAAAGAATAAACAACTGGCTTAATTTATCCTAATTGGTAATGCATGTGCATCAACAAACAACAATCACCCAGGTGAGTCCTAGCTGGGTTTCCTTCCAAAAGATTATCGTAGAAGACCCTAGACTTTAGGGATACCAGCAGGGCCGGACTAGCCATAGCGGGCACTTCCCCGGTGGACCGCCAGGGTTGGGGGCTGGTTTTGGGCCCCTGGGGGCCGATTTTGTTACAGGGCCGTTTTTGCAGCATAGCTGCAATATCGGCTGCTGTAACGAAATCGGCAGAAACCGGCCCTGGTAAACAGCTCGGCCGCACCCCCAAATCCCGGGGGGGGCTGGCCAAGCAGTTTGCTAGGACCGGTTTTGGGTCCCAGTCCGGCCCTGGATACCAGTAGGCTGGTCAGGGAGGGGGTGGTGTTCTTTGTAGTCACACTTGCATCAAAAGGTTCACCACTCCAGTGAACCTAATCGTTCCCGCTCCATGCCGCTGGGTTCACAACAGTTCACAATTGCAGCCACTTTTGCCAGAAGGTAACAGCTCACAATTTAAAAGTCAAACTCTGTCTCCCTTGTTAACTATTACTCTGCTGCACACCCAGCATGAAGTCCCCTTGGATGCAGAGGGTCTTTGGGGGCCAACAACCCCTCCTGTCACCTTCAGTAAGTCCCACACAGCTTTAGCCAAATGATGCTAAAAGCATTGAATTCTACAACATCCCAAGTAACAAGAAAACACAATTACACAACTAAGCTTGCCGTTTAAATATTTGCTGTTTTTACATCCCCAGTACACACAATATCAATAAAAAGCTATTCAAAAACAGAAATGAAAGTCAGAGTTGCAAAGCTATCTGACTTTTCTGGCGGCAGGCATTATATCTGGTGGATCCTGCTGAATCAGTTTCAGAGATCGCCGTGGTTACCAAACAACTATGACCAACAGGAATAAAGACTGATGTCAGCTCCTCCTTTGTTGTTTTCAGAGGTGTGGGAGTTTTCAGTAACTGTGCAATGAGCGAGATCAACTTCCGCTGTGACAAGACAACTTAAAAACGTAACAGACATTTCATTCATGATAAAGCATGAATGGCCTTTTTTAAACTCCATGCAGAAAACAAGTGATGCAGGTAGCCAAGCCAGCATTCAGTGTCACACGAAGCGCACCTAAACAAAATGGAACCCAAAGGATAAAAACCACAGCAAAGCGAAGGTGAAATGCTCTTCATAAGGTGGGTGGTCTGTCTCAGAAAATATACTCAGAAGGCTGCAGGGTTGATTGAAAAAATCAGATAAGGATTGTTGAGGCCAATTGTAAACATAACGGAGGCTGCAACGTGGGCGTTGTTGTGTGACACTGTCACAGTAAACCAAGAACTAATTTAATAAACAGACACTTCTAAAATACTTCTCTACTTCGAAGTGTAATATTTAGAACAAACACAGCTTTCTAGAAGTAAGTATGCGTACAAGCAAGAGGTGCAAGTGCATTCATAAAATGGGCTGTGTTATTCTAAAAAAAAAAAATGCAACTTTATACAATTGTTCGTTTATTCCACGTGGTGTGGGCTATTTAAGTTTTGGAAGCTCTGGGTGTGTTAAACTCCTTCTTCGAGAATAAAGAGGTTACGCTGCCATCTAGTGGGCATTGTGTGTACACACTCCTCCCAAGGGTTTGGTTGTGTTGTCACTTGCACAGACAGATAAGATAGCATGGATGTTCTCTATTTATATGTATTTTCTTTTCTTGGTGCTTCCCTGCGGATATTATGCGACTGTACCCGCTAACTCTATGAATTATATATCGCAAATCTACAAGTGGACGGGCAGCATCCTATGCAGTGAAACAGTAGCAGGACTTCCCCCTCGAGCTTGATGCTGCTGAATATTTAGCTAGGCATGTTTCACAAACACGTTCATAATATTCGGTTCCTTTAAAGCTAGGCTTCTTCTAGTCACATCTCTTGGCAACCAGCATAATTTAGTAGATAGAAGTGTGTTATGGTAACCAAGGAATTTGAACTTTTCCTCATTTAGTCTCCATTTTAAATACCTTCTTCTCTTTCGAGCGGCACATATAAAGTTTGCTGCAGGAGTCGGGCACACCAGACATGAGGGAGGCCGACGGGCCTGAGATACTGATTTCGAAAGATAATTCTGGTTCTAGCAATAGAGAGAACGAGGTGCTAAGGGCCAGCACACCACGCTAAGTACGTATTTGTGCATTTTTTAAGGAACCTAGTATAACTGAATATTGTACTAGATATACCACAGAAATGAATGGGGGTAAAAAAATACCGAAGAGACTGGCAAGTGCATTTTATATATAGCTGAAAATGTTGACACTTCTACCTAGGGAAGTAGACGAGAGAGGTTTTTATTCCTTTGAATCATTGGTAACTTTTTTTACAATTTATTTCATATCGTACCCCTACTGAACAATAATACAATCAAAACTAAAATATGCTGGATCTAGTACAGATCCGAACAAAACCAACAAATATGCGCACGTCAGGTCGTAATTACACGGCCTGATATAATATATTACCTCTCAAAACTAGAGTTTTTGTGAAGGTGGCAATGGTGTGGTCAATGGTCAGAATATTTAAGAACACTTTACACATACAAACTGGAATCTCACTTGTTCCAATAAAACGCAAGATTTATAATATTCGTTGTACAGAGACAAGTTTTGCCCAAAATGAATCTTATGACCAATCAAATAAAACAGAGACGATGAAGAACTTTTCCAAGTTTCAAAACCCTCGGTAACAGGGTTGAAGCAGCAATTTGCCTAAATATGGCTGCATCACTCTGTTTTGTAAAGTCTTCACTAGTTGTGCTTGCACTTCTATGTTATGATGAACAACGTTCACTAAACGGATGAAAAGGAAATCTCCTTCTCTTAGAGCTAGAGAGGCAGCCCAACCAAAAGCATGGCTTTCTGTGACTGGGTACCCCTAGATTTCGCAGAGCGAATTTGTGCAGTCAAGACATATTTGCCGCTACTATGGAACTGTCTGCACGGCTCTATTCCTCTTGCAACAGGTACTCCGAATTTTATTTTAGCCTTAATTATATACTTTTTTGTTAATTGGACTATTTCTCTCTGACTACTTCAGTTATTCTCCATTCTGTTTTATATCCATTTTCACTGTTTGCATTTTGGTTATTCTATTTGGAATCAGGATTTCTATTTTCCTACCTGACACAAGAGATTAATTTTTCAAGGATATATATAGATATATATATATATACACACATATATACATATATATATATATATATATATATATATATATATATATATATATTTATTTTTATATTTTACTGGACAACACTCAAACCCCTGGGAGTTGGGAGTGCACTCTAGAAATGCAGCCATGGCCTCCAAGGAAAGCAATGACAAGCGCCCTCTGTTTGCAGCAGAGTGTGCCAGGGTACAAGAAGTGAATTTAGGTCGCCTTCATAAAGAGTCATTGACTGCAGCAGACGCACCCCCTGTGAGGGCCCTCAGAATGCATCACAAAGACAAGCTGCACTCATTCAACCTGAGGGAAGCCCACAGGCTCGCAGGGATACTGGCTGGCTCTTTGTCACCAAATGAAGCAAGTTGAATGCAGACATCACTGTGATATTCTCACCAACAAAACGAAGGGCAAAGAACAAGGTCAAGAGCTGAGTGGGGAGAGAAAAAAAGATCAACAATTAAAACATCAACAAATATGGCATGTGTAGCAAACGTGATGATACAGATGATGATGAATCTCAGAGACAAATAAAACAATGTACTGCTACACTACTGAAGAGCACTGTTTAACACCTCGAAAAAACGTGCAGTCAGACACCAGCTTGGAAAATGTAATGTAAATTAAATGTAATGTAAATTAAATGTAATGTAAATTAAATTAAACTACATGTAAATGTAGGAGGTACAGCTGCTATCACGGGGTGTTCTTATTTTTTTCAGTTCCAATTGTAAATAATATTTAAATTGTCTCACTTCTTTGTAAAGATTCATTACCTTATTTTTGTCATGTGGATAGTACTATTTTATTTCCTATTTCATTTGATGTCTTTACAGTTACTGTGCAGTTATGTTTAACAACTTCGCAAAAGTTGAGAACTATACGAAATGAAATAAGTAAGACATGCAAATTTAACCTATTTCTAAATATGCTTTTCTTTGCACAAGACTTTCTCATTGAACATAGAAGGATGTCAAAAGAAGGAAAACATGAAATTATGGTTAATAAAAACAGTACAAAGAAAAAAGCAAAACAAAGATCTAGTCACAAACAATTGAATCCCATGATATGGTACACAAAATAAAGATTTACCTTCCATCGAGTACAGGGTTATAGTTAATAAGAAACCCCGCTATATTTTTTGCTCCAGGGAAGTAGTGCATACATTTCCAATTCACACTCAATCAAAAAGATTGCTACAAGAAAAATGCATACTATAATAGAGCAAACAAAGAGGGAGTTTGTGAGGAAGTGCGGCAGGAATGCAGAAGGTAAGCAAGGGGAAGCAAGGAAGGGCATTAAGGTCCACAGGGATGTTTAAAGCAAACACGGGGATAAAGCGTCATTAACAATTGATAAATGAGCACAAGTCAGTGACCTGTGCACAAGTAACCACAGTTTATGCACAGAGGTGCAGTAAGTTGTCCCATAGTTACCTCAACATGCCCGATCTACCTTTACAAAGAAGACTGTTCTTACATTGACATTTCTATACAGTATTGATCCAGAATGCCGATTTCGGCAAGCTGCTCGTCAGTGTCATAAGCAACTTGTCAACACCTTGAAAAAGCGAATGCCATTGCCATTATTTTTATGTATATATTGTATTTGTGTTGTTTGCATTTAACTTGTATATGAATTGTGCAAAAGGACAGGGCTTTGTGACATGATGTAATAAGTTGATCGTCTTTTTTGGAAATTCAGCTATGCTGCCCCGTGTATATATCGTCAGTTGTAACAGAAGGACTTGCACATAAATATATCGTACAAGATGCACTGCTGCAGGAAACATTTTTGCAACATACCTTGTTTGTAAGTGAATATTTGTGCACGTTATGTATAGATAGTCTCAATTGGATTTGGAGTGGGACTATGTTCCTTTTTCACTCACTGGTCAATGGTAGAAATCAATCTGCAGTTCAGTGAATCAAAAGAAACCAACGGCCGACCCAACTGACCTTAAGAACTACCGGCCCATCTCTCTCCTCCCCTTCGCAGCCAAAGTCACCGAAAGACTCGTGAACGCCCAGCTGACCGCCTTCATCGAAGAAAACGGGATCCTAGACGCTTCCCAGTCTGGCTTCCGAAGCAACCACAGCACCGAGACCGCCCTCCTCGCAGCCACCGATGACATCCGCATGCTGCTAGACCAGGGACACACCGCAGCCCTCATCCTCCTAGACCTCTCCGCAGCCTTCGACACCGTCTCACATCGCACACTAGCCGCCAGACTCCACAACGCAGGAATACAGGGATCCGCCCTTGACTGGATCCAATCCTTCCTCTCCGGCAGAACCCAGAGGATCAGACTCCCCCCCCTTCCTCTCCGACCCCACTGACATCGTCTGCGGAGTACCCCAAGGAACTTCACTAAGCCTGACGCTCTTCAACATCTACATGGCCCCCATCGCCGTCATCGTCAGACAGCACGGGCTTAGCATCGTATCCTACGCCGACGACACCCACCTCATCCTCTCCCTCACCAAGAACCCAGAAAGCACCAGACTCAGCTTCCAGGAAGGAATGAGAAACGTAGCAGCCTGGATGAAGGACAGCTGCCTAAAGCTCAACTCCGAGAAGACCGAGGTCCTCATCCTCGGACCCTGCACCTCCGCCAGGGACAACACCTGGTGGCCCTCCGGCCTCGGGAGCCCACCCACCCCGAGAGACCACGCTCGGAACCTCGGCATAATCCTCGACTACTCCCTCTCCATGATCCGCCAGATCATCGCCGTCTCCTCCACCAGTTTCAACTGCCTCCGCATCCTCCGTAAGACCTTCAAATGGATCCCCCCCGAATGCAGAAAGACCGTCACCCACGCACTCATTACCAGCAGACTTGACTACGGCAACGCCCTCTACGCCGGAATCAACAAAACTCTTCTACGCAAGCTCCAAACCATCCAAAACGCCGCAGCCAGGCTCGTCCTAGGGACACCGCGCCACGAACATATGACCGAACACCTACGAAGCCTACACTGGCTCCCCGTCGAGAAGAGTGTCACCTTCAAACTCCTCACCCACGCCTACAAATCCCTCAACAACATCGGACCCAAATACCTCAACGACCGAGTATGTTTCCACGTACCCAAGAGGAACCTCCGCTCCGCTGACCTCGCCCTGGCAGAGGTCCCCCGCATCCGCAGAAGCAGAACTGGCAGGAGAGCTTTCTCCTACATCGCAGCCAAAACCTGGAACGAGCTCCCGGTTAACATCAGACGCTCCCCAACCCTCCACACGTTCAGGAAGGACCTCAAGACCTGGCTCTTCGACTGACCCGGAGCTGTTTCCCCCCCCCCCAAGCGCCTTGAGACCCTCACGGGTGAGTAGCGCGCTCTATAAACCACTGATTGATTGATTGATTGATTGATTGATAAGGAAGAATAATTTGGTACTGACTGATACATTAATAGAAAATACATTTTCTACACTACATAGATAGTGCATGCAAAAAAACTATAAATTCATTACAAAAAAGCCTTAAATTCATGTAAAAATTCCCAAAAGCTTTTCATGCAAAGTACTGATCGCCCTTCAGAAAAGTTTCAACGTGGAAAGGTAAACTGCAGGTATAAGAAAAGGTGCAAAAATGTGCCAGAGGAAGACCCAATCTCGGTGGCTGTGATTTTCAAGGGTGGACAGCAAAATCAGTTTAATCCTACTCTGAGGAGTCCTGACGGGCCACAGTTCTCTTCATTTCCCTTCTGAACGATTCGAATTTCCAGAAAAGAGATTAATCATATGATTAATCTTTTGACCTGTTCACTGGTCAGCCACGAAGCGTGCCTAAATCCTGGTGCACTAGAAAATCTTGGCTGCAGCTAACCGGTCCACCCTGGAGGAAGTCTAGAACCTGGTCAACCTCACCCTACTGGAATACATTGCATTTTTTACTGTTTCCTATGAACACCATTTGTAATTTTTGTGATTTTTACATAACGTAACTTTGATGCAATTGTTTTTTAATCACAAAATGTCATTCTTTGTCATTCAATTGATTTGAGAATTGTAACTTATTTATTTCTTACATGTAATGTTGTTGCCTCTGTTCATAAATCATATGCAATTTTCGCTGGGGAAGGTTTAGCTGTTTGTGCCAAAGTAGTAAGGGTAAGCTGCGGATTCCAAACAGAAACTGTTTTTCAATAATATGTTTTTTCTACCCCCAATTAGTGGACCAATATCAATGTGTTGTCTTTTTTCAGCATTTGCATAGTCTCGGCATAAAATAAGGATTTGCACGAAGAGAAAGAACATTTTGGCAAAACAGAAATATCAAATGCTTCACAATCAGGTATTTCCACGTATTTTCTCATGATAAAAATAAATTTAGGCCAATTTGAAATAAAACTGAAAAAGCATGTGTTACAAAACCTGATTCTACTTCTAAGTAACGGTGCATTGTTATTGGTCAACTGCTCGAAGGCAACATACCAAATCAAGTAAACAAAAAGTTGGAAAAAACACATGGAAATGCAAAAAGAGCAAAAGTCCGCAAATGGAAAAGAGAATTCCATTACCCAACTTATGTTTCAAATATCCTCTGATCCCTATTGCGGGTCTCTGTTTTTAGGTTGGCTACAGCAGTAATTTCTTCAAAAAGGACTGAGAGAGCGGGCTTTGGGTCAGTCCTTTTGTCAGTAGCTTTTATGTTTTTTTCGTGGTTTGCCATTGTTGGCTGGGCTGTCTTTCAAGGGCATGGCATTTCATGGATGGCTACATTTGTGTTCCCACAACAGTCATGTGATGGGTCATTAAGTCGCGTTTTTGTTACACTGCGGATAGAACATGAGGCTTGTAACTGACACTCACTGTGTGCTCCTTGATATATTTACTTTCCTGACACAACACTATTGTAATTGTTGTAATATTGGAAGCTCTGATCTTAGTATGTACTATTCTCTAATTGCCCTTGGGAGTTCATTTGCTTCACTCTGCTGTCATAATAATACGTTTATGTTTTTTAAAATGATTATTTACAAAGTACAGGTGTGTGTGTGCATATAAGCTTTCTTAGAGATTCAACAAAATGACTGGCATTTCCTATGTATGCCTTTTAAGTTCACTACTTAAGATCACCCGCAGAGACCGCATCAACGCAGTAGGAGGAGGAATCGCCATCGTCCACAAGAACACCATCAGGGTCTCGACCAGCACCGACGACACTCTCAGCACCGCCGAACACATGCACTTCCAGATCCACACGGACCCCAACACCACCCTTAGAGGCACCCTTGTCTACAGACCCCCTGGGCCCCGACCCCAGTTCAGCGACTCCATCGCCGACTTCATCAGCACGCACGCCCTGACCTCTACCGACTACATCCTCCTCGGAGACTTGAACTTTCACCTGGAGAACAACAACGACAGCAACTCCGCCACCCTGATCGACAGCCTCGCCAACCTCGGCCTGAGCCAGCTCGTCACAACACCGACCCACTGCGCTGGCCACACGCTTGACCCCATCTTCTCCTCAAGCTCCCACGTCTCCTTCAGCCACACCACGGAACTCCTCTGGACCGACCACCGCTGCATCCATTTCACCTTCCAGAAACCCACCACACACCACCGCACCCAACAGATCCCACGCCGCTGCTGGAGCAAAGTCACCGAAGACCAACTCCGGGCAACCCTCGCTCTCAGCCCTCCCTCCGACCCATCCAACACCGACGACGCTGCCTGCAACCTCAGACGATGGATGGACGACTGTGCCAACACCCTCGCCCCGCTGAAAAAGCTCACCTACAGCGACACCACCAAAAGATCCAGCTGGTTCACCTCGGAACTGCTAGCTTCCAAGCGTACCTGCCGGAAACTAGAGAAGAAATGGCACAGCGATAAGACACCGGACAGCCACACAGCCCACAAAGACGCCATCCGTAACCACCACCACCTCATCAGGTCCGCCAAGAGAATCTCCTTCAAAGACCGCCTCAACAACAACGCACACAACAGCAAGGAGCTTTTCAACATCGTGAAGGAACTCTCCAATCCCAGCTCCAACACCAACGACATCCCGCCGTCGCAACCCCTGTGCGATTCCCTCGCCACCTTCTTTCACCGCAAGATCGCCGACATCCACGACAGCTTCAACACCCAGACAACCCCAACTAAGATCGATACACCAGACCCGCCACACACCATCGACCACGACCCCCTGCCAGCCTGGGCCAGCGTGAACATCGAGGACACCATCAAGACCATGAGCACAATACACTCCGGCTCCCCGTCAGACCCTTTCCCGCACCACATCTTCAACAAAGCCAGCAGCTCCATCGCACCCCACCTGTGCAACATCATCAACCTCTCCTTCGAGACCGCGACCTTCCCAGAGAGCTGGAAACACGCAGAGATCAACGCCCTACTCAAAAAACCCAAGGCGGACCCGAGAGACTTCAAGAACTTCCGGCCCATCTCTCTGCTTCCGTTCCCAGCCAAGGTCATCGAGAAGATCGTCAACAAACAGCTAACCCGATACCTCGAAGAAAACAGCATCCTGGATCCATCCCAATCAGGGTTCCGCAGCAACCACAGCACTGAGACTGCCCTCATCGCCGCCAGCGACGACATCAGGATCCTGCTGGACAATGGCGAGACCGCAGCCCTCATCCTGCTGGACCTCTCCGCCGCCTTCGACACTGTCTGCCACCGCACTCTACGCGCACGCCTCCACGACGCAGGGATCCGAGACAAGGCCCTGGAATGGACCACCTCCTTCCTCGACGGCAGAACCCAGAGAGTCCGCCTCCCACCTTTCCGATCCGAAGCCTCCGAGATCATCTGCGGCGTACCCCAGGGATCGTCCCTCAGCCCAACACTGTTCAACATCTACATGGCCCCGCTCGCACGCATCGCCAGACAACACGACCTCAACATTATCTCCTACGCCGACGACACTCAACTGATCCTCTCCCTCACCAAGGACCCCTCGCCGCCAAAGCCAAACTCCATGACGGAATGAAGGCCGTCGCCGATTGGATGAAGATCAGCCGACTAAAGCTGAACACGGACAAAACGGAGGTCCTCATCCTCGGCTCCAACCCCTCAGCCTGGGACGACTCCTGGTGGCCAACGACGCTGGGAGCAGCCCCGACACCCACCGACCACGCACGCAACCTGGGAGTCATCCTCGACTCAACGCTCTCCATGACCAAGCAAGTCAACGCAGTCTCCTCCTCCTGCTTCAACACCCTCCGCATGCTTCGCAAGATCTACAGGTGGATCCCGACAGACACAAGAAGAACAGTCACCCAGGCCCTCGTCAGTAGCAGACTAGACTATGGGAACGCCCTCTACGCGGGAGCCCCGGCCAAGCTCATCAAGCGACTACAACGCATACAAAACGCCTCCGCACGACTGATCCTCGATGTACCACGCCACAGCCACATCACCCCCCACTTGAGGAACCTGCACTGGCTCCCCGGCGACAGGAGGATCACCTTCAAACTCCTCACCCACGCACACAAGGCACTCCACAAAACTGGCCCAGCCTACCTCAACAGACGACTCTTCTTCTACGTCCCCAACCGCCAGCTCCGCTCCGCCGACCTCTCCCTCGCCACCGTCCCCCGCATTCGAAGAACAACCACCGGCGGCAGATCCTTCTCACACCTCGCCGCCAAGACCTGGAACACCCTTCCACTAAGCCTACGAAAGACCCAAGACCTGCTGACCTTCAGGAGGCTACTCAAGACCTGGCTGTTCGACCAGTAGCAGCACCCCCCCATCCCTCTCCCCAGCGCCTTGAGACCCTCGCGGGTAAGTAGTGCGCTCTACAAATTCTGTGATTGATTGACTACTTACAGTGAAAAACGTGTCTTCTGTACCTTATTCATAACTCTTCTTTACTAAAGTGGTTTGTGATTTTGTAGCCAACGATGTTGCTTCAATATGGCATGTTCTTTCTAGAACAGCTGGGGGAAAGAACACTAAATTGCCCAAGTATTACCAAACACTAAATTAACAAACAGCGAGACCTATTGGCTTTGTCAATGATTGTTTGAAATCCGAGGATAACAAATATGTCAAGGTTGTGCAAACCCTGCTACCTTCCAAATCAACCTTCTTATCAATGAATGAGTAACCAACCATCCCTCTAAGATCCACAGAATGATCAGCCTGCGTGCACGTCAAAACATGAAATCTTCTACACATTCCTCTCAGCGCGGAGTAGTGTCCTTCTCCAGGTAAAAGGATCTTTCACTTGCAAATATACAAATGTTTTGTGCCACGTCCAGCGTATGAGAGAACTTCCTCAGAAATATGTGGCCATGATTGCACACTATTTACAAACAGGATAAACGGTTGCCATTCCACAACAGAGGGTCCCAACATGAGGACACAATTCACTGGATTTATCAGGCTTGCTCTTAAGTGGCAATTTAGAAAATAAACGGAGTGGCGGACCTTTGATTTGAAGATGAGCTTCCTTTGTGAGATGGCTACATGAAACTTTATGAAAGCACAAGGACTTGTCTTATGCAGCTTGCTGCTTATTTACCATCCTATGCGGACTCATATATTCTACCATGAATAAACAGGATTATAGCACCGATTTTGCTAAAAATCTAAATGCAGAAGAGACTGTTTTATTTTCCTTCAAATTACCTTTGGACCAAGACAACAAAAGAAGCCCAGTGGACCACACGCCTTTATCTTACAAAAAATCTTTAGAGAGTGGCAGTAATTACTCCTGTCACAGGCAAACCTTTATGGCATAAGACATTTTACAAGTTCAGTGCCAGCAACAAGACATTTAAAAACAATATGTAGCCAAGCAGTAAACAACCTCTAAGCTTGCTTCTGAAATCCCAAATCAGTAATAAGAAACTTGACTAGCCTGTAGGCAACCATTTTAACCTTGCAAACCATCTGATGTTAGACATGAAGACTTTCCCAGTGGATCATTTCTTCAAGACAGAACTAATGGATTCTAGGGAAAACATCTGGATGCACCAATTGAAATCTTTGTGCCTAGACGGACTGAGCATGACTAACAATACCTACTTATCAATGGATCTCAGGACAGCATTGATTCTATATCCCAAACGGAATTTTCATTGATGATGCTTTTTAATAACCCAGAAATCTCTGCTGAGCAGTCACTGAGCTAGCAATCTTGTACTAACCGAAGAAGGCAGATGACAGAATGTTGTATCGAAAGCATATTTGTGTTCTTTGGTAAGTCCATATGTTTGAGTCGCTTATTTCTTTGATATTAATTTCTATGTGACTCAGATATCCTTTAGCATCCAGATTTCTGTCATGGGTGGGTATTGGTTTCTTGTTGCCCTTCATCTTCTTGTGATAAACATAAATATACATTACTCATGTTGGTCCAATAAAAGCTATTGTCACCTCCGCAGAGTACTTTTTTTGCCTGGAAAATCATTGAGTTGACATTTACTTTTCTAGTTATACGGATTACTAGTTTTCAAAAAAGATCTATCTCCAGTTGGAATCAATCATCTGAAGAAGCAGTGCAATATATGTGTCAGTAAATTTCCTCAAAGCGAGAGTCATGTGGCTGGGGTTTAAGGGCCCAGGGGCTTCGCCTTAAGACCACAGGCTTAAGTCTCCCTGAACAATGTCTCCCAAGGCATAAAATACAAATGTACGGATCCACAAGAACAAATAAGCAACCAAATAACGATAATAGCATTGACTAGCTATGCTCTCTAATGATAATGCTAATAGAGCCCTGTTCTTAGTAGTTACACATTTGAAATCCACATGACGACTACAGTGTCATAAGTCCGAACGACTACGCCTGTACCCAGAGCCATACGCACTGCATTGCGTTGTGTCCTTTTCAACCCTTCCCAACCAAGCCTGTTATTATCTATGCATGTTCAACTGTGCCAACAAGGCAGAATTATGCACATCGTAATGCCCTGTACAACCTGACCTCATGTTACAATACTTTAGTAGCTCCATCCTCTCAGTGTACCTACTATATGCCGCAATATTGGGCCTTAAAGGCCAGTCCCCATATCCTCTACATTACCACTCAATCTACCCTTCCTCTACCACTTCATCGTCCAAGCCAACCCCTGTCCACCCACCTCAATTGCCCCCCTCGGTTAAGCACAATAGATATGAGAATACCCCGCCCTTTTGAAATATCTGATACAGTCGCACCCAAGTACGTTTGTTACTGTTCAGTTTGCCGAAACCTTCCCCCAATAAACTTTCCTGCCCTTAGTGGGACATGGATCATTGAAAACGTACAGCAATACCAGCAGTGGTTTGCCACATTTCTGCCACAATCCACAACAATGAAAAAGGCAATTTAGACGGCACCCTCCTCAATAAATCACTCTCAACAGCACCCACCCCTACATTAGCATCCCCTCCTTCACCTTTCGAATACCATCCTACTACTGTCATTGCACCTTTCAATGCCAATGTATCACCCACCAGGAAACATCTGCTTCTTCTTCAATAGCCTTATTGATCATTTCCACGGCCACCAAACTCATACTTGCTGACCCTAACCTTAATCCAAACAATCACTAAAAAAGTACCCTATTGTCCAACGCCTATCCGACCGCTCAGGTCAAAACCCTCACTCATTCCTTACACACTCGCAGAGAAAAATCACTTGAACTGGTCTTTATTTCTAAGACAGTCACTCACTCCCATCTCACCATAGTCCATTTCCCTCTGGCCGTGGAACTCATGCCAGCCTCCATGCCCCCAGCCCTGCTTTCCCTGCTCAAAACCCCAGCACCCAACGAAAACAGACTCCAAACGATCTATCAGTCCAAACAAAATTCGCAATGCCGCCCACCCCTCAATGCACGCCACATGGACTGGCCTACTTAATGACGCAACGTTTCCTCGCGCTAACCTTTGCGAAGCTTACCATGCAGCCCATTGGCAGCAGCCCCAGAATAATTATAATTATGAATGAGTAAATGCATTATGGAGTTTGAATGTAGGAAGTAAAAAAAAAAACTATTGACGTTCTCGATGAATATGTCATGGTCCCAACTACCCTCAGGAGCGCAAAATTCTCTCGTACATGTCAGAAGAGATCAGCAGACTAATCAAAGCCTGTTGGACATCAAGGTCCTGATCCAGTGGGCCCGGCCCCTTCCTACATTCCTTCGCGTGTGTGTGTGTGTGGAGGGCTCTGGGAAAACTTGTTCGAGGAGCTCAGCATAAAAGCACGAAGACGTCTGACATTCTTACCTATTGTAGTAAACTGTGGTGTCCAGCAGGTGGCGCCAAGCAGACATTGCCGCTGTAGTAGCCCAAAAGCAGCAGATTGTTGAATTTACAATGTTCCCGTTACGCCGGGCTGGATTTTATTTGTAATTGGCACTTACATCATAGCATGCCAGTGATTCTACAGCAGGAATGCCACAAGAATACTAAAACGATCATGTAAACAGCATTTTTTTCCCATGTTTTCTGTTAAAAATTTCAGAAACCTGTGGGCAGCCTCTGATAATAAAAATAGGCATTTGCATATAATACAGTGGTACATCCCGAATACACTCCCTAGTAATGTGAAAGAAAATCTACTTAAGCCCTCAGAACCATGGTTTGTTCTGTGCTAATGGAGGACAGCAGGCCCCCTCTGCGGCTTTCCAAAACACGCTTCACTCAAGGAGCCATCAGTAAGCAAGCGGCCCCCTCTCGAAGCTTGCTCCGCTGTAGCCAGGCAGCTGGCTCTGTACACTTATGGTCGCTCGATTTCTAGGACCAGGACACTGATAGCAGTGTAGTACCCCCTCGGTACATGTGCACAATGGGCCAGGCCATCGTCAGACTTCTAGAAGGCCTCTAGCTAAGGTGTAACGGCGGCAACTTTGAATTATCCAGGGCTTTCCCCCAGTAGGCCTTGGACAATGTGCCTACAACTTTGGGGTTTAATTCTAGCTTCCCCACAAGCCAACAAAGAGCTTTCCATGCCAGTTTCACATGATCTTGTTTCTTGACATTGAGAGACAGTCCGAGAGCCCGGCTCTATGCCGTTTGCAGTCTCTCTATAAAGTTTGTTAAGAAGGCCAGTGGATGCCATGTTGCAATATTTAAAAGGAGTCCTTATTCACCTTGGGTTAGCTCCACTCTGTGTTGGATTTAAAAGGAATGTAAGATTTTCTGTTGCATGAATAGTTGGAGCCAAGTCCTTTCAACATTATATATTCATACCCGGGGCAAAGGAGGGGTCAATCATTGAGGACAATGACGCCTCCTAAGCTTTTTGCCTCCTGAGGGCTGGTCGGAGGGCGCCATGACGAGCAGTTCTCCATGACCGGTAGGGATGCCCCATACGGTTTGTGTTACAGTTTTGGGCTCCATCAAGGCCTGCAGTTTCCCTTCGTTCATCTAGGAGTTTGTTTGAGATGAGTGATAAAATTAGGATGACTGCCAGAGCCATTCTTCAGACTGATGTTAGTAAGTCACAAAAAAAGGAAAATATATTTTGTCTTTCTCTTGCCTGCTTGTAGGTAAAACATGTTTTTGCTTCAGACAGGAAAAAGTGAAGCAAATGTTGTAGGTAGACTAATTATTGAGTGAATATATCTGAACCCCAAAAGGGTTCCGGGTGCTACTCCGACTGTTAAAGGTAGGAATTACAGTGACTAAGGAGGTACATAGGCACATTTTGAAATGATTCTTGAAAATCGAAAGACTATGTTGGGTTCAAAGGGTAGCTAATGTTTAGCCCCTGGGTATGAAAAGGATCTGCCTCCTAGTTGGGCCCAACAAATTTTAGGCATCGAAAAAGGCTAAAAGGAAAAAGATTTGCGAGGACATACAGAAACAAAGTACACATTACTTACATTCGGTAATGCTCTTTCTATTAGCTAATCTATCTAACCAAAGATTTCTCACCTTGGAATACGCCCAGGTGCTAAGACTGGATCCAGAAACGTCCTTAGCATTGCTCCTGCGCATCATTAGGTGGCACCGTGAGGTTCCATTCCAGCCCAGAAGTGACAGATCGGAGTTGCATATAAGCAGCACCTCTACGTGCTGACATCAGTTTCTTGCTTCTTGCGCCCTCAGATGTGGGGCATCAAATAGTTGCTGGCACCAATGTGCCAATTCTTAACTTTTTAGATGTGAAAAAGAGGACACTCCACAGAACAGGGACATGAGAGGGAGGTGCATAATCTGCAGTCAGAGTATCCACCAGAAATAGCATCACTGAAGGTAAGTAATTTGTTCTTCTGATGGATCCTTCTAATCACAGATTCCTCACCTCAAAATAGATACAAAAGCACTACCTCCACAAGATGGAAGGTCTGTGGAATGGACTCAAACCAGCACGGCTTGCAGCACAAAACAGGCAAAATATCCTTCTCGGCAGACCTGGTTACCAAGACAATAGTGCTTCATGAACATGTGCACCGAAGCCCACGTCACAGCCTGGCAGATATCAAGGACAGGCACTTCACATGCCAACACAGTGATAGCAGCCTTGGCCCTTGGTGGAATGGGCTCTCAGACCTTCCAGAGGATGTTTCATGGTTAGTGTGCAGCATATCTTAATGTAGAGGACTATCCACCTTGACAAAGTCACCTTCGGCATTGCCTTCCTTTTTTCATTCCAGAGAACCCTACAAAAAGCTGATCGTCCACCCAATGGTCCCTGATATGATTAATGTAAAAGCTTAAAGCACTGTTGGAGTCTAGCCAATTTAGCCTCTCTTTCTCCTTCGAGGAGTGAGAAGAGGCAAAGAACGCTGGCAGAGTGATGGATTGCCCAATGTGGAAGTGAGTCATAACTTTAAGCAAAAAAAGGCCACCTGAGTCCTCAGCACCACTTAATCCAGAAAAAATGTGATGTAAGGCAGATGCACTGAAAGTGCCTGAAGTTCACTCATGTGAAGAGCTGAAGTGATCACAATGAGTGGATTAAGAATTAAAATTGAATGGCAGGGGTAGGCAAAGAAGAATTTGAGGGATCTTGGGCTTTAGGCTTTTCAGTAGTCTTCGTTCTTGATGGAAAAAACACAGGAACCATTGGAAAGGAAAAGTTTCCCATTAAAGCTCTTGATGACAAGTGGATAGTCAAAGACAGCTGGCAAGGTTTCTAGAAGCAGCGCAGAACTAGCGGCTGAAGGGGACTGCTTTTCTCTTAGAAGAGTAAGCAGCTCTGAAATCCCTTTCTCCCTCACGCAAATAAGCAAGCGTCAAAATTTTACTATGAGAATTTGAGCAGAATGCTGCTGATGCTCTGGTTTTTAAAATATTTTTGAAGACTGAACAAATGTATGCACTGTATTACATTCTTGGTCTTATTCCATGCATCCATTTGTTAATATTTTTGTTTGGGACTAGAATTGGGGATTTGAAATGAATTGTAGCATGATCTTCCTTATTTAGATGTTAGATGATGTTTAGATGTTGTTGCTGCTATTTCTAAGCCTGGGCGGAGTTCCGCTATGCGGAACTCCGCAAAGTGGAAAAAAAACTCTGCCGCGCTACGCGGAGCTCCGCAAGCGGCGGAGTGCGATAAAAAAATGCTGTTCGCGGTGATTTGCCGTGCCGGATGCTTGTCCGCACTGTGCAATCATCGCGAACGGCACCATGCACAGCGCAAGCGGGCGCTGCTTTCCTTTCTGCCACTCGAGTAGATTTTTACTCGAGCTGAAACTTTCTCAACGCGAACGGACAGTTTCTCAACGCGAGCGGTCGCGAGCATACGCGACCACTCGCAATGAGAAATCTCGCCGAAAGGTTGATTTTCCACGCTCGCGCTCGCCAACTTGATGTTGACGATCGCGAACAAGGAAAAATCTAGCCGGGAGGTGGATTTTCCTCGCTCGCGCTTGCCAACTTGACATTGACGAATGCGAGCAAGGAAAAAAAAACTCAGCGAGCTCCGCGTAACACGGAGTGCGGATAACTCTGCAAACTCCGTGAGCGGGGCAGAGTTCACCGCCCAGCGTTAGCTATTTATCTACTTTATACTTGTTTTCAAACAAAGGCACACAACGGCTGACCAAAGGTTCAGCACCTCGATCCCTGTCGTGTTTGAATTAGTGTCCTGTGCATCTACTTCCGGCACTCGCCGCCGTTGAGCGCCACTGGAATCCAGAGACGAAAAGATACTTTAGAATGGAAGGTGCACCAGAAATGTAGTCAGGATAACAAATTTAGTCCATCAATCTTCTTTATTCAAACTTGGGTTAAAATCGGCACTCAGCCAATGCGTTTCGTTCCTTGTGCATAAGGAACTTCATCAGGGCTGAAACAATCACACAAAGACACCGAATAAATTGACCAAAAAAGAAAAATGAAAACGGACATAACATCAAATTGTATACATATATATACACACATATACACGCCATCTTTGTTAGACACTAATCCCACCGAAAGGACATGGAGATGACGCATAACTTGGATTATTATTAAAAAGTCACACTGGACATAATCAGGTCACTAGACAGCCCACATGACATATATATATATATATATATACACAACTATCCAAACAAAACTCCTCCATTACAGAAAAGCAAGAGGCCACACAGGGGAGTTCCTTTGGGAGCCTTTAATTGGACACGCTGGCATAATGCATTTCGGCGAACATCGCCTTCCTCAGATGCCGCTGCGAACAGGATACTGATCCACCCACCCTTATAAGTGTCCTGCTGCACTTCCGTTGGTTTAAAGTGCTCCACCCCCGATCATCTGATGGCACACCCACTGTAGTCTTGTATATTGACTACAGGTCCCAGAGTTCACCGCTCACGGGTAGGTAATGCGTGGGGGAGGCAAAACAGTTATCAAGCCCTAATGAGCATTTGGATATTCAGGGCAAGGTGTGATGATTAAAATGGACAGTCCTGTTTTTGAATCCATGTCCTCGGGTTCCCTCGGGTCCCCTTTTGACGTTCCAGCCTCTGATGCAGGTGGCAGGCGGGTCGTGAGTCGGCATCACAATGGGTCCCGGCTCTTCGTGAAGTCACGAACTGCTCATAGCAGCAGCCCTGTCCTTGGTCCGCACTCCGAGGTGGGCCGAAGCAAATTCCAATCCCTTGGAGACACCAAACACTGCAACAGCAGAACCAGCATAGCTCCGGCCACTTTAAAGAACGGGGCCTCTTAGCACGCCTCTGGCTGGCGTGGAAATATCCGGATAACTCTGCAAACTCCGTGAGCGGAGCAGAGTTCACCGCCCAGCGTTAGCTATTTCTCTACTTTATACTTGTTTTCAAACAAAGGCACACAACGGCTGACCAAAGGTTCAGCACCTCGATCCCTGTCGTGTTTGAATTAGTGTCCTGTGCATCTACTTCCGGCACTCGCCGCCGTTGAGCGCCACTGGAATCCAGAGACGAAAAGATACTTTAGAATGGAAGGTGCACCAGAAATGTAGTCAGGATAACAAATTTAGTCCATCAATCTTCTTTATTCAAACTTGGGTTAAAATCGGCACTCAGCCAATGCGTTTCGTTCCTTGTGCATAAGGAACTTCATCAGGGCTGAAACAATCACACAAAGACACCGAATAAATTGACCAAAAAAGAAAAATGAAAACGGACATAACATCAAATTGTATACATATATATACACACATATACACGCCATCTTTGTTAGACACTAATCCCACCGAAAGGACATGGAGCTGACGCATAACTTGGATTATTATTAAAAAGTCACACTGGACATAATCAGGTCACTAGACAGCCCACATGACATATATATATATACAACTATATACAATAAATAAACCAAAGAACATTTATAAATTGGGTTGCACACATATATATACAACTTTATTGCGTAGCCTAAGAGTAGGTTCTACCAGAGCTTTTCTATAGTCATTATTGTGCCTGGGTTTGTACTAAGGTGGGAAAAGATTAGATATTATATGGAATTACCCTGATATCCTAGCGAGGGAAGAGATATACCTATATACATAGGAAAGATTACGCTTTCCTATGGCGAGTGCCGGAAGTAGATGCACAGGACACTAATTCAAACACAACAGGGATTGAGGTGCTGAACCTTTGGTCAGCCGTTTTGTGCCTTTGTTTGAAATTGTATATTGTGGACCGTTTTCCACTCATCCCTTGGTGATAACTTTGACAAATATGCCTAGATTTGACGATGGCAGAGAGGAGATGGCTCAAAACCTATTTGCTACAAGTGTTTCTAAACAGCCTGCGGCTCAGGGGTCAGCTAGCACTGTGAGCCTTAAAACATTGTTTTTGAGATTGGAACGCCTTAAAAAACAGGAGCTAGCCCGCTGGTGGGATGGGGTGATGCTCCAACAATATATGGACAACAGAAAGATACCTAGAGGGTCAAGGATTTTAATATTTCTAACTTTCGATGATTTAAGCGAGTAGTTATTGAAAGAATGGGAAAGTAACCTCGAGGGAACATCACAGGTTATGATGCAAATTTTGGTGAGACATGCCAGAGAGAATGGGGAGAAACTCCAGGGGGAAATCGAGGCTATTGAAAAAGAAATAAATGAGATGGATCAAAAAGATCTTATTGAAAAAAACTATGTAATATTAAAAAAAGTGATGGAAAAGTTAAAACCATCAATTATATCTGAAGGAGAAAAAATTAAGAAAAATAAAAAGAGATGATAGGGACTACCGCAATGGTCATGTATACACCTTTGCAAAAAAGTTTGACAATGTCCAGGGAACGGAGGAGAAAAAGAGAAATAGAGATGAGAGTGACGATACACGCTCAATCAGTAGCGTCTCAGCCTCATCACAAAGCAGTATAGCTTCCAATATACCTCAGGAGAACCCTTTAGGGGAAGTTGCCTCTTCCTTCCAGAAGGAGCTAGCCAAGTTGCGCATAAGCAACAGGCTACAACAAAAAAGGGACCAGTTAAAACCTGGAGAGGAGGGAGGAGGTCCAAAGGGAGGTTCAAAAGGAGGGACAGTGGACAAAGCGAATGTGGGAAAATGGTCCAAAAAGTCTCAAGTAATGTGACATGTAACAAAATGTGTTCCAGTGGCATGGAAAATGACAACAGTGATTTAAAAATTGTTAACCTGTTGAATAAAATCTTGGATAAAGATGAAACTAAAGTGTTGAGTATGGGTCTAAACTTTTGCCCCACCCAAAGTGGAGATATCACCAATGTCCACATTGACTTGTACAAATTTGTTAGAGCACTTAAACTTAGGGACTATTTCTCAGACCGGAATTTTGAGAACATTGAGCTTCCTGTGAGGCCAAATCCTGTGACCCATACAATCACAGATATGTGAAATGTACAGTGTCTACTTTCCTTTGGAGAAGATGGGGTATATGACATGCCGTCCTTGTTGGAAGAATTTAATATTCCCCCAAAACCTCAACATTGAAAGTGGTTTGAGGCCCAAATCCAAATTTGTACAGGCTATGGCTTACCACCACAACATAGATACTTTCTATGAGAAAGTGACTGAAGACCTTTATAAATTGGAAATACCCAGCAAATTTGCACTGCCTATTCGTTATAACATCTCCTCCAAGGAAAGACAGGCACTCAATAGGCTTTGTCTGGATAATGACATTGTCATCAGGGAGGCCGACAAAGGCGGAAATGTTGTGGTCATGAATCATTGTGACTACATGGATAAAATCAATCGTCAACTAAGCAATGAGTCTCGCTACCGGACGATTGAGGGTAATCCTATCCACAAACTAGCCACAATGATTAATGTAAAATTGAGCGAATGGTATGTCATTTGTTTACTAACTGAGGATTGTAGGAAGGTGGAATCTGACTGCATGGTTGCCCCCACTTTTTTCCTGGTGTTTTGCTGGTTTTCGACTTAGTTTGGCTGCGATCCTGCTATTCAGGACCCCAGCCTATCTGCTTTCCCCTTAAATTGATTGCATGTACTTTAGGTACACTCCAGATTGGATTCTGGGGTACCCTTGTGAGTCCCTAGCATATGGTATACTATGTACCCAGGGCATAGGTACCCCAGAGGCCTACCAGGGGCTGCAGCATGTATTATGCCACCCCTGGGAAGCCTTTTAAAATGACACAACAGGTCTGCTACAGCAGCCTGTGTAAGGTGGTGTATCGACCCCTTACTGAGATATAGGTTCCCTATATCTCTCCATATCACTGCACATGTAAACCTATCAGTCACCCCTATGGCAGGCCTTAACAATCCTGAAGGCAGGGTGCTGGGTTTCATGTGAGAGGGTGCCCATGCATGAGCAGAGCCCCTCTGCAGCTTTTGGAATCTTCATTCCGGGGTTGTTTGTGATGCAGCCAGACCATATACTCTTAAGTGCATTATAACCAAACGGTAAATGCTAACTTTGGAATGGCTGCATGGAAAACTGTCGTGTTTGGTGTCAAACACCTTGGAATCATACCCCACACCAGTAACTGGTGTGGAGTATGATCCCACCCTTCTAGAGGAGAGACATGACAGCACCGGTATACCCGGTACCAGCTAACAGAGCCCTGGCATCACAAAATGGATGCTGCAGCCACAGACACGAGTCTGCCCTCCTGCTGCTGGACGAAACTCTGGCAGGGGAGGCCTGGACAATAGGTTTCCTGTCACAGGGAGGTGTGACCACCTCCCAGACAGGCTTTAGTGTATTGGGGCTGGGTGGGTGCACTCTCAGAGTGCTTTGAAGTCTGCACTGGGGGCACATTTGGTGTCCTTGTGCATAGTCCAGCTCAAACCGGTTGCAGGGGCGCACAGCCCCTGCTCTGGCACGAAACTGGACAAAGGAAATGGGTGTAGCCACCCCTCTTTCCTGACCGTCCCATAGGTGGGTCCCCAGAGTTTGTCCAACCCCCTCCTTGGGTATAAAGTAGGAAACCCTGACTACAGGACTTTAGGTTACACCTGGACTAAACTCTGATACCAGAAACCAAGTACTTCGACGATCTGCACGACGCTGGATGACTGAAGAATCTCCCTTGGAGTAAAGGAGTTACTCCCCTGCAAGGCAGGCACCTTTAACGCAACTGACCAGTTGGCATCTCCGAGCTCCGACGGACTCCGAAGAATATTGCCACACAGGAGGTGGGTTTTCCTAGGTCTCTGAGATCGATCTGTGCCCACAGCAAGTCCCGTATCCCTCGTGGAAGACCGTGCAACCCGAACCCCTGGACACCGTGACCATTTGCAGAAGCATCAGCTTTCCGCCGACCCCTGAGGCTGAGCTTTGGGTTACTTGTAGCCCTGACCCCGAGCAGTAATTGCACTGAAGATTGCAGGCCTACACTCGAGTGTTCCGTGGGCCGCCATTTTGTGATTCCTCTTGAGGTCCCTTTGCGATCCCTGGTCCGTTGACCTGTGGCTCCCCAAGAAGGCAACTCTAACTTTTATTGGACTTCCCTGGTTGCTCCAGACGTGCCCTGACTCTCCATTGCTTGGGGAGTCCCCAGGACCTTGCTGGTCCGCACAGAAGCATCTTTTCTCTTCCTGCGTGGGTTGCTGTTGCCAAGGCTTGTTGTGGTCAATCCGATCACCGACACCCCAGCACTCGACATCCTTCATGGGACAGCTCGAATCCGGCTCCTGGTTGTCGTCGACGTCTCCGGGATCCCGTGGCTGCAGAGTCAAGCTTCACCTCTTCGCACCTGAAGCACCCGACATCGGTGGGCATTCGATTGCTCCGCTCCTGGTCACTGGCTAGTGACCCAGACTCTGTCCCCTCTGCTTTCAGGTTCTTCACATCTTCGATCCAGGCTTAGATCACCCCGGACACTTTTCTTCTTCACGGCAGCAGCACTTTGCAGCAGATCGCCATTGAAAACGACGACGATTCCCGACACCCTTTGACACCTATGCACCCGGCTTCCCTGGGTGAGGTAACTCGAGTACTCCGGTGCTCACGTGGGTGTTGGCCCCTAGAACCCCTTAAGTCTAAAGGGGTTTGCTGAAAGTCCTCTCCTAAGTGTCCTTTATCTTTAAAATTCCAACCGCGTCTTTGCGCATTGAATCCTACGGCGCTCGCGGCTGTGTTCTCACACTGCACACGTCCCCCGTGGGTCTCCTGTGTCACTACCTTGGGTGGTTCCTTGGGGTCCCAGCAATTCTACGTGCTCTAGGCACTGTGTCTAGTCAAGTCGTGGTTCTTATACCACTTTCTTAGTATATGGTTTGGTCTCCCCCTGGAGCCCACTGTGTATTGTGCTATTTACTGTCGTTTTAATACTATGATACTGTGTATCTTGAACTCTAATCTCATAAAGAGATTAGTAGTTAGTGTTTAGAAATAAATACATATATTTTATATATATCTTGTGTGGTTCTCCTTTCATTTAGTTATTCAAGAGGTTATAATCTGGTAAACCAAGCTGCTTTACACTCCTTCAAGACTTAGCCTGAAGGCTGCTCTCCATAGCTACCACTAGGATAGCTTTCAATAAAGGTTGTCTTTAAACCTATCATCAATAAGGGTCGTTTGGACTGGTGCAAGGTGCCCACTATAACTAGTGGACAGCATATGCCAGGCCAACTTCTCACAAGGATGAGTTTCGGTATTTAAGGGTTGAGTGTCCTAAATTCCCTTGCATTTATATCCTGCCAAAGATTCACAAGGGGGGGCACTTCCCTCCAGGCCGTCCCATAATCTCGGGGGTGGGCTCACCCACCGAAAGACTATCAGAGTTCGTTGACCTCAGGCTCCAAAAACATGTTCTTAACCCGCCCTCCTATATTAGGGATAGTAAGGATATCCTAGTCAAATTCAAGGACTTTCATTGGTCCGATGAACTCATGTTTGTTACCTTCGATGTTGAAAGTCTATACACCTGCATTCATAAAAAATTTGGACTCATGGCAGTGCAGTCCTTCCTAGACAAGGATGGGGCGGAGCAATATGAGTACAACAAAATGATTGTTCAGATGATGGATATAATCCTCACAAACAATTTTTTCCTCCATGACAATTGCTGGTTCCAGCAAATACAAGGGACCGCTATGAGTTCTAGGTTTGCTCCCTCTTATGCATGCCTCTTTATGGGGTGGTATGAGAGGGAGCATGCCTGGAACAGATGTGCCCCCCCTGGACTGAACATATTGTGTTTTGGGAGAGGTACATTGATGACATTATCTGTCTGTGGTCAGGATCTGAAGAACTTTTACACCAATATTTCTCCTTTCTAAATGCAAATGAATTTAATGTCAAGCTTACCATGACATTTCACAAGGAGAGAATAAACTTCCTGGACATACAATTCTATGTAAAGAATGGAACTATACAGAGTACACTCTACAGCTTGCAATGCGGTATTGCACGCTTCGAGTGCACACTCACTCTCTGTGATTAATAACATTCCCTATGGAGAGATGACGCGAATCAGAAGAAACTGTAGTGAGGAGAAGACACACCAAACCAATATCATAGAGTCCAAAAAAAGATTCCTGAAAAGAGGATATGATAAGCATACTTTGGACAAAGCAGTATACAGAATACAACATACAGATAGGGAAGCCACACTAAAGGACAAACCCAAGCGGAGCAAAGAGGTCTCCGCCAATAGCACGGTGAGATTTGTGACCCAATACACTACCCACAGTAACAGGATATTTAACATCTTGAAAAAAAACTGGCGCCTTCTAACGGAGGTTCCTGGTTTAAAAAATTCTCTTACTAGTACGCCATCAATAACCTACAGAAGGGGGGCATCCCTGCGGAACACCCTCTGTCCGAGCTATGTCACTAGTAGGAGAGAAACATGGCTACCATCGAAACCTGAAGGCTTTTTACCTGTGGTATGTGCAACATCTGTCCATTCGGTAAAAATAAGATCAAGACTTTCACTTATAATACACCCAGACCACACAGTATTAGACATTTTATTAATTGTAATACTACTCATGTCATATGTGTTAGGATGCAAATGTGGAATGATATATGTGGGCAGCACAGTGCGCTGCCTAAAAAACCGAATACAAGAGCACCGCAGCGCAATAATAAACAAGGACAGCAGATACCCCTTGACTGATCACTACAAAACTATACACCCTGATGATACTGCTTTCTGGTTCCATGGTATTGACCACGTCCCTGCAGGAAAAAGGGGTGGCAATAGAGAACTTCTGCTCAGGCAAAAAGAGGCTCAATGGATTTGTCGCTTGAAGGCAATACACAAGGGTCATAACACAGATGGTGAGTTGCATTATTTTTTGGGGTGAACTACGCTTTGAATAAACCCATCACTGTATTATGAACTCATGTATTACATGTAATGACACTCTGTATACATATTAAGCTTGTACAATCCATATAAAACAGTGTTTAAAAACAGTTTATTGTATCTCCAAAACTGCATGCCTTATACCCTATTGTGCCAATCCAACATGCCTCCACAAGATTTCACTAAGTTCACCTTCCACATTAGATCTAAGGATGTACATCTGGTTAATTGCTATCTTGCGATAACAATGGTTAAACGTTTGAGTACACTACTTGTCACCATGGTTGTGGAGCCCTGTAAGTTACTTTGGGTTGCTCAAGATATATATATCTTGATGGATCAATACGGCCTGTCGCTTGTGCTCTAGCAACATATGATGGCTTTGTAGAAGTACTGTCTAACTGTCAATGACACAGACGTGGAGGTTGTGCCCTCGGTTTGCTGTTCTGATTGGGTCATAATTTCTAATGTCATAAGAACGTTGCGAGCCTTCTTATAATATCTGTGGCTTTTTGGTGATGATCAATTCCACGATATTGTATCCTCGGTTTGTCTTACTATTTGGGTCACAAATTTCAACTTCAAATGAACGTTACCAGCCCTCACATAATGCCGGGTGTGTTTCTGGCGATGTCCCTCAAGTTGGAATATACTAAATGACTTAAGAATTTATGAGTGTATGATATTCAAATATGGCGCATCAATGCGCCAACCTCGCGTTACTCCTCTTACGCGAGTCACGTCTTATACACTTATGACGCCGCCATTCCACATTGTTTAGTCGGATATATTTACCACATAGTAATTTGATCATTTCTATACTACGGTAAGTTTTCACAGCAAGCCGGTTAAGAAATCTGGATATTTATTCTGCCGGTATGTATGGGAATCCCTTTTCAAGGGTATTCCAAGATGATGCATTGATACGCGAAGTACCGCGTTTCAGTTGATACCCAAGTTACGTCATGACGCCAATGACGCCTCTCCTTCCGATATTTCTTTTTGAACATGGTGCGCTGAGGCAGACTTTGCTGCTGCTGGCTACCATGCCGTAACCGGGAACATTTTGCTCGCATGGTGAGTGTTAAGCCTTGTCTCTAGTGTGGGGGATCCTGACTGTGGGATTTGTATTTCTCCTACACCTCCAACTTTTTCGTGGCCTCACTCGTGTTCCTTCTCATTTTCGTTTTTCCGTTTCTCCTTCGTTTTCATAAATAGTTCGTATTTGCCTGAAAACAAGAGCTGCAGAGTGTCTTTTACTAATGGCCTTATTATGATATGCCTAAGGACCTTACACATGCTACTGTTTCATTTGACTTGTGCCCTTATGGGGTCACTGGTGTTTCTCGTTTTTCTTATTGTATATGTATGTGGGTGTTTTTTAATGTGGATAGATAGCCATCTTTTAATATTGGCTTTACAGTATGCCTTCCAAATTTAAACCAGAAATAGTGTGACCATGTACCAATGTTGACACTGGGTCACGTATGATTGATACCTCCACTATTAATATGTGGTGTGCTTGTGCATAGCGGACCGGCATACCGCCCCCCCCCCCTGTTTTGATACAGCTTTATTTTAAGCTTTCCGACATTACCCATATTTTTGTGCTATTGCACATGTGTTGACATAGGGCTACCCGTGGTCTCTCACAATATAACTTGTGATTTTCTAACTTTTTGGATCAATAGACCGCCTTTTTGGTATGACTTTACTCAATGCCTTCTTACATCACGCTATGCCACGTTCTTTCGTTTGTTATATAAGAGTAACGCTTGAGCGTGGTATATGGTTTTCTCTCTTTTTTGCTTGGAACGGCTATATGGTCTTAAATATGGGATCCTGCTGTAGGCCCTCTCTATGGCCCTTGGTGACTAGTTTTGAACATTATTACCCGCCACACTGGGGTGCTTTTTCGTTTAATCTATTGACTTCTTACTCTTACTGTGGCTAGAGGTTAATCACCATAACCAGTACCATATGCCTTACTGGGATTGGTGCCACATTTTTATAGTAAGACCCCCTTCTCTTTTTTACCTTTTGTCAATTATACTCAGGGTAGTGCCTTTATTGTTACTTTTGAAGATGACATACAATACAGAAATTATGGATGCGGGCGTATGTTGGTCTTAGCGTAGATTTGTGAAAATGGACTTGATTTCAAACGAGTCCCACCAGGCTTTTTGTTTTTTTGAATTTCATATTTGGTTATGACTCAGGTCCCACACAAGATCTTCATTTGTTGGTTGTATGACAGGAGTCTGGGCATGGATTATTGCCTTTTTTTAATATAATATGCACCATGATATTCTGTTGTATTATGATCATGGCTAATAGAACTATTATCCACATAGATTTCGAGCTGGGATCTGACTTGATTTACCCTCACTGTGAGGTGAATACCCGGGCAATACTACTACATACGATAAGGACCTCTTGTGAATACTCTACATTATTATTCAAGGTTAGATCCCATCGAGTTATGAATTTGGGGATAAGTCAGCATAATCTTTCCTATGTATATAGGTATATCCCTTCCCTCGCTAGGATATCAGGGTACTCCCATATAATATCTAATCTTTTCCCACCTTAGTACAAACCCAGGCACAATAATGGCTATAGAAAAGCACTGGTAGAACCTACTCTTAGGCTACGCAATAAAGTTGTATATATGTATATATGTGTGCAACCCTATTTATATATGTTCTTTGGTTTATTTATTGTATATAGTTGTATATATATATATATATGTCATGTGGGCTGTCTAGTGACCCGATTATGTCCAGTGTGACTTTTTAATAATAATCCAAGTTATGCGTCATCTCCATGTCCTTTCGGGTTAGTGTCTAACAAAGATGGCGTGTATATATATGTATACAATTTGATGTTATGTCCGTTTTCTTTTTGTGTCAGTTTATTCGGTGTCTTTATGTGATTGTTTTAGCCCTGATGAAGTTCCTTATGCACAAGGAACGAAACGCGTTGGCTGAGGGCCGATTTTAACCCAAGTTTGAATAAAGAAGATTGATGGACTAAATTTGTTATCCTGACTACATTTCTGGTGCACCTTTCATTTTAAAGTACTTTATACTTGTTGTTTATTTATTTTTTTAAAAACACCCTATTGATATTTTAACATTTTATTTTGTGTCAGTTTGATTTTGTTATGATAACGTGTATTAAGAGAAGAAATATTTTTATATGTTCACATGTTTTAGAGAACACTTTAAAAAAAAGACACTGATTTTCGCTTATTATTTATATAAATCAGAGGACATGAAATGATATACACTAGCATACAGAACCACAAAAAATGTTTAACTTTAAAGCATTGTGAAATACCATATTTGCAAGTGTCCTCTGCAAAAAATAACTTGCAGTCCAGTGGATACAGTGTCGACATTGGAATCAGAAGCTCAGGGTGCAGGTCTCAGCCTGATCACATCTGAAAGACTGACGACTTGCTCTAAGTCAAGATTCAGTTAAGGATGTTGTGCATGCATTGCTTGTATGTCAAAAGCTGTTGGACCTCTGCAAAAAATACCTGAAACTCCTATTTTAGTTTTATATCTAACTTGTCAGAACAGTCGAGGATGCTTTATATTTTTATAGAATACAGAGTTTGATAATATCCGTTCAAATTGCAAATTTGTTTTAAAACGTTTTTTGATGAGTCACATTTGCACATACTAATTATGTGTAGTATTCTGCAAAAATTCAAACAAATAATAAATACTGACAGTGTCAATAGGTCTGACTTATAAAGTTACTTTTGTGTGACTGATGCTTTAGGCACTCAATAAGTTACCATACTGCACTTTCTCGCTCATCTTTGCACTCATGCATTCATTAACCGCTTAACCGCGGCGGCAATTCCGCCGCGGTGCGGCGGTTTAGCGGAGTGGGCGGGGCCGCGTCGGCCAACGGACGTTCGCAGCACTACAGAGGTAGTGCTCGCGACGGCCATTGGCCGACGCGCGCTAGCAACGGGTTAATCCATTCACTGACTCATTCTTGCATTCAAGACACAAACTCAACAACATATGTAATATAAATTAAAGGAATGCAAGTAGAAACAAGCATTGGCAAAACCAACAGTTCTCACCTACGCAAGAGCTATTGGCTTGATCAAAGTTTTGTTTATCCACGCTGTACAGCAGTGTGGCTGCTGTGCAGCATGGCTGAAAGTAAAGTAGGAAAAAAATGGTATGATGCAGCCAGTGCCGACTGCATCATAGTGTTTTTTTTTCTTTACTTTCAGCCAAGCTGCACAGCACTTACGCACAACATGGCTAAGACTGATTGACAAAGCCAATGGCTCTCATATAAATCTCGCTTTTGTATCCTGAAGAGGCCTTGTCAATTGTTTTTAGCCATGCTGCACAGCATCCACGATGGCTAAAGTTTATATGTGTGAGCACCACACTTGCACACCTACAAATTACGGGTGCTTTTTTTTCCCTTTTTAGTTACCAATAAGAGATGGATCAGTAACTAAAAAGAAAGGAAAATGTGTAAAAGCATTTTTTTTAAAGCGAGGGGGGGACACAACGGGGATTGGGGCAAAGCAACATGGAGAGTGAGAGTGGGGGGAGGAATAACAGGGAGAGAGAAGGAGGGCAAGGGTAGGGAAAGCAACATGGAGGGTGTGAAGAGGCAATGGGGAGAAACAGATGGGCTAGGTTATCAGGAAGAGAGGCAGGGAGTAGCACTGAGGAGACAGAGAGCAAACACAAGTGTAGAAGGCGAGAAGTACATGTGAGAGTCAGCTCAAAAACACATGCATTGTGATGAAGTGCTTAAAACAAAATAAAAAAGTAGAGCTTAAAATGTAAGCAGTGGAAGCGGAGGGGCCAGCCAATTGTAGAGATGGTAAAGAGGCAATGCTCCATGGAAAAGACAAACAAAAGATTGACAAGCTGGTACACCAATGAGAAGCAGGCAAATGAGAGTGACAGGAAAGGCAATCAGTGGCAAGTAAGGAATGGGCAGGCTCCAAGCCCCTGTGTTCTTGCTAAGCTACAATATGCCTCACAACAGACAGAGCATGCACTGTCACATAGTTGCTAATTTTTCCAGGTCCAAGCATGATGTGCTGCTTCAGTCCAGGTTTTTTTATTTGATTTCTGGGACTTGTAGTCCTGTTTTATGATGGAAAAAAAAGACTGGGAAAAAAAAAGACTAAAAATACCATAATTCAAAGAAAAAAATATAGACTGGCACAACATATCATGCTTAGACCTGGGAAATTTGGCAAGGCTGTTGTCCAGTAGGCTCAACCTAAAAAGACAACTCAGGGAGAAAGATACACGCATAGTTGGATGTCTGCGAGAAAATAAAAATTGTTATTGTCACACACAGGGGTGAGATAACAATGTATTATGAAGCTCGAGTGAGAAAATCCTTGTTTTGTTACACACTGTGGGTGGTGGGGAATAAACATTGTGTAGTCACAAACTGAGTGAGGGGAACTTCTTGCGGTTTATCTCACGCACTGGTGAACATAACCCTCATGTTGTCACACAGTGTGAACATAGCTACCAAGTTTCCCAGGACCATGCTTGACTAGTTAGGCCACTCTGGGTTTTTTTCTTATAATTCTGATACTTGTAGTTATACTCAACCCAGCATAAAACCAGGACTACAAGTCCTGGAATTCTAAGAAAAAAACGGGACTGCCCTAACTAGCCAAGCATGGACCTGGGAAACTTAGGAGCTATGTGTGAAATAATCCCCTTATTTGAAAACATGCCTTGAGGTCAACAGTAATTAAAAGATTTAGCACACCGGGGAAATGAAATCTTGTGCAGTTACATACTGGGTGAGATGAACCTCGTGTTGGAAAAGCTCATGTGGTCTTGCACTGGAATAGCGATGATATTAACACACATTCAGCACTCGGAATAATGTCCGTTCAGTATTTGAAGGAAGAATAACCTCATCCTTTGAACTTGGACAGTTGCCAGCCGAATTAAACTTTTGCAAACCAAATAATATCGTTCTTGAGTGACCGATGTACGAAAAAGTAGAAGTTTTCCGTTTGTTAGAAGGAATTAAATGGATCTATGCCTTCTGCTCTCGGGGCGCTGCAGTCATCAATATTACTGTTGCTCGTACGACTCCTCACAGCCCTCCATATACTGCATGAAATATTGGGTTATCTATATTGCGAAATATACTGTAGAGGTAAGTGGGTCATTAAATATCGAAAAATCATGTATTTAAATATATATAGGGAATATTATATTTATTTTCTATCAAAAATATGATCATTCACATCTTGAATACACTACAACAAGAATAAAAACAGTTAAAAAACACAATAAAAACCCTTTAAAAAAGTTATACAATATAATATAGCAAACACTTATTTAATCCATAATAGATATACATACATCTAAAAAATACCACCGGACGTAGTTGAGATTATATTAACAAGATAAAGACACAGAAACAAATTTACCCAATTTTGACCTCTTCCACCAGGCATACATTAAAAATCTCGAGACATCAAACACTAACCAGCTTGTGGTGTCTGATTTAAATATACGTGTAGCTTCCAAGGGACAATTAAAAGATAAGGTGCGACAAACAGGAGCCAACCAAGTTTTCCTAAGTTCAGCATAAAAAGGGCAACAGAAAAAAAGATGCTCAATAGTCTCGGGAAGGATATGACATAGAGGGCACAGTGGATTAACAGACAGGTTTTCCCAGGAGCTTTTTTAGTATTCAAAGGAAGAGCTCCATATCTAAATTGTACATACAGAGCTCGTGCCTGAGGTGGTTCAATGTCATCCAAAAACCTTTCAAAGGCAAATACTCCTTTGAAATTTAGAAACCCCGTGGTCAAAGTGCCATGTGCAAGACGATCAACCCTTTCCGAGACCATTTGATCCCAAAACCTTTTTTTAACAAGGGGGACCATAAGTTTAGTAATGGACCCTGGGTCCTCCCAAAGTTGCCCCAGCCCTATTTTTAAGAACCAGGCTTTAATCTTGCTAAACCACTTAATACGACCGGTTTGATTATGCAGAGCTAACAACTCAACCAAAGCCCCCCTCAGAGGCACCTGTGATTTACTTGTCCATACCCTGATCCAAAACAGAAGTGACCTAAGAATGGCAAAGTGATCTATAGGTTTTAGACCTAGATCAAGTCTGAGTGGCAGGAGTGGTGTGTTCACTGGCAGGTTCATGATGGCTCTGATAAATTTATTTTCAGGACGGGTTAGGTCTATTAAGTTTTCCAGCCCCCACAACTCAGCCCCATACAGGGCCGCGCCTAGACCCTTTGCCCTGTGTATTTCTAAATTGGGAGAAATTGGCCGATAAGGGGACGCCCTAGCCCTTTGAACTATGGCACAATCAACATGCTGAAGGGTTGCAATACTCTTTTCTAACTGCGGTGTCCATGCCAACCTATCGTTGATACGATAGGGAATATAAAAAAGTGAAGGTTTAGGCTGCTCTTTTCAAAACAGTTATTCCAAGCGAGATACTGGCGGTACAGCACTCAAATTGTTGTAGATCCGATGCAGCTGCTGAGTCACATGTCCAAGAGATTGTGCGATTGGTTAATGACTCCCTGTTTCCGTGCAGTGGCGCTGTTGGAGGAAAACCATCGACGATGTGAGGGAAGCGCTTTGAACATACACTAAGCTGCGCGCCCTTTCTTCAAATTCGATGGGTGTCATGTATTTCATCACTCAATATGGCAGGATGCTGAAACATGCATGTGAATGGTCATGGCGCTTTAATAACGAACTATAGCGCTGTACAGAGTTCGTGTGACTAACAGGAAGCAGACGTGCTGAAATAGAAATAACAGATTTCGCAGTATCCTAGCGAGCTCGCTGAATGAAAAGTCCAAGCACAGTATTGTGGATTTTAGTACTGAGCATTCTTTTAATGCATGTTTGAAACCCAGCTTTTCTCAAATGTGAAGTAACATTTGTATTCAATCATGATTTCACATGACATCAAACATTAATTTATCAGCTTCTTAAAAGTATTGCAAACTAACACTGTCTCAGCTGCACCTCTCATAGTTGTTTTTAAAAAAATGCTAAAAGCGCTATGGAGAGAGCCACAGGGAGTGGGAGGTGGGAGAAATAGACCCTTAATCACATCGGGAGTAACGGACAGACACTGATTAAGTTTAATCAATATGCGCTTGGCAGGGTTTGGATTGGGATTAGAAATCGGCCCGGGAACGCTAAAGAAAAGTGGCCCACATTTGCATATTGCCTTTTTGCAAAACACTGCTTCGCTGAAGTTTTATAAAAAGAAGGGGGTGGGGGGGTCTCTGACAGAGGCATGTTTTCTTAACTTTACTTAGATAAAAAAAAATGCAAGGATTAGTTCACACTGGTGAAACACACATGAAAACAAGTGAGGCCACTTTTGCTTAGGCCCCCTGCCCCCCCTCAATATAAATACATTAATGGGCCGGCCCAGCGAGAGAAAGGGAGTGACAATTCTGCCCGTTGATAAAAGGGAGGTAATGGATGCCCATCTGCCCATCTGCCTCCAGAAAGGCCACTCGGGCACCCACTGGGCCGCTGGTGGCATCTGGACAACACAGACACTGCCCAAATCAGCCCCCTCAGGCTGCCCAAAAAAGCAGCCCACCGCTGGAACTCGGATATCGGCCCCTCAACCTTTGCCCAAGTGCCCACATTACCAATCCGATC
Organism: Calotriton arnoldi; assembly: GCA_963921515.1. NCBI lineage: Eukaryota > Metazoa > Chordata > Amphibia > Caudata > Salamandridae > Calotriton > Calotriton arnoldi. The sequence goes on along the minus strand of CAWUFW010002404.1, from coordinate 1,794,828 downwards.
CTGGTGCTTGGTCCCTGCTCCACAGAAAGGAACAGGAGTGGCGTTGGGCCTGTGCTAGCCAATTAGGAGGCTGCAAAGAAAAGTGACTCACAAGCTAACAAATGGTAAGCAACGGGAGGGCTCCAGGCCCTTTTTGTAAACAATAGAGCCTTGCAAGTAAGAGCGCATGCTCTTGCAGGCTTGACCCTAAAAAGAAAACAAGCTTCTGTTTGAAAACAGCGGGTATATGCTTGCAATACCAAAACTAAATATAGCATGGGTATCCGTCTTGCAGAGATATTGCAATTAGTTTATAATTGTTTTAAAGTTCCAGCATGACCGCCACCTTTAGAACCAACGAGTTGCCCATTTTGGAATGGAAAAACAATGACACACTATGGACAACAGCATTCCATAACGGTCTCATGGTTTAGAGGATGTGGTCATCTGGGATGGGCTGCAATGCAGTTGAAATAAGCAGCAAGGAAGCAAGCCCTCGGCACTGCCTGGAGATCTATAGTATCCTTCTTAAGAAAAATTTAAATAGCAAAAGGAGCAGCAAAGAAATGAAATGGGAACTATAAGAGGAGTAAATTGAAAATAAAAGGACTGGCCAACTAGCCTTGACATAAAAGCACACTAATTTTCAAGAGGATATTCACATGTGGTGAGAAAATGCTGTCATTCACAGGGAAAGAGAGCTGATGGCTACTGTGAACTGAACCATTACCCATGCATCATGCTGTCATGAATGGAAGCAGAGTTTAAATGACACCCAGACAGACCTATGGAAGAAGAGGGATTACCCAAATGCCCTCTATGTATTAATATGGATATATTTGGGTATATGGCTGTATCTATTATTTAATTATTTTTTGTTACAAGATTCTGGCAGACAGCTAAGCCTGTCAGACCTTCCATCACGGTGCAAATATTGTACCCCTAGGGTATGACAGACCTACTTCCCTAAGGTGGTAATTTGTGAGATTACATATAACAAAATAACTATCTGTATGCTTCAATATAGAGCAATAACAATGTCCCCTTAAATGCCCATTGCCTTTAGCGTGCTTTTCACAATAAATATGTCAGGCATACTGCCTCTATCATAACCTTTCACTTATCAGACCTATGGCATCTGAAATATCTTTTCCTAGTGAACCAATCAGGGCTATAGCTGTTATCACTGGCGTATCACTGTATCCAACTCAGGCCTTATGTATTGAGCTTAAGCTTCCCCACAAGGCAACCATTATGCATACAGTCAACAAATTACAATTGTATTCAAAATAACAACTGCTAAAGCAAAATACTGTCAAAGGGGTTATGCAGCAACAAAACCCTTGCCTGCTAGACTAATCTGTGAGATTTCATGTAACAACATTTCTATGAGTAGGCTTTAATACAGAATATAACAACCCACCCATAAATGCCTATTGTCTTTAACATGTGCGTATTACTATCAATGTGTCAGGTATACTGCCTTTATCGTCACTTTTCATTATAACAATTAGACTCATAAGCTTTATCATTTGGGCTAGCCACCATGACCAACTCAGACCTACTGTGTTGGTCAAAAGACCTTCCCACAACGCAACCATCAGGTATAATGGAATAAAATTACAAATATGCACGAAATTACAGGTGTCTCAACAATATATAATCCCTACAAGGAGAGCCGTATAAGTTTACCATAGTGCCAATCTTCTATCCCCATGGTCTGTTCGGGAGGATCACCGACCTCAAAACCCTTGCCTACTACGGTTATCTGCGAGATTCCATGTTAACAAAACACCTGCTCACAGGCTTTAGCACAGTGTAATAACAATCCACCCTTTAAAAGCGTATTGCCTGTAGTGCATGCTTATACAATAAGTAAGTCAGGCGTACTTGCTTTGTCATAACTTTCCCCAGTGACCCGACATGGCCTAAAGCCTTTATCATTGGCATGACACTATATTCAACACAGACCTACTAATGTCCGCATGAACTAGCAACATTAGGCATACATTTACAAAATTACAAATATGTACAAAATACAGTTGGCAAAACAATATACAATCCCTCTCAGGAGGGCCTAATAACAATCATCACAGTGAAATTCTACGCCCAGGGTTTGCTAGAGTGGGTTACCAACACCAAGAAACCTTGCCTACTATAGTAATCTTTGAGATTACATGCAACCAAATACCTATCTACAGCCTTTGACAGAATGTAATAAGAATCCAGGCTAGATGCCTATTGGCTCTGACAAATGTTTTCACAATACATAAGTAAGGCCTACTACCTCTGTCAAAACGTTTCATGAAAAACAGACCAGACCTATGACGGCTCTTTTATAACGTTTCTCTGCATACCAATCAGGCCTAAAGCCACCATTGGCTTGTCACTACAAACAAAGAAATTCAACCCAATCAAATCCTGATATCAGAGGAAACAACATGCAGGTGGAGCTTAAGCGTCTCTCTCAATTGTACTCTATAAGCTCTTTGTTTGTTGATCGCGTAAGGTGTAGCGTCAGCTGTGCATTCAAGCCAGACCTGAAAATGGAAGTAATATTGTATCTTGCGTATGTTATTGATAGGTTTTAGGCACTCATTAAACAATCATATATGCACTGATTCACTCATGTTTGTACTCATGCATTCATTCATCGAACCACTGACTCATTCTTGCATTCACCCTCTGAAACTACAATAAAAAAAACACACAGACTCAACAACATATTCAAGATATATTAAAAGAATACAAATTAAAAAAATAGAAAACATGCTGCTATCTCAAGACAGCAGGAATATGCTTGCAATAATTAAACTAAACATAGCAGTGGGCAGTGGTGCTGGAACCATTTTGAGAGTAGGGGTGCTGCCATTAATGTTATATATCTCCAATCATAGGAATTGTGAAAAATCCAAGCCTCACATAAGAACAAGTGTAGCAAATGTGCCACACCCACTCAGCAGGGGAGTGGTAAGGGTGTGGTGTGTATCTGATGGTGCATATTGGAGCACTGGTGTGGTGGTTCACTGTCATTTGTAGACATCACATTTTCCATTGAAACGGCCACTAAATTTACATAGACATGCATTTTTGCTGAGAAAACTATGTAGCGCACAAACAATAACGTGTGGAAATCGGATTTCAGCAAATATTTTTCATTTGTGCATCAGCAAGTAAAGTGCCTTGATTTCTTTTGATCCTATAAAAATCTGTGTTTCCATCACACTTCAGAACTATTTAAAAATGTGCTTCATTTGTGCGTTCCTAGTTGCTGATATATTTTGAAATGTGTATAGTTTATTTACAGGAATTTAAATATTGTTGTCTTATAGACTTTCCTTTCACATCCTGTACCTCAGCAACATTCTCACCTAGGTCACTTTTACAAAATCTTTTCACTTTGCGATCCGAGAAATAAAAGTGAACTTAACACCAGTTTCCAAAGAAAGCAGCAAGTTGTCAGCAGACATAGCCTGACTTTTGACGTTTGTCTTTGAACGCACACCAAATCTGAGAAGATAAACACAAAATGCAAAGCCATCTTTATTGCCCATTCACCTTCTGACACACATTGTTCAATTTTTGGTGATTACATAAAGTTTGGCAAGAGCTAGACGTCGAACCAGACATCATGAAAGTAACGTATGGGCTATAAAAACATGAACCTCTTCAGTGTGTCATCTGTTGAGCTCAATTTTAAAGAGATACCACAATTACAAGAACTACAGTGAGCAAATTCTATCTTAAAATCCAGGATGCACATAACGTATAGGGATGGGGTGAAAAATTGTTCTCTACCATCATTTATTCCCCTAGAAATGACTCTATAGTGCTTATCAGGTTCACCAAACATCCCTCTCAAGTGTTTGTAAAAAAGTTTAAAAAAAAAAAATAACATTCAACAGCACATTTGTCTGCCAATGTGATTGCTTTCTTTAACTAAATGTCTTTTTTGAAACAGCTGTTACGCTCAACAGCTGGACAAATGCTGTTTCAAAACAGGAAGCTCAGGACACTATCATCAATATCTTTAAAGATAAAATACACTTTCAAAACAGTATGCAGACAGAATAAATGTATATTAGTACAAGAAATAAGCACAGTACGGCATTTTGTGTAGCAGCTGCAACAATGTCTAACTAGTTTAAAAAAAACTTTCTTTCATCTAAGTCTGATGTCAAATTCCATTATTTCCTAAAACCATACTTCCCCCCACAGACTTCAGGGGTCAGTTTTAAAAGCCTGAATAAGAAAAATATATTTTTCATGACTCCATGCCACATTAGATTATTGTACTGATGCAAATTGTACATCCATTTTTTGTGCTCAGCATTTTTCAATGCGGCTGAAGTACTAATCAATCGCATCGAAAAAATGTACATTCATAGCGGGTCATAAAACCTCCTGTCTCCTAAATATTAATGAGTCTGGTCACATTTCGCAACCTTCTACCAGTGGCTGCAAAGGCAGAGATGGAGGACTGAAAGGAACAGCAGACCTCTATCTATAGATTGGTTCTTCTACACAAAAAAGGATGTTCATATGGTGGGAACACATACCACCTGTGGTGGGAGAGTATACAGTGGCTCACTGGACCACTATCTGCTCCACCAGAGGCCACCAACACAATTCCGAAAAGAACAGCTTTCAACATTGCACATCAGTTGCCAAAGCAACTCGGGTAGCGCCAACCGATCAATGAGCTGCGACCACAACTGTGATCTGAATCAATTGATGCATACCTTTGCAACTAGAAAATTGGAGGGGGATGCTTCTTGCATGCACCCTCATATCTGCGATTCAGAAAGGTTCACAGAAGTCCTTTTACAGTCAAAAAGACTTTAATGACTCATAAAAGGGCTTTCAGCAACTGTAAAAAAAGGTATTTTGTGGTCGCAAACCTTGTGATTTTGTGAATTGCAGGCATTGTGACTGAAAAATACTTTTGGCCCTATATGACCATTAACACCTAACATGGTTAATGTCCTTCTGTCATCCTTTAGTTGTTTGACAATAGCAGCGGCGGCTCTTCCCATAGGAAAGAGGAGTGTGCCCCACTGCAAATTGAAGAATAAAAAATAAAATGATAATAAAACAACTATTATCATTTTAATTTTCGTCCTGGGCTGGCTGCCAGCGAGGCGACTGATCTGAGCAGGGGGGGGGGGGGCAGGCAATCCCCGATTGACAGCTGCAGCAGTGGGAGGAGGAGTGGTGGTGGGCATTGTAAGTGTGCATGACGGTTTGGCCGGCTGCCTTAGAACAGCCAAAACGCCATGCGCACTTAGCAGCCTCCAACCCTAGCTGTGTTGCACAGCTGCCTGGAGCAGACACAGACTCCCAGTCCCTCTGTGAGCGGAAAACTGGTCCGCTCACTCCAATCACAGCGCTTCTCTCATGCTGGTAATTGTACTACCAGCATGAGAAAATTGTCATGATTGGCCTAGGGGTCGGGAGTCTGGGAGCCTGTGCAGATTCCAGCACAGTGACAACGACTCCTGTCTGGGACTGTACATGTCTCCGCTGCTTATCTGCCCACCTCCGCTGAGGCCCACGGGATACTAAACGCGCTACCGGATGTTTGGGGGAAGAGAGGGGCACCTGTATTTCAGCTACAGAAACGATCCACTCAATAATCCAATCAACCAAGCGCAGCTCAGGTTACTTGTTGCTGCCCTGCCTGGCTCCCCCTGCACACCGGGGGTGGGGGTCCTGTCTGGCTCTCTATGCACACCCAGTGGCACCTTGCTCGGATCCCCAAGCACCCCTTGGAGGAATCTGCCTGCCTCACCCTCTATCCAGCACTCCATGGACACCTCTATGGACATCTCTTGGAGTCACCTCTTCAGGAGGCAGTCTCCCAGGCTCCCCATCCGCATATCAGACCAGGTTCTCCAGTCACGCCCTGCTGTCAGTGTCTGGGAAGGCACAGGTGGGTGCTTGTGTACTAGAACGCAGTTTTAATTTAAATTATGCATGCATAACTCTTAAGATAAACTCTGCTTAATCTTTCAACATCCATAACGTGACCCTTGCGCTCTTCCTTGCCTCACGCGCTCTCCTAAGGTGTGTCATTTTTCTGCTGGGGTTAGTGGTACTGTCAGTGCCTCCTGAGATTCCAGAGGCTCAGTCAGCGCTGTAATTTGGGGCACACCTGCCTAGTTATTCTTCTAAGTGTCTTTCCAGAGAGTCAAGTGTTTTCACCCACCAGTGAGTCCATATTTACTGCTCTGTGGTTTTTTTTCTGCTACCAGCACTGTCTGCCTAAGTGATACAATGGAATCAACTCATGACTACAACTCCCATAATGCATTAGGTCGTGAAATGAAAGCTGAGGACTGGAAACAGGTTCCCAACAAACATGAAGCCAGGTGGCGATAGTAGCGGAGTCTGACTAGGACGAAAGGGAGCTCATACTTACCTCAGGCCTCATGGTTGCAAATACTGATGTTTCAAGAGGTGAGGGCCGCACCAAGACCAATGAGTACATGGTGTGTGTTAAAATGCCACGACGGCTGGACAATGCCACAGAGTGCTGCTTTCCCAATGCATGTCAAGACTTGATTATGAGCGTCCTGGGGTAGTATGTGTAACTATTCCAGTCGAGGAGGTATTAGGAATTTATCGGGTGCGTTAATTATCATCTGTCCAGAGTTTTGCTCTGAAAATTGGGGAATAACATTCAGATCTGGGTGCTTGCCACATCAAAATTTCATGTCTAGTTTCTTTACGGATCTTTTTCTGGCAGGTTTCACCTCACAGTATAATTTATTTAAAAGGACTTCAGAGTGACATAAAGAGCTATAAATAAAAATACAAACTATTATTTATTGCTGCTGTTCCATTAGAAGAAGGCAAAGGGAATAGTGTATCTGCAGAAAGCTGACACAGCAATTCTGTAAGTGGCCTTTATGTGCTACTTTGAGCATGTATTTAATAACCACAACGGATTAAAAATCTTTATTAGTACATCAGCATAGTACCTTACTTTGTAGCAGCAACTGATATATAGTGCAGAGACCTCGGTACACATGGGCTGTTGGATTCTTGCACAGAGGAGTAAACATCAGTTATTGTAACAGGATATTTCTCTATATAGTTATGTCAATACCTAGTAGCAAAATTAATTTAGTATGATTGAAGTGACTCACTTGCTTAGTTTGTATATCGAGTGGTAAGCAAGTTAAAGCAAGTAATGTTTATTACGCATGAGGAATGATCAAACATCCTCTGAGTTTTACACTCCCAGGCTACTCTGGCAACTAAATGAGATGTACAGTGTCTTGAAAGGGTGCCCTATTGCCTTTTAATGTTTATTCCTTGCTCTCTCATTGTGTCCACTCCGACAAATCACAATAGCTTGTATTTCCTCAATAGATTTAATTTGTAAAGGTATATCAATAAATAAGGAAATCTGTGAGGTACTCAGCACTGTTATCTCAAAGTCTGTCATGAAGTGCTCAGGTTGTACTGAATAGGCAGCTACCTATGCAGCGGCTCAAACAGTTTTCGGGCTACCCATGCCAAACGTCTTCTTAAGAGTCTTCAATGGCTCCCGTTGAGAAAAAGGATCATCTTTAAGATAGGGCTCTGTACCCAAAAAGCTCTAATCGGAACTGGCCCGGGCTATCTACAAGATGGAATTAAGTTCTATATCCCCCAGAGAAACCTTGACTCTGCAAATCTTTGGTGAGCAGTCAAAATATCGAAAATAAAATATCGATATACAATAATATAGAAGTTAAAATATCGAAGGGACAGAATATCGATGTGAAGAATATCGATGGACAGAATATCGACCCTAAGGTAAGTAATATCGAATTTTTTAATATCGATGTAAATAATATCGAAGTTAGTAATATCGAAATCAAATATATCGATGTTACTAATATCGATGTTACTAATATCGATATTTGTATTATTGTTATGTATTTTGTTATGTTTTTAATATGTACGTGTTATATGTGTTTTTGTTAAGTGTTCTACTTGTTTAAAAATATATGTATACAATTTTTATATGTTAATAAAAAAAAATGTAAGTTAAATTTTTTTTTTTGTACTGTAGCGGGTTGTGGGTTTATAGGGGAATAGGGTGGGAAGTAATTTAATTATACTAAATTAATTATAAATTTTTAGGAATTATAAATTAATTTTAATTATTTTTTGGGTTTAAGGGGCTCATTACGATGGCGGGCGGAAGCACAACCGCCGTGCTGGCGGATGCAAAAACCACCAGTTACCGCCGGCACGCAGCAGTCCACACGCCCGCCCAATTACGATGCGAAAAGTAGGCCAAACACCGCCGGCAAGCCAGCAACACCGTCCGCCATCAAAGTGCGCCCGTACACGTAGCGGCGCAGCCCAACTGACACACACCGTCCGACGAAACACGTCCCGCCCGGCGTATAAATTACGATGCCGCAAACAAACGGCTCCCACGGCCAAGAGATACCGTACGACAAACCGAAGCGGTAACACGGACGCCGAGCACGGACAACGAAGAAGCGGCTCCCCGAGCATGAATCCAGCACTGCAGGCCCTCCCCATGCTCCTGCTGATGCACCACCAAGGACGCAACGTACCGCGGAGACGCAGGTAGGCACACACACAACAAGTGCACGCAAACAGCGCACACAGTGCAAGGGCGGAAAAAGCGGACAACCCCCACCAGCGCGTGTACACTACACATCCACCATTGCATCCACATATGACACACAGGCCAAATCGTAACATCGCGTAACACATGTGTACACACCACCTGGGACTAGGAACCAACCACCCCGTCACGGCCCCAAAGCGGCGATGACGCCGCCACACATGCGCACAACGCAGAGGCCAACCGCAGCGCCATGCATGCGTCGCACACAGACACAGGGACACAACCAAGCAGCACACACATCAGCCCCACCCCGAACGCACATGACACGTGACAGGCCTGCCACAGACATGTCCCCAACGCCCAATTCACGGACAACACCCAACGCCACACAACCGACGCACACATGTCAGTGAAGTCACGCAACAGCAGGACACACCCCAGTGTAACAAACATGGCGTAGCACACAGCGGCGGCAACACCAACTAGGAGAAGCAGGGCCCCTTCGGGAAGAGGAACGCCAGTACCACACTGAAACACCCATACCACCCTGCACATATGAACAAGACATATAAACGGAACACCAAAGAGCCCGGGGACCGACAACAGGTGGCCCAAGAATAACATTCACACACAAGGCCCAACGCAGAGCGGAAAGGCAGCCTGCCGCCCACACAAGGGAGAGCAGACAGCACTGAATGACCTTCCATTCCAACTCCGATACCACAGCCCTACGACAGAAGTCGGTGAATACAGCCATTGTCCAAGAATAGACCAACACAGGCATGCCGAGGAGACCGACCACAGGGCAGATAGCGCATATCACAGAAGCACACAACGGACGGGGAAGAAAGAAGAAAACACTCCCCCATGTCGGCCACATGCAAGTTAATTGGAAGGAGTCACACATCACTGACCTTGAACTGTCTGAGAAGCATGTGGGATGAGGGCCCGTGTCCTCCAAACAAGCCAACAGAACACAAGTCCTGTCTCCCTACGACTACACAGAGCTCACAGCAACCTCGGAGCGTGCACATTGCAGACTGCACACACAGCCGGAGCACGCCACCACAACGCACCGCTGCGAAATGGCAACCGCAACACACCTACCCAACTACGCCGGACAGCTCAAGCTGTACAAAACCAACCTGTTACATACATTGGGATGCGATCTCCTGTCCCTGCTGAACGTAAGTTACCGACTGACTTACCGCATCACATTGTTCAGCTGCGTCATGCCCGTCTTCTACTGTCGGAGGTGTCCCTACCAGCATCCCGTGGAGATATGCCTCTCCAACCCGGCATGTCTGAAGGCGGACCTGCTACCACTACTCCTCCCTCTGGACGCACACGACAGGGCCTGCTCTGCCTATGGGGGAATGGCGTATGTGGCCAACAACGCACCCGCACTGAAATGGGACCACTGTGCCTCCACACGACGGATCATCGAGAACAGCTACATCGAATGTCACCCAGCATGCCCCATCATGGTCCTCCAAGGGACAACTTACGAACAACACCTTGACAGCCACCATCCGCTACATTGGCTGGCAAACATGTACACCACCAATGACATGGAAGCCCTGCTGGACGGCATCGCATACCTGACAACCTGTAAATTCGTCGGACCACAACGCAGGTTCCCCGATTGACCTATGATGTCCAACCCCGCACCCATGCTTAGCTTCCGCACGGACTGGCCAGTCACCACCACAACAGCCATACCAAACGACTGGCAACTGTAACCACACCATCAACGACATCGCCATGACATCGGATATGACCGGGACATGCACACTGTTCCCCATCACATCCAGGAACACCGCATGCATCGTGGGAGGCAGTGGCATGGGGTCTGTGTATCGCACCCACATGGACGGAACTGCACGAACAACCAGGACACGACATGGATCCAGCGCCCATGGACACACACACCGCTCAGTGGACATGAATAGGTCGCCTGGAGTCTGTGGGTGCTGCACCCCTCCCACCCCCGCCCCGGGAATCCCATACCAGGACCTTTGCATGGACGACAAGTGCATACAACAACAACACGACCCCAGTGACTGTGACATGTCCAGTAACCACCACAGTGCAACAACAAGTGGCACGCCGCTGCATGCACGCAAGCACAAGCCCTGATGTCATCTCACATGCACGCGTGCATGAGGAACAACCGCAGCAAACCTGTCACATGGAACTGAGATGGACTGTGCCCATGATGCCAAGCGGTCTGGTAGGCTACATGTATACCGTCTGTGTCAAAGTCCGCAGCTCCGCAGCTATACGTAAATGTACATTAGCACAGCCTTGGCCAAGCAGATGTCACTCTGAAGCCCACATCCCACATGCAACAGCCAATCACATGTAACCCCACACCCTATCCCATTTGCAATCATGCTCAGTATATCCTCAACATGTATTCCGCTGCCAGTAGTGTCCACTATACTGCATCACAGAGGACAGAAGACTCAATATAATGTTTGAAACCAAAACTGTCTCCGCTGACTCATTTCACAAGTACGAATGAGAGAGGATGAGAGTATGTGAAGTACACGGCAGTCGTGACATGACCATGTAGTCCACTGGTATTGGATGTCAACGCAAATGAGTAGCACAACTGTGGAAGACACACATGTGTCGTGTGAAGTCGTATGGACGCAGTGCTCAGGTGGGTGGGTGTGACGGGTAGATGCGCACATGCCAAGTTGGAGCACGCCGTGTTGGGAGGGGTCATGAACAGTACACCACCGCTTCCCTGGGCATTGTGAGAGGACACCTGTCGGGGGGAGTGAACACGTGTGTGGACAGCAGCCGGGCACACGTACAAAGCGGTACCAGGCGCACCTCAGCCCACCCTCTGTGGACAAGCTGGATCCTGTTGTGCGCCCGCCATGCCCCTTGACAAGGCACACACAGCCCCAGTCGACCAGGTGTAACCCCAACATAGTCAATCCGCACAGGCGATACAGGGCACGGGATGGCAGTGGAGCATGGTGTGTGAGAGGTCTCCTCGCGCTCCTCCTGGTCATATCACGCAGGCAATAGAACCTCAACGTCTAGCATGGCACAAGTCAAATGGAAGTGTAGGGGGACGCACCACAGCACGAGCAGCACTGACGTCACGGGAGGTGGCTCGCACCATCCCATCCATTGCCCATTATACCAACCACGCCACATGCCATTGCGACTAAGTGCAAGCGCGTGCGCCACCACCCCCGAGCCCTCCCAGAGAGGCCAAAGAGTGAATGTGTGGGCCATCAGTCACAGACGGACGCGGCATGGCCGCAAGGGCAGCCACAGCCACTGGGTGTCGCAGGTGGCGGATCCGGAAGGCGAAGACTGTGATGCATAGTCCATGCAGGCCGGGTCTCCATTTGGGGCACCACGCAGGTGGACGGCGTCCCGCAACACATCATACCCTGAGACAGCCCACTCGTGCAACTGGACCCACACATACACTCCTTGCCCTCTCTGGTGCGAGCTTGGGGCTGCCTGTGCAAGCGCTAGCCTCGCAGGTGCACATGCATATTGGGGGAGCGAGGGGAGGACATGAGGGCTGGGGCGAAGATGACTGTATCACTGTCAGTGAGTACAAGGGATGACCCAGATGTGGAAAGGAAGAGACGTGTCCCGTGTGTACTGCAACTAGTCGCCAATCCAACTACCCCCATGTCCGGAATGTAAGCCCGCACCTAGGCCCGCCCATCCGCCACATCGAACATACCACCAGCACGACAACCTTCCCATTCGAAACACTGACTGGGGGTGGCGACCAGTGAACAATCATGTGTAGCCTACCCACGCGTACATGTGGGCCCTCCATGATCCATGTCACCTGCGGCAAAGTCATGACATGCGCAATGAGGGAAGTGAGGAGAGCTGTCCGCCCCACGCACAGAAGGTGCATCAGCTCCACAGACCCAGCAGCGAGTCCAGCAGGGGTCACATGTGCAGGGGCAGCTGTGCCTGGTGTGAAGGCACATGCATATAGACAGCACATCGACCAATGTGTAGTCTGCCCACATCTACAGTCCATCATCATGCGGACATAGGAATTGAACACAGGGCAACACATCTTAGTGGGTGCACCCACCGTGACCAACAATGCGCAATCATCGACGTACCCGCCCTGTGCATGGCCCCCACCCAACGGAGGCACATCCAGTGCCACCATCCCACACACAAGCCTTCCACGGAACATGCTGTGTCCAATGGTCAGTACAGAGTCAGCGCCCATCTGGTGGATCCTGAACAGGAGACACATGCACACACATGCCAGCTCCCACTATGTACGTCTGCCACCTGGCACGTGCAATGTAACCTCTCACCTGTGACGTGTGACTGCAAGCACACAGCCGTCTTGGCATGGGGCTGTCAATGTGGACACCTGTCAATGTTTCGGGAGGTGTGATCCGTACAGTGCTGTACATAGGGTGCAGTGCTGACACCTACTACTGTCTCATATCCCCTCGTGCCACAGGTCCCACTTGTTTTGGCCGCTCAGCCTGTGCCCACATCGTCGTCGTCGTGTGCCATACTCATCCAGCCTCGGAAGCAGTTCCATGCTCAGCAGACATTCATGTTGCCGTGGCGTTGCCGCTTGACGAATATGCAGTCAGTCCCCATCAGCACGCCCCGCAAGTCATTGGGGCCTAGATCCCCATGTGCATGCACATGGCAGTGGTCTGTATCACTAGCCATTGCCATTGTTGGGAGACCTGTGTAAGTGTATTGTGGCCGTGCCGTCCCAGCTTGACAGCTGGGCTGTGGCTCATGTGCTTGCTCAGTCATGTCAGTGATGTGTATGCGAAATTGCTATGTGTCGTGTTGCTTTGACATGTGTCCACTGCCATTTTCCCTAGGCGGAGACCGAACATTGACCGCCCATACCAATTGCTGGCGGACATGGACGATACAGAGGTCATTAGGAAGTTTCGGCTGGACAGGCCAACCCTGCATCGACTGTGTGCCATGTTAGAACCCCATCTCCGTCCCCGCAGGGTGTATCCGACAGCTGTCACCCCCACGGCTAAGGTGATGGCCGCCATGCATTTCTTCGCCACTGGGTCATTCCAGCACACAGTGGGCAGTGGAAGGAGGGATGTCCCAGCCCATGTTCAGCAAGGTGCTGAGGGATGTACTGGCAGCCATGATGCTGTGCCGAAACAGGTACATCCGCTTCCCCAGGGCTCGTGAATTGGCGGCAGTGAAGGGTGCATTCTATGCCCTTGGCAGAATCCCACACGTCGTTGGAGCCATTGACTGCACACATGTTGGCCTTGTTCCACCACAGGCCACTGAGCACCTGTACCGCAACAGGAAGCACACGCACTCCCTGAATGTGCAAGTGGTGTGCCTTGCGGACATGGTGATCACCCACGTGTGTGCAAAGTTCCCAGGCTCGGCCCATGACGCACAGATAATGCGCAACAGCATCTTGCCACGACTGATGTCCAATCTGCAACAGGATCGTGGCTGTATTGTCGGTGAGTATGTGGAGTGGTGTAGCGTGCTGGTTGTGCGATGCTGTCCCCTGTCCAGTTGGAATAGCAACGGTTCTCTGTGTTCCTCACACCCAGGTGACTCTGCGTACCCGAATGGGGCATGGCTGCTCAGTCCATTGAGGAATCCTCGCACCCCAGCAGACGATCGCTACAATGAGGCACATGGGAGGACCAGACGTGTGGTCGAGCGTACCTTTGGCCTCCTCAAGTCCAGGTTCAGGTGCCTGGACCGCACCGAGGGTGCGCTGGCGTACTCCCCACAGAAGGTGTGCCAGATAGTGGTGGCGTGCTGCATGCTGCACAATCTGGCCATTCGGAAGCAGATCCCCTCATCGTGGATGACGGAGATCAACCAGGGCCCCAGCCCGCAGACCAGGACAGCTCGAGTGAGGAGGACAGCGGAGAGGAGGAAGCTGGTAATGTGCGGCAGCAGCTCATCGCCCACTACTTCACTTGACGGTGAGTGTCCATGTACGCCGGCTGATGTGGCTGTATCTGTGCAGGTGTGTGTGTGCTGTGTCAGGGTGGCCGTTTGTTCACTGCGTGCTGTGTGTCAACGCTCCATGGCCAGGGTAGTATGCCACTGTTGGTGGCTGTGGCATTGTGCCCTATTGCTCTGTGCGATGTGTGTACATTGCTTGTAGTTGTTGACATGTACTGTGTGATGGGTGTGTGACACACTCATTGAATGTGCTCCTGTTCTGTCTCCCACCCCTAGGTCCCTACAGGCCCTCCGGTTCCATTGCCATGCCACGCATCAGGTGCCTTTCCGCCCAAGGTGGCCGTTGTATTCCGTACAAATAAAACACAGGGCACAAACAGCAGTTTGTGTAAGAGGTGCATTTATTTCAAACTGTGACATGTGATTGTGTGTAAGGTGATGACAAAAGTGGTGCGTGCAGTGACAATGAGCTGTCGGTCATGGCTGCGTGATGCTCAGGGTGTACCCACTGGTTCTATGTCCATAGTCCAACACACACATGCCATCCAGATGGCTGTGTGGAGTGGGATCGTAGTCCAAGTCAATGCAGTGGGTGGTCAAGGAAGGCTGGCTGGCTGCCTCACTTGCGTCTGGAGCGTGCGAAGTCCTCCCGGGAGATCTGTTTCCACTTCGGACGGCCCCTTCCACGTTTGCGAGGGGGTGCCTGCTTGCGACATGCTGGTGGTTGAGGTGTGCTCACTGGCTGTGGACGCAGGGGAACTGGACACTGCTGCTCGACCCTGCGCCCCGGCAGGTGGTGGCGGAGGGGAGCTGCTGTCCCTGGCTGTGACCTCACCGCCACCACCAGCTGGCCCATGAGGTCCACGAGTTGGCCCATACGGGCGTCCATGGACCTCAGCACCCCCAGCACCTCACGCGTGTCTGTAGCTGACCTGGCCCATTGTCCTTGGGCCTCTTCATAGGCCCCAAGGACTCTGGCCATTTGAGGCAGGGCATGGCTCCCAGGGGAGGCTGGCGTTTGCCTGACCCTGCTCCTCCTACCAGTCCTGCTGCCACCGGCCCTGCCCACTAGCCACATTGCTCACCACGGTCCTCGCTGTGGCTCCCAGGGTGGATCCAGTCGGCCGGGCCACCACCTGCGCTGGGGCTGGTGCCAGCGAAGACGTGGTGGTGGTGGCGGCGGTGGTGGTCGGTGCGGCGATGGTGGCGGTTGCGGCAGTGGTAGTGGCCGCAATGACCGTGGGTGTGGCCGCAATGACCGTGGGTGTGGCCGCAATGACCGTGGGTGTGGCCGCAACGACAGTGGCAGCAGGGGGCTGGGAATGTTCAGCAGCCCTGGATGATGGGTTGGTGGGTAGGAGGGGTCCTGGGGAGCGGCTGGGCCCTGCCACACCAGATGGGCCTGCTTGGTGGTCCGTGTCCGAAGAGGAGGACAGATCCTCCACATCCGTGTGTCCTCGTTGGGGGCTTGTAGGCTGGCTGTGCTGGCTGCTGGCTCCATCCCCAGCATCCAGCAGTTCGTCACCTGTGGAGAGAATGAGATTTGTTATTGTGTTGCACCTTGCGAAGTATGTATTTGTCGTCTGACATTAACAGTTCGTGCAATCTCGTACATGGGTTTCCCGGAGGCGTGTGTGTGGCTGTACCATTTGTAGTTGTGTGTGCTTGGCAATGGGACTGTGTGCTGTGCACATGTGGCATGGGACGGATTGGCCATGCCGATGGGTGTGTTGCTGTGCCCCTACTTATTGTGACTCTGGTGTATGCGGGCTCCTGGCCCATCCTGGGTCTGGTTTGTACTTTGCTTTTGGGGTTCAAATGGAACGCTTAGGAACGCATATGGCAACATGGGGGCCATGCCCCAGATTCGCATTTGGGAGGGAATATGCTTTTGGGGTTCAAATGGAGCAGCTTAGGAACGCATATGGCAACATGGGGGCCATGCCCCAGATTCGCATTTGGGAGGGAATATGCTTTTGGGGTTCAAATGGAACGCTTAGGAACGCATATGGCAACATGGGGGCCATGCCCCAGATTCGCATTTGGGATGGAATATGCTTTTGGGGTTCAAATGGAACGCTTAGGAACGCATATGGCAACATGGGGGCCATGCCCCAGATTCGCATTTGGGAGGGAATATGCTTTTGGGGTTCAAATGGAACGCTTAGGAACGCATATGGCAACATGGGGGTCATGCCCCAGATTCGCATTTGGGATGGAATATGCTTTTGGGGTTCAAATGGAACGCTTAGGAACGCATATGGCAACATGGGGGCCATGCCCCAGATTCGCATTTGGGAGGGAATATGCTTTTGGGGTTCAAATGGAACATGGGGGCCATGCCCCAGATTCGCATTTGGGAGGGAATATGCTTTTGGGGTTCAAATGGAACGCTTAGGAACGCATATGGCAACATGGGGGCCATGCCCCAGATTCGCATTTGGGATGGAATATGCTTTTGGGGTTCAAATGGAACGCTTTAGGAACGCATATGGCAACATGGGGGCCATGCCCCAGATTCGCATTTGGGATGGAATATGCTTTTGGGGTTCAAATGGAACGCTTAGGAACGCATATGGCAACATGGGGGCCATGCCCCAGATTCGCATTTGGGATGGAATATGCTTTTGGGGTTCAAATGGAACGCTTAGGAACGCATATGGCAACATGGGGGCCATGCCCCAGATTCGCATTTGGGAGGGAATATGCTTTTGGGGTTCAAATGGAACGCTTAGGAACGCATATGGCAACATGAGGGCCATGCCCCAGATTCGCATTTGGGATGGAATATGCTTTTGGGGTTCAAATGGAACGCTTAGGAACGCATATGGCAACATGGGGGCCATGCCCCAGATTCGCATATGGGAGGGAATATGCTTTTGGGGTTCAAATGGAACATGGGGGCCATGCCCCAGATTCGCATTTGGGAGGGAATATGCTTTTGGGGTTCAAATGGAACGCTTAGGAACGCATATGGCAACATGGGGGCCATGCCCCAGATTCGCATTTGGGATGGAATATGCTTTTGGGGTTCAAATGGAACGCTTAGGAACGCATATGGCAACATGGGGGCCATGCCCCAGATTCGCATTTGGGATGGAATATGCTTTTGGGGTTCAAATGGAACGCTTAGGAACGCATATGGCAACATGGGGGCCATGCCCCAGATTCGCATTTGGGAGGGAATATGCTTTTGGGGTACATGCTGTGAGCCATGGGTGCCGAACGTGACATGTGTTGTGGCAGCATGACAGTGCATGGTCTGAGGTGTGTGCATGCCTGACATGGCCTGCATATTTGCTGTCTGTTGTGATACTGGACATGGCATGGACGCATCGTTATGAGTGAGTGATGGTTGTGTGCCAGCCAACGTATTGCAGTTGTCCCATCTCCTTGGTGTGCGTGCTGCCCTGTGCCATGTGCATCACTGCAGTGCTCGGGGCGGGGGTGTGGCCCATGTTGTGTGTTGTTGCTCACAGTGTGGCGTGCGCTTCATTGACTTCTGGCACATGGTTGGTCATGGGCATGTATCTTAGCGTGACTGCTGTATGTGTGGCAGCTGTGCGGATGACATGCCTTTCATGAGACTGGGGCTGACGGATGGGATGGATGGTATGTTGTATGTGCATGGTGTGTCTGTGTGTTTGATGGGTTCAGTGGTGTTCGTGTGCATTTATGTTGTTCCGCTCTGTTGCGTCTAGTGTTGTTTGTCTTACATAGGCGTAGTTGTGGGGTGTATGGTTGACAGGCAGTAGGGGCTACATGGACAGGACTTCAATGGTGTTTCGGTTGTGTGTGATGAGTTGCACAGTGGCTGCCGTGTGGTACTATGTTCAGTGTGGCTTGTGCATGCAGACGTGGCTCCTTGGGTGTTGCTGTGTCTGTGATGGGTCATGTGAGGTGTGAGTCTGTGGTTCATGTCCGTGTGCACATTGTTCACTTGTTCGTGACGGTGGGCGGTGTTGCGTGTTCGTCTGCTACGTGACATGTCCCATGTGTTGGTCGTGTTACGGTCCTCATGCCTCCAGTAATCCAGCCCTGTCCAGTTTCCCACCTGCAGGTTGTTCGTGCGTGCACTGTACTGGATGCCACATGGTTCTAAGCGGGGGTGCTCCATGTTGCAGGTCTGTGGGGGTGGGGGGGTGTTGTGGGTCGTGGTGGTGGCTGGACACCCACTGACACCGATTGCTGTGGACCGTGATGTCTACCTTTCGGCTGTCGTTGTGCACTGCGGTGGCTGACACGTGGCTGTGGGGTGTGGGGGATGCTCCTCCTTGCTGTGCTGTGGGACTAGGGGCCTGGTGTGTGTTGTACTTGGGCTGTCCACCCTCCCACCCACTGCACTTTGTGTTCCTGCCACTTACCTGTTACTTGTCGGTTAGTGCAGCTGTGGCGGACACATGGGTGTGGTGGGTGCTCGTTGTGGCGCTTCTGGCATATTTGGGGACCTGTTGGTGGTTACGTGGCTGGCTGAGTGTACACATGTCCCCACGCATCTTACAGTTGTTCTGTTTGGGCTGTGTGTGGTGGTGTCTGTTGCATGTGTGTGTGATGTGTTGTGTATTGTGTGCTGGACATGGGGGTGTTTGTCCCTGGGAGCTGTGGCATGGTGGTAGTGCATGTGAGTACATAGCGGTGTGCTGGTATACATTAGTTTGTACTTACCAGCCTCCACTCCCCCTGCTAATCCGGCGAGGATCTCGGGATGTATGATGACTCGCACCTTCTCCTCCCACGCTTTGAAGGTCTTGAAGAGCGCGGGATTCCCTCCGCCAGTGACGGCTGCCAGCTCTCTGTTCTTGGTCTCCTTCTTCTTGACCAGGCTCTTGACGTCATTCCACCGTTTGTTTATTTCGACTCTGTTCCTGGGCAGGGTCCCGACTGCATTGACCTGGTCTACGATCCGGTTCCACATTCTGTTTCTGGTGGCTAGTGGTGTGTGCTGGACCATGTTCCCATAGATTTGTGGGTGCACCTTGATGATCTCGTCGACCATGACCGTCAGCTCAATGGGCGTGAACTTGGGCATTCTTTGTGGTGCCATGGTGTTTGTGGTGCTGGTGCGGTGTGTGTTGTGTACTGTGCAGGGGTTTGTGGTGCCGGTGTTTGGTGGTGGTGGTGGTGGTGGTGGTGGTGGTGGTTGTGATGTGTGCGTTTCTGTGGTGTGCTGCTGTCCTTGCTGTGTCACTGTGTCGTCTCCTCTCCTCTCTAGTTTGCAATGTTGCAAGGGGTTGTGGTCTGTGGGAGTGCTGCTTTTGTACTTACCTATGTGGGTGTGTCCTCATGGTCTGTTGTTTTCAGGTGTGTTGTGTCTGGGGTTCTGGCCTTTGTAGTTTTTGTTTGTCCAGGGGGTGTTTTCGGGATGTGTACTGTGCTTGTGTATTTGTGCGTGCCTTGCTGTGTGGACTTGTTGGCCATGTTGTGTGCGATTGTTTTTGTCAGCGGATGGTTTCTGTGCAGGGACGTGGGCGCCATGGCTTCTGCCGTGTCGATTCTCATCGGCGTTGTTTGCGCTGGCGGGCGGTATATTTGTGGTTTACCCGCGCTCATGGCGGTGCGATCGTAATCTCACGTGCGGTGTGTCGGCCGTGAGGGCGGGCGGTTTTGTGTTGTCGTGCGTGTTTCCGTCCGTGGCGGGCGGTTTGACTCCGACTCGGACGATGGCGGGCGGTATTTTGTGTGAATTTTCCGCCGATGGCGGTTTTCGGTTTGTGTCATTGTAATGGCGTGGTCGGTGTTCAGACGGTGTGTGCGGGCGGATTTTTGCCGCTTCCATGCCTGGCGGATTTTTTTACGCCGGGTATCGTAATGGGCCCCTAAGTTCTGTAGCGGGTTGTGGGTTTATAGGGGAATAGGGTGGGAAGTAATTTAATTGTAATTAAGTTATAATTTATTTCAATTAATTGGTATTGATAATTATATTATTGTTAATTAATTAATAATTGGTCATTAATTTGTATTAATTGGTTATTAATTTTTATTAATTGATTAATTGATTATCATGTAATTTAAATGTAATTAAGTTATAATTTATTTTAATTAATTGTGATTGATAATTATATAATTGTTAATTAATTAATAATTGGTAATTAATTTTTATTAATTGGTGATTAATTTTTATTAATTGATTAATTGATCACTGTAATTTAAATGTAATTAACTTATAATTTATTTTAATTAATTGGTATTGATAATTATATTGTTAATTAATTGATAATTGGTAATCAATTATTATTAATTGGTAATTAATTATTATTAATTAGTTATTAATTTTTATTAATTGATCATTATGTTAAGTGTATTATTTTATCATTGGAGTGTGTTGTGCGTTTATAGGGGAATACGTTTGGAAGTAATTGAAATCTAATTAAGTAATTATTAAATTTCTTTTTGGGTATTGATAATTTATTGGATATTAATTATTAATAGGTAATTTTTTAAATTACAAATTTTTGGTTCTAAAAATTAATTTATTGTTTTATCATTAATTGGTAATTAAATATTATTAAATATTATTTATTGATAAATTTAATTAATATATTAAGAATTATTTATTAATTGATAATGTTTAATTATTATTATTATTGGTATATAAAAGTATTTAATTGTTTAATATTAGTTAATTGGTAATTACGTTTTAATAATTTAGATGTTTTTTGTTATTAAAAATATTTTATTGTTCAATATTTATTATTTAGTAATTAATAGTTATTAATTATTATTTATTGGTATTTATTATTAATTTATTGTTAATACATTTTCTATTGGTAATTATGTTTTTAATAATTATTTATTGGTATTGGTAAATAGTTTAGAGTTATTTAATAATTCATTAATTATTTAAAAAAATTAATTTATTTATAAGTATGTTATTTGTAACTTCTACGCTAGCCAACACTTCCCCTACTGTTGCACTCTCTGGAGTTGGAATAGTAATTTTTACCCCTACGCTATCCAACACTTTCCCTACTGTTGCACTCTCTGGAGTGGGAATAGTAATTTTTACCCCTACGCTATCCAACACTTTCCCTACTGTTGCACTCACTGGAGTGGGAATAGTAATTTTTACCCTCACGCTATCCAACGCTTTCCCTACTGTTGCACTTCCTGGAGTGGGAATAGTAATTTCTACCCCTACGCTATCCAACACTTTCCCTACTGTTGCACTCTCTGGAGTTGGAATAGTAATTTTTACCCCTACGCTATCCAACACTTTCCCTACTGTTGCACTCTCTGGAGTGGGAATAGTAATTTTTACCCTTACGCTATCCAACATTTTTCTTACTGTTGTTTTTTGGGGGTTGTAATAGTAGTTTTATTCCCTACGCTATTTAATATTTTTTGTATTATTTTAGTTAATATAGTATATAATAAATTTTAAAAATATTAAAAGTAAATTACATTTTTTAATTTGTTATACATAATTATTTAATTTTTATTTATGTTATTGTTTTATGTGTATAGATGTATTTGTAATTTATAATATTTTTTAATAATGTATAATTTATTAAAATAATTATTCAAACTGATTATTAAGTATATATATTATATATTATATGTATATGTTTAATTAATGTTTTATTTAATTATATATGTTACTTATTAATTTTAAAAATTATAAAATATTTTCAACTATGTGTATTTTAATTATAAGTATTATTTAGTTTATTTTACATATTATTTTTAACAAAAAAAAACGATATTTTTGATAACGATATTTTTACATCGATATTTTCTTTCTCGATATTTTTGTACTTACGATGTTGTAGATAGGATTTCGATATTATTGACATCGATATTTTTGTTGCGATATTTTTGTAGGTCGATTTTTTGACCTTCGATATTTTGTCAGTGATCCCAAATCTTTGTCTTACCAAAGTTCCGCGGGTTAGGATGCAAAGGTCAGGGGGCAGATCTTTCTCTTTCCTGGGCCCCTCTCTGTGGAACAAACTTCTGTTGACACTCAGATGCATCAAGGCTACACCTGTGTTTCCGAAAAAACTTAAGACCTGGCTCTTTCCCAGTCCCTCAGCCTTCCCCTTCTTTTCCCACTGATCGGTCTTTCTACATTCAATCAATCAATCAAGGGTTTGTTAAGCGCATCTACTCACCTGAAAGGGTCTCAAGGTGCTGGGGAGGGGGGGTGGGGCGGTACGCAGCTCCTGGACGTTCACAGTGATTCATCGAAGAGCCAGGTCTTGAGGTCCTTCAAGACCATCCAGGGTAGACGCAGCTCCTGGATGTTCACAGTGATTCGTCGAAGAGCCAGGTCTTGAGGACCTTCAAGAACTTGGAGAGTGTTGGTGTCTGGCGGAGGTGGAGAGGGAGTGTGTTCCATGCCTTGGCTGCGATGAAGGAGAAGGAATGACCTCCTGTTCTGGTCTTCTTGATGCGCGGCAGCGTCACAAGGAAGAGCTGGGCTGAGCGGAGGGATCTTTGGGGTGCGTGGAACGAGAGGCGGTGGTTCATGTTGGCGGGACTGGTGTTGTGGAGGGCTTTCTGGGCATGGGTGAGAAGCTTGAAGGTGATTCTCTTCTCGACGGGGAGCCAGTGTAGTGCCCGCAGGTGTTGGGTGATGCGGCAGTGGCGCAGTATGTTGAGGACTAGTCTGGCGGAGGCATTCTGGATGTTCTGGAGTTTGCGGATGAGGCTCTTGTTGATCCCGGCTTAGAGTGCGTTGCCATAGTCCAGTCTGCTGCTGATGAGGGTGTGGGTGACGGTTTTTCTTTGTTCGAGGGGAATCCAGTTGAAGGTCTTTCGTAGGAGACAGAGGGTGTGGAAACAGGATGAGGTGATGGCGTTGATTTGGCAGCCCATTTTGAGTTCGGAGTCCAGGATGATTCTGAGGTTGCGTGCGTGGTCCGTGGGTGGGGGTGGGTTCCCGAGGGTGGGGGTGGGTTCCCGAGGGTGGAGGCCACCAGGTGTCGTTCCAGGCATCGGGTGTGGGCCAATGATGAGTACTTCGGTTTTGTCCGTGTTAAGTTGTAGGCAGCTGTTCTTCATCCACCTGGCGACTGCTTCCATTCCTTCTTGAAAGTTGTGTTTGGAGATGTTGGGTTCGTTGGATAGGGAGAGGATGAGTTGGGTGTCGTCTGCTTACGATACGATGTTCAGTCCGTGTGATCTGCCGATGGATGTGAGCGGACCATGTAGACGTTGAACAGGTTGGGGCTGATGGAGGATCCTTGAGGGACTCCGCAGGTGGTCGGTGTGGGATCAGAGAGGAAGGGAGGGAGTCTGACTCGCTGCTTTCTGCCAGAGAGGAATGAGCGGATCCAGTCGAGGGCCTTGTTCCGGATTCCTGCGTCTTGGAGTCTGCGGGCTAGGGTGCAGTGTGAGACTGTGTCGAAGGCTGCAGAGAGGTCCAAGAGGATGAGGGCCACAGTCTCTCCTCTGTCGAGGAGGAAGCGGATGTCATCTGTCGCAGCAATAAGGGCGGTTTCGGTGCTGTGGTTCTTCCTGAAGCCTGATTGGAAGGAGTCGAGGATGTTGTTTTCATCTATGAAGGAGGCGAGTTGGCTGTTGACAGCTTTTTCAATGACTTTTGCTGGGTACAGAAGTAAGGAGATCGGTCTGAAGTTCTTGAGGTCGGTGGGGTCCGCGGAGGGTTTTTTCAGGAGAGGGTTGATCTCGGCGTGTTTCCAGTCGTCGGGGAAGGAGGCAGTCTCAAAGGAGCGGTTGATGATTCCTTGCAGCTCAGGGGCGATGAGGTCTGTGGCTCTGTGGTAGATGTGGTGGGGCAGGGGTCCGTGGGGGCCCCGAAGTGGGTGGTCTTCATAGTCTTTAGGGTGTGTTCGATGCTGAGGGTGGTCCAGCTGTCCAGTGTCGGCTGCGTGGTGCAGGGAGCGGTGGGTGTGGGTTCCTCGTGGAGGTTGTTGTCGTCGAAGTTGTCATAGATGGTCTTAATTTTGTGATGGACGAAGGCGCTGAGTCTGTTGCAGAGGTCCTGAGAGGGTGGGATGTCGGTAGTCTCACTGTTGGGTTGGGCGAACTCTTTGATGATGCCGAAGAGTTCTTTGCTGTTGTGTGCGTGGGTGGAGATTCTGACCTGGAGTGTTTTCTTCCTTGAGTATCTGATGAGTTTGTGGTGGCCGGTGGTGGCTGCTTTGTAGTTGTCGAGGTCTGCTGGGGTTTTGGAGTTCCTCCATAGCTTTTCGAGGTATCTGCAGGTTCGTCTAGATTCCCAGAGTTCGGTGGCGAACCAGCTGGCTTTCTTGGTGTGTGGGTTGGAGGATTTCTTGAAGGGAGTGATGGTATTGGTGCAGTCAGTGATCCATTTGTGTAGGGTACAGGCGGCGGTGGTAGGGTAGTCGCCTGTGGTGGTGGGAGAGGAGCCGCTGAGTGAGGCGGCAAGCTGGTCGTCGGAGATCTTGTTCCAGTTCCTGCGCTGGAGCTGGTGTGGGCGTCTGCAGGAGATGTTTGCTTTGAAGGTGAAGTGGACGCAGCGGTGGCCGTCCATGGGAGTTCAGAGGTGTGGCAGAACGTGATGGAGTTTCCTGCTGTGAAGATGCAGTCGAGGGTGTGTCCTGCTGAGTGCGTTGGTTCTGGTACGATCTGTTTGAGTCCGATGATGTGGAGGTTGTCCAGGAGGGAGGTGGAGTTGGGGTCTTGGTGGTTTTTAGGTGGAAGTTGAGGTCTCCCGGCAAGGTGTAGTAGGTGGAGGTGATGGCATGTGGGGTGATGATGTCGGTGATGGAGTCGGAGAAAGGTGCGCGGGGTCCAGGGGGGGCTGTAGATGAGGGTGCCTCGGAGGGTGATGGACGGGTTGGCCTGTATCTTGAAGTGGAGGTGTTCCATTAGGTCTGTGGGCCCATCGGTGTAGGTGCTCAGATGGAGGTTGGTCTTGTGGGCAATGGCGATGCCTCCCCCTGGGCGCTTTGGGCGGTCATTCCGGGTGATTTTGTATCCTTCGGGGATGGCAATCGCGACGTCTGGTCCCGAGGCGGCGTTCGTCAGGTTTCGGTAAGGAAGGCGATGTCAGGAGTGGTACTGTCGAGGAGGTCCCAGATTTCCGTGGCGTGACTGTGGAGGGAGCGGACGTTGAGGAGGATGCATTGCAGGGTTTGGGGTGCGATGGAGTTGTTGCTGGAGGGTGGAGGTGGGTCCTCGGTCTCTGCAAAGTTGAAGGAGTGGCGGCAGTTTCGGCAGGTGAAAGGTCCGTGGGTGTCGAGAGGTGAGGCGAGCTTGCAGTTGTTATTCTTGCCGACATTGAGTGCGTAGAGAGCCGAGGAGCTGTAGCGCTGGCAGGTCAGGGGACCAAGGTTCCTGGCACTGGTCGCGGTCGGGTCGCGGACGGGCGCAGAAATAAAGGGAAAATTAAATGAAAATGAAGGCAGGCAGGCAGGGAAGAGCCGAGTGCAACCGGCTAGGAGTTGGAGCAGGGCCTCGAACCGCAGTGAGCGGCGGTGACAGGCAGAGGCACTGCCTAGATGTGCTACAGCTGGAGTTGAGCGCTGGGAGAGCAGAATCCAGAGGGGAATTCCATTAGCGCCAGGACACTACTTGGAGTAACAGTCGTGCTCTACAAATATTCTACATACATACATACGTCATTATGACATGAATTCTCTTTATTGATGTCATAACTACACTTTCACAATTGCTTTATTAACCTTTGAGAAAGCACAAATATGTTTGAAAATGCACCATTTGCCCTCTCTTTTTTAAAATAAATGTTCTTGGGGGAGAACCCCTGGCCCCCGTATGATGGTCGGATGCGCTCGATATGCTCACTCACCACAGGTCACTCATCTCGAACTTTTACGTCTCACCACTTTCAAATGTAACCAGCCGCCACTGTCCAAAAGCTGGTTTTCTATGTTTGAGGCTTTAATTCAGAGTTTTCTGTTAGGATTGGATAAGGTTTTGATGAGTGTAGCAAATATCTTTACATTGTTCTTACAAATATTCTCTAGCAGCACTTATAGAAGAGTGCATGTTTAGATTTTGACAAGGAACTGTTAAAAGGAGGAATAAGCGGGGGAAAAAAGGAGGGGAAAAGAAGGGAGAGAGAAGAAAATAGAAAGCAAGAGAAGAGAGAGTACCAGAGAAAACTCAGGACAGTGAGGGAAGAACTAAATTAAGAGACAAAAACGTTGTAAAAGAAAACTGTTAAGAGTCAAGTCCACTGCTGATTTCCAGAGATCGATTTTTCTTTTTTTAAAGAGTTTGTGAAAGAATATTAAAACAAATGTGTGGCTCTGTTGTACTGTGACTAACCATTTTTACGGTATGATTTGAAGATGTGTACTAACAAACCTGTGTGGCACTCTCCCTTTCTAATCGAGACAGGGCACATTCTGATACTGATAGCAGCAGTTAGCATCATGAGTTGAGACTTCAGGAGAAACAGAGGACAGTGAGGAACATGTTAATTACCTTCAGTAATGATCTTTCTGGTGGGTAGGCTACCTACCTGCAGATTCCTCACCTTTTGAACATTCCCCAAGTGTCCGGCTGGATGCGGAAACATTTAGAGCAGTTCTGCTGCACACCAACAGGCTGTGTTGTGCTGTTCTTTGCCATTGTCGTTCCACTCTGGAAGACTGAAGCAGAGCCACATATAAGCACCACTCAGACGCACTGACATCAATTGCTTTCTAGGTTGTCCTTGCCCTCAGAGGCAGAGCCCCTCAGCAGATTGGCATGTCCAGTATGCAGATCACTAGATTGGACCTTTTTAGATGGAAAGAGTCCAGTTAACACAGGGAGGCAGGACGGTCAGCGAGGAATCTGCAGATAGATAGAGTATCCACCAGAAAGATTGTTACCGAAGGTAAGCAACTTGTTCTGATGGATACTTCTCACCATAGATTCCTCACCTTGTTAATAAATACCACAGCAGTACCTCCCAAGGAGGTGGGTCTGTGACCTGGCTCAGACCAAAAAGTCCTGCAGGTCCAAGCAGGCAAAAAAGCCCCTCCCAACAGGCGTGACTGTCGAGGCAATAGTGCTTTGTGAACGTGTGTACCAGCACCCATGTATCCAACTACCAGGTGTCAATGACATGGGTTGGCTGTGGTAACAGCTTTTGGCCTGTTGGGATAAGCCCGCAAGCCTTCTGGGACTGCCTCTTTGCCTGTGCATAGCAGATCTTTATGCAGAGAACAATCATTTCTGGTTGGTCCTTTTTTGCACTGCCTTGCCCATTTTTGCCCCTGAAAATCCTACAAAGAGCTGATAGTCCACTCTATGTTCCTTGTATGATCGATATAGAATCTCAATACTCTTTTAGTCTCCAAGCGATGAAGTCTCTCTTCCTCACTTCCTCATTAGATGGATGAGATGAAGCAAAGAATGCCAGAAAACCAACTTATCTGGGAAGAAGGTGGGTGTGAGGTTGGTTGGCAGAAAGAGCCTAAAAATCACTCACACGTCTAGCCGATGTTATGGAGATGAGCAAGACTGTCTTCAAGGTCAGAAGTCTCAAGGGACAACTGTGTAGGTGCCCAAAAGTGGTGCACATCAAGAAAGCGAGGACCAAGTTCAAGCCCCACTAGGCATCAAAAGGATTTTAGTGGAAACAAATGTTGCAAACCTTTCAAAAATCTCATCACAACAGGTGATTTAAATAACAAAGGTCTATCCGGCAACTGCAAAAAAAAAAAAGGAGCCGATAAGTAGCCCTTAACAATGCTCAAAACATATCCTTGCTGAGATAGGATAGAACAAATAATAAAACTTTAGACAACTTTACCTGTAAAGGGTTAATTTGTTGGGTGCTGCACCAATCCACAAATTTGTACCAAAGACAGGCATACACCGACTTTATGGAGAGATGCCTCACTGCCAAGATGACATCAATGACCTCAGGTGGCAAATCAAAGGAAGTCAACTGTCACCACTCAATCTCCAAGCATGGAGATGTATATTGCACACCCTGTACTGCTGCTACGACAGAATAGCCTCCAGAAGTGGCATTTTGATCAGAGGATAGATGCCCATGCCCAGAAGCTTCAGGTAACGCACTCTCCAAGCCCAATCTGGTGCCACAAGAATGACTTGAGCCCGGTTGTTCCTGACTTCTTTAGAACTCAGGGCAGGAGAAGCAGTAGCGAGAAGGCATACAAGAGTCTCGAGCTCCATTCTACATAGAAGACATCTCCTAAAGAGAGTTGCTTTGGAAACTCCAGCATGCAGAAGTGCTGACATTACGTGTTCTCAGTGGTAGCAAAAAGATCAAGTCAGGTTTCTCCCCATTGCTGGAAGATACCCTGGGCCACCTCCAGGTGCAACTGCCTTTTGAGATCTGCTAGGCACCTACGGGTGAGTTAATCCACCATGGCAGGTAAAGATTCCACCAGGTGGTTCACTACCAGTGAAAAGGCCACTTCCAGAGGCGCAGGGCCTCCTGACACAGCGCCCAGGACCCCACCCCGCCCTGCTTGTTGCAGTATCGCATGGCAGTGGTGTTGTCCATTAGCAACAGCTCATTTGATGGTGGGTATATGAAGGCCTTCAACATCAAGTGAGTTTCCCTCAACTCCAACAAATTAGTATGGCGTTGAGTCTCTGCCACAGACCAGAGGCCTCTTATCCTCACCTCTTCCAGATGGCCTTCCCAACCCATCAGTGTTGCATCTGTGGCCACCATCAGCTCTTGGTGGGGTAAGGAAAAGGTCCCACCACTGACCCAATTGGGATCTAGAAGTGACCACTGCAGATCTTTTGCAGGCTCCTTTGAAATCTGGATACAATCGGACAGATTTCCCCTTCATTGTGACCACTGGGATTTAAGGTCCCACTGCAGAGCCCGCATGTGCCACTTGAAGTATTTTGCATGATGCAGAAGGCGAGCCACCTCAAGCGCCTCATAGTCATCCATACTGATATTCAGGAAAGAAGCAGAAAACATTGGGATCATAGCCCGAATGTCATAACTCTCTGAGGAAAGCACAAAACTGTAAACAGAATGGCTCAGATGAACGAGAGCATCTGCGAAGGAGTAAGGTCTGACTTCTGCATGTTGACAGTAAACCCCAATGATGTTAGAAGGTTCGTCATTTTCTGAGGCTGTTTGATAGCTGCCTGTGGAGAGCCAGCCTTCAGCAGCCAGTTGTCTAAGTAGGGGGAAACTGACACCCCCAACCTCAGAAGGTGTTCTGCGACAAATGCCATCAATTTCATGAACATCTGAAGGGCGCTGGTGAGGCCAAACAGGAGAACTGCAAACTGAAAAAGCTCCTTTTCCATCATAAACCACAGGTTACGGAAATAAGCATTCTACGCGTACAACACCCCCATCCAGACTTCAGGGTCAAGGAAGACAGAATCTGGTCTTAAGCATCTTGAATTTGTCCTTATACTGAAAGGTGTAGAGAGGGTGAAGATCTACAATAGGAAAAAGGTCTGTATCCTTCTTTGGCACAAAGAAGTAGTAGGAGTAACACCCAGTTCCTACTTTTGAGGTTGAAACCCTCTCTATGGCCCCTTTAGCTAAAAGGACCTTCACTTCCTGCTGTAAGATGGACAGTTGGTCCACTGTCAGCTGCCCTAAAGGCAGAGGAAGACGCAGTGGGGTAGAAATGACATAACCCCGATGGACAATTTGGAAGATCCACTTGTGGCCTATAACCCTTTGGAGAAAATATCACATCCTGCATGTGACAGAATGGCTGTGTTCCAGCAAGGACACACTGAAGTGGTTTACTGCTGCTGGCAGGGTGGGGGACCGAGTTGCAAGTTTTCCCTGCTGTTATAGTCGACTCAGAACTGCGCCTTCTGTCAGCCACGAGAAGGTTGAAAGGCCTGCTGGATTATGGTGCTTGTGAAATGGAAAGCCTTTACCGTAGCCATAGGGAGGGTGGAATTGCCAATGTCTTTTGAGAACAGAAAGGCCGAAGGGAACTGCTGTGGCTCTACTCTCCACGAATCAGTCCAAGGCAGAGACTGCTTTGTCACCAAAAAGGCAATAGCATTTAAACAGCATATCCATTGAGGATGCCTGGACATTCCTGGAGAAGCCTGTAGACCTTATCCAGGCATGGCACCGTAGAGCCACACTGGTACCCATGGCACTTCTTAATAATCAGTTGTGCTCAGTTTAGACCTAATAACAAATTTTGCTGCACCGTGGCCATCCTGAATAGCCTGGGTAAGGGACGCCCAAAGGTCACCCGGAACATCCAGAAGAATTTGTGCCACCATGTCCCAAGGGCATGGAAGTCGCAGCCGAGAAGACAGCCGCCATGTACTGACCTTAAAGTATCTGGTGAAGTGTCCAGCCCACTGGCATCCTGAAGCTCTTCATAACAGTTTTCTTCATCATATAGGGGAACATAGTCATCCTCGTCATAATAGTTATTGTTATCTGAAATCGAGCTGAAAAGAATGTGTAAAGTCTGAGCCCTAACATGTGGCAAGGGCAAGATATCAAAATCTGAAGAGTTGTCAAGTGACTGCGTGCCAGTTAGCGCGGGGCGGGGCTTTGGTCGAGGTTGTGGTGTAGTCAGCTCAGCATCTGATAGCACTAGGGCTGTACAGCCTCATCCGGCATCAATACAAAAGGAATCAGTGCAGGGGATGGCGTCAGAACCGAGGCCTGCACCAAAGCCAGTGCTGAACCTATTGCAGTTCCAAGGGGCACAGACGGTGCCTAGGATGGACCCGGCAACATATATCTGACTGGAGGCTCCTGGGGATCCTTGGGGCCTGACAGTACGCTAGTGCTTAAATTGTAAAAAAAAAAATAAGTGCCAGGGCCCTTGTCTAGAGGCCATCGCAGCTTGTACCACTATTTACCACTGCCAATGATGGCTACCAACACAACTACTAACCATCGCACCGCTACAAATGTGACAATTCAGATTGTTTGAGGCCCCAAAGCTATAAAATTGTCTTTGGCAGCAGGTATAATTTTTTTCATGTATACTGAATTAATAAACAACTGTTGTTGTGCTCATCTATAAATTACACAAACAGTGCCACTTCATGGCAACTGCCATAACTGCTGGTGTTGACAATTAAGTGTCGTGCCAGGCACTGGAAACCACCAGCTCAAATTAAACACTGAGGTATGCCAGAGGGAGCCGGTAAAGTGCAGAATATGTGCGGATAGGCCTCCCTGAAAGAGTCAACTTACTGCAATGTCCAGGAGCGGACTAGGGAAATTTAGTGGTGGGGTTAGTGTGTGAGTGGGAGGGGCTTTACAAAAAAACTTTAAAAAAAAGAAAAGCTCACTTACCTGCTGGTCGCCGCCTCTTCTCCATCCTCTTCTGTAGTCTCCAGGAAATAGGAAACACACAGGCTCCCAGACTCCCCTAGCCAATCACGACACTGATGTCACCAGCATGATAGCAGCATCATGATTGGTCTGAGCGCCCTGGTTCATCGCTCAGACAGAGAGTGGGAGCCTGTGTATGTTCTCCACCCAGCTTTGCAATACAGCCGGGTGGAGAATATGCTAAGGCCGGCCAAACCGTCATGCGCACTTACCTAGCTCGGGCTCCATACAAAAAATAAAATGATGATAATGTTATTAACGTTGCGTTATTATCATTTTATTTTTCCATTGAACTCAGTGGGGTGACGCTCCTCCTCCTTAGCGGAGGAGCTGCCACTGGCAACGCCGCCAACACACCTGGAAATTCAGGATGCAGTGGGAAATAACGCTGAATCAACTCTGATGGAGATGAGGAGCAAGACTGGGGGCACACTGACGTCCTTGCACCATTTCTGGAGTTTGAGAGTGGTGGGTAGGGGCTGATTCCCCCTTTGACTTCTCAGGCTTTTTCTTTGGCTTACTCAAAGACTTCAACCATAGCGATGATCTACTGCAGGAACAACTTCGGGAGTGTAAATTCCTCTTGACTTCGACCGCCCGCAGCATGGAGTTTTCTTGTGTAAAGCATTGTACAGTTTGGCCTCACTGTCCCGTATGGCATTCCAGCTCATCTGGGCGTAGCCGCTGCAGACCCCGGAGTTGTGCTCCAAACCCAAGCCCCACAATCAGACTTCGTGAGGGTCCATCACAGACATCTGTTTGAGAGTCCCTGCATGGATTAAATCCTGTTGTTGTATTTTCCCTTTCACACTGGTAGAATTTCTTTAAAAAGCTGGTCGAAAGAACACCAAAAAAGCTCCAGCTCTACATCTGGAGGTGCAGAAAGAAAGGTACTGACATCAGCGCACATGGATAGCGCTTATTGGTGACCCGCTTGTCACTTCCAGAGAGGAACAACGTTGGCGCTGAGCCACCTGTCTGTGCACGAGAACTGTTCTAAAAGTTTGTGGCTCCAGTCTGATGCCTGAGGGATATTTACAATGTGAGGAATCTGTGATTAGATCTATACTTCAGAAGAATGAAGTACATTACTAGAAACCAACCAGTAAGCACTACCTACAGATGTGAAAGCCTTTTTAACTAGCCAGAAGGCACCCTAGATCTGTGCAGGATCATGGGGTTGCAGTCAGGGTGCAAGGTTAGAAATAGAATGGTATTATGCTTTGGCACAGAACCAAGACCAATGAAAAATTCCTCACCAAAAAAGTAATTACATGGATAAGTTCAGTTACGTCATTGCACCTAATATTTGTAGCACTGAGGTGCAAACTTGAGCATCACCAGTTATTAAAGCAGTGACAATTCTTATTGAATGTTTTACAGCATACAAGTTAAACACCTTCTAATCTACCTCCAACTTAATGGCCAACAACAAATGCTGAACATTGTTTAACCAAATTACATCAGCTTTTTGATAGAATTCAAGAGGACTTAGCCTGTGGAAGTTACTTATAGACAGATGAACACCAGGGTGCAGAAAAGTGTATAGATGACTCAGCAGAAGCCAGGTGACAAAACCAAGCAGTACTCCCAAACAAGTGCTTCAATAATAAGAAACCCCTTGTTGGAGCCAGCAGGTCTACAAGTGGCCGGATGATGAACCTTGCTGGAGCGATTCTGCTTTACCCCATGGCTCAAATGATGTCAGGGTTGCAGTCGTATCCCCACAACTAGGAAACCTGACCTGTCACGAAAAAACTAAATATCTCACATACCACCCAAAGAAAAACAGAGGAGAGGGGAGACGTGTGTCTCTAAGACACTGCCATAGCCAGGATATACATCAGTATTAACAATGTAAGACAACTACCTAATATTCCTCTATCATGGGACATCAACTTACAATAAAAAAATATTAAAGATGGGTGTATTACTTGAGGGAAGGGAACAGGTCCAATTTATCTGGTGTTTGGTGGGGGAAGCAAAATGTAATTTAGCACAAAGCTGATAAAATCTTGAACTGATCCTGACTCCAATAGAGCATGAAAGGAACTATCCACATCACCTTTCTTCTCCAGCCAAGCCTACTCCTGATCTTGATGTCAACAGCATGGGTCATGAAGTGAGACCACAATAAATACCGAAAACATGACAGCATGAAATATTAATTTCATCCATTATTAGCAACTAACCAGCAATCACGGAGTATAATCTGAGTTGTCGGCTCACTCAGACAAAATCCCACTCTATACACTATTTTATAACAAGGCTATCATGTCTGTAGTCATGAGACTGCAAAAACACAAGTAGGCTTACTATCAGCTGCAGTTTCTCCATTTGGGCAGTGGAATGTTGCCCCCCCTGCTGCAGGTGCAGCAAAAGTGAAATATAAAATAGTAATAAAATTATTTTATTACCAATTTATTTTTTTCTCTGCCAGTCCAAGCTGCGTGTGAGAGCGGGCGATTGCTGCTGATTGGTAGCAGGGAGGAGTGGTAGCGGACTATATGTGAGAAGTTGACCAGGTATATGCTGTCCACTAATTAAAGTGGGCACCCCGCACCAGTCCAAACAACCCTTATGGTGATTTAAGAGGTCAAAAGATAACCTTAGATAGCTATCCAAGTGGTAGCTGTGAAGAGCAGCCTTCAGGCTTAGTCTTGAAGGAATGTTAAGCAGCTTGTTTTACCAGAATGCAACCTTATAGTATTGGTTAAATGAAAGGAGAACCACACAGTAGTTATAAAAATATGTATTAATATAACACTATCTAGTACCACACAGTATCTCCTACACGGAGATAATCACAAAGCACACAATACTTAAGCACAGAAATTATAGTAAATAGCACTAATACATAGTGGGCCCCAGGGGGGGGACCAAACCATATACTAAGAAAGTGGTTTAAGAAACACGACTCGATTCAAGACAGTGTCGAGAGGACGTAGAATCACTGGGACCCCAAGGAACCACCCAAGGTGAGTAAGTAGGGGACCCCACGGAGGACGGGTGCAGTGTGGGAACACGACAGAGTGCTCCGTACAATTCTATAGGAAAGTCGCGGTTGAAGTTTTAGAGTTTAAGGCCCCTTCCCAGTGGACTTCGAAGAAACCCTGTGGAAGTTAGGAGGTTGGAGAGCCACCCCACCCGTGGATACCGAGGTACCCAAGTTACCTATCCCAGGGAAGCCGGGTGCATAGGTCTGAAGTGGCGTCGGAAACCGCAGTCGAACCCAATGGAGGACTATGAAGAAGAGCCGCTGCTGGAAGGAAGAAAAGTGTCTGTTGGAATCCAAAGGTGGATTCTTGTTGAAGATTACCTGAAATCAGAGGGGACAGAGTCTGGGTCCCTCAGGAGTGACCAGTGGCTCGGTAGACGAATGCCCACCGATGTCGGGTGCTTCAGGTGCGTTGATGGAGTTCTTGACTCTGCAGCTACGGGGACCCTGAGATGTCAAGGATGACCAGGAGCCGGATACAAGCTGTCCCACGAAGGATGTCAAGTACTGAGGGGTTGGTGTCCGGCGGGAGCACCAACAAGCCTTGGCAACGGCAGCCCATGCATAAGGTCAAGGATGTGTACGGTTTGGACCAGCAAGGTCCAGGAGACTCACCACAGCAAGGGGAGTCAGGGCAGGCCTGGAGCAACCAGGGGAGCCCAAGAAGAGCAAAGTTGACCCTCAAGTGGACCCACAGGCCAGAGGCACAGGAGTCGCGAGGGGACCTCAAGTGATTTCACCAGACAGCAGCCCACGGAGCACTTGGTGCAAGGAGGCCAGAGTTCTTGGTAGGAAAGGGTGCCAGAGGTTGGGGCTACTTGATGCCTAATGCACTTGTTCGGGAAATGCCAACAAGCATATGCACTTGCAAATGTATGCAGTGCACAGGAGTTCAAGTATTGCAGCCCCCTCGAGGGATTCTGACCTCAAACTTGGTTAGAGGGCAGCTCGGACCTCGAGGGATGTGGAAATTTACCTCCTGTGTTGCTGAAGCCTTCTGAGTCCGTAGGAGCTCAGGGTCAGCAGACCAAACAGCAATGTTGTGGTGCCTGCGAATGCAGGGGAGTGACTCCTTCACTCCAAGGGAGATATCTTCAGTTGTCCTTGATGCTCCACAGGTCCTCCACGGATCCTGTATGGTGCACAGGCACAGACGATGCTTCAGACTGAGAGGGAGACAAAGTCGGGCCCAAACGAAGTCCAGAGTGTCCAGACGGTCGAAGTTCAGTGGTTTCTAGTTCAGAATCTTGTCCACGTTGAATCTAAGGTCCTAACAGCCAGGTAAGCCCTTATGCACCCACGCAAGATTCAGGAGACCCTCGCAGGGGAGGGCCTGGACAGTGGGGAGGTTACTCTACTCCCATGTCCTTTGTCCAGTTTCGCGCCAGAGCGGGAGCCAATGGCTCCCAGGACTGGTTTGAACTGGACTATGCACAGGGACACCAAATGTGCCCCTCATGCAGACTTTCAGTCGCTTGCAAGCACACCCACCCAGCCCTAATACACTAAATCCTGTCTGGGAGGTGGTCACACCTCCCTGTGACAGGATGCCTATTGTTCTGCCTTCCCCTGCTCAAGCTTGGCTCAGCAGCAGGAGGGCAGAAATGTGTCTCTGGTCAGCAGCAACCATTTTGTGCTGCCAGGGACTAGAAGGCTGGTACCGGGAACACCAGGGACGCCACGAAGCTCGCTTCTTAGGGGTGGAATCATACCTCCCACACCGGTTACTGGTGTGGGGGTATGTTTCCAACATGTTTGACACCAAACAAGATAGGGTTAGTTTCAGCATTTTTAGAGTTGGTCATCACACGGTAGCATAATGCCACTCTATATGTCGTAAATGGCTGCCTCACTGACAACCCGGGAGAATGGACTCCGTAGGCTGCAGGGGTGTTCTGCTCATCCAGTGGCACCCTCTCACTTAGAACCAAGCACCCTGCCCTCAGGATTGTAAAGGCCTGCTAGAGGGGTGACTTATAGGTTTTAAGTGCAGTGACCCTTAGATATAGTAAACCTATATCTTAAGTAAGTGGTGCATGCACCAACTTACACATGCTGCAATGGCAGGCCTGTATTTCCATTTTGCATGGCCTCTCATGGGTGGCATTATACATGCTTCAGCCCATGGGAGGCCTCTGGGGTACCTATGCCCTGGGTACATGGGTACCATATACTAGAGACTGACAAGGGTACCCCAGCATCCAATCTGGAGTGTACCTAAGTACATATCATAACAGTTTAGGGAGAAAGCAGATAGACTGGGGTCCTGATTAGCAGGATCCCAGTCAGACTAGTCAAAAACAGTATCACATTTAGCAAAAAGTGGGGGTAACCATAAGAAGCAGATCCTACTTTCCTACACCATACCAGTTTAAAGTGTCCATCTCACTTTGACTCGCTGGCTTGCGACGGGCAGCCTGACATGCGCACTTTAAACCACTCCAACCCGTGCTCTGTTAGACAGCCAGGTGGAGAGAAGGCACAGGCCCCCAGTGCCTGAATCAGCCCTAAACCAGCCCACTCGAACCAATCCTGGTGCTTCTCTCACGCTGGTTAATTGCATGATAGCAGCATCAGGATTGGGTGCTGGAGAAGAACACTAGGACCAGAGGACATGCAGCCAGTGGGTAAGTAAATATTGCATTTTTCTTTTTAAATATTTAAGCGATATAAACAGTAACTAAATCGCTGACATGCATTACAACACATTTTAAAGTTAAACATTTTAACTGTAAAACGTTAATGAATTACATGTCAGCGTTTTAGTTACTGTTTATTGCATGCAAGCAACTTATTTAATTTTGCTCAAGTTGGCAGTCAGCAACTGTTTGACACACTGATAGGCACTGTAAGAAACTCACACTGCCTTCAGTGTCAACTCCAGAGCTCACTCGTGGATCCTTTTAACTGTTTATAATGACAGCCACAATTGAGGGCTTTGGCGCCGAGCCAAAAGGCATTGCTGGTTTTTCTCAGTGCCAGTTTGCTTGCAGCATCACTTTCAATTATAGCCAGCCACCACTGCTTACTATGCAAGACAGAAGTACAGCATTTCCTGTATGCCCCGTAGGAATGCTCTGCAATGGAAAAAAACCCTCAGAAGAGTTTTGTGGAACTGTGCAACTCATAATACAAGCTAGGACCATGCATACAAAATATTGTGCCATAACCGGATTCTACTATCACATAGGAGGCCACAAGGGAGTATTTAAAGACCCATAATGCATTACTCCCAATGCATTCTGAATACGCTTCCCAAAGAGATAGTGTTGCGGGCTGCAACTCACCAAAAACATGGAGAGGCACAGGGTATACGAACTGGGCGACTCCACTGGTAAGATGCTGGCGTGGTTGGAAAGACGTGAGACGGCTCGAAGATGGGTGCCCCTCATAGAGACGGAAACAGGGGACTCAGTATCAGACCCACAACAGATTGCCGAAGCCTCCGCCTCCCATTTTACCTCCATATATACCTCCACCACACGCACCACTCTGCAGGACTCACGAGATCTATTGGCCACAATTCCCGTCGAGGTCCTCACCCCGGCAGACCGCGACTCCTTAGAAGGGGATCTAACTGAGGAGGAGCTTGCGACCACTATTAATGGCATTAAATCTGGCAAGGCGATGGGCCCTAACGGGCTCCCAATAGAATTTTTTAAGCTTATATCATCCAAGATAACGCCCACCTTGCAAGCCATGTATGTCGAGAGCTACCAGTCGGGCTTCCTACCCAAGGAACTGATGCATGCCACTGTAACCGTTATACATAAACCGGGCAAGCCGGCCACGAGATGTGAGTCTTATCGACCCATTTCGCTGTTGATGGCCGAGAATAAAATTCTGGCCAAGGTATTGGCCAACCGGCTCCTTCTGGTACTGAGCAAGATCATTTTCCCTGACCAATCAGGCTTTATGCCTGGCCGCAACACGGCCCACAACCTGCGGCGTCTACATGGCGTACTGGGGAGAACCGGCACCATCCCGGAAGATGCGGCACTACTATCCCTAGACGCAAAGATGGCATTTGATATAATCGAATGGCCCTATTTATTTGCCCTCCTTGAACGGGTGGGGTTCGGCCCTAACTTTACCCGATGGGTTCAATTGTTGTACACTAACCCCACAGCACAAGTGGTAGTCAACCAACACACCTCCCGTAGTTTTAGCCTAGGCAGAGGCACCCGCCAGGGTTGCCCTTTATCGCCCCTCATTTTCGCCCTTCTGCTGGAACCGTTGGCGACATGGATCAGGAGCGACCCCATGATCCGGGGCCTGCGGTGGACAGACCAGCATGAGGATAGAATCTCCCTCTATGCAGACGATGTCTTGCTGTACGTGGCAGCCCCCAGGGCTTCGATTCACCGAATCCTGCATATATTTGCTATCTTTAGTGCCCACTCCGGATACACCATAAACTGGGGAAAATCGGTCCTGTTCATGCTGCGGGGCCCGGTACCACAGATGCCCAAAGATATTACCATTACGGTTGCCGGTGAGGGCTTTCGCTACCTCGGCATCTACATTACACTGAATCCAACCCATTTCTACGAGGCTAACCTCCTGCCTCCGCTGGTCAGATTCCGGGCGCTACCCCTGACTCTGCTAGGCAGAGCGGCGTTGTTTAAGATGCTAGCCCTCCCTCGCTTCTTGTATGCGCTGCACAACACTCCTCACAAAGTCCCCGACACATACTTTGTCAATGTGGAGTGTGAGGTTAGAAATCTCTTGTGGGACGGAAAGTGTCCATGTATTGCGACACACAAGCTTACCAGAGGATGGTATGATGGGGGGGATTGCACTGCCCAACCTGCGACGATACTACTGGGCCTCCCAGCTAGCTGTGATAAATCAATGGGTTTTTGTCCCACCACTAGAGCTGGCATACCGCACGGATAGATGGGTTATGTCCAGGGGCGGTTATCAGCGAGCGCTCTGCTCCAATCCCAAGAGACTTCACCCGACAGGCCCGACTGCCCACACGGTGACAACCTGGCATACGTTTACCAAGAAAATGGGCTGGCACAACAAGATCACGTCACATACCCCCTTGTGGGAATCCGAACGATTAGGCATACTGAGTAGGTATCCGGGGTTCGATAAATGGGACCTTATTGGACTTTCCTCGGTGGGGGACCTATGGAAACGCAACGGTATGGTCTCATTTGCATATCTTCAAAAAGAATATCAACTCGCCGAGTCAGAGACCTACCGTTACCTACAGATTAGACATGCACTTACTTCCGTGATCCCTAAGGCGGAGACCTTACCTGAGGCCTCCCTGCTGGAGGACAGACTCTTGACCGACCCCCTGACAAGCAAGGCGATCTCGCTCACCTAGCGTAAACTTCTGAATAATCAGCCTGACCCATTAATCCGACTTCGCCAACAGTGAGAAATGGACGTAGGCTATTTAGAGGACGATGACTGGCAGGAGGCCCTCTCCTCTCCCCGGGTAGTCGCCATCCCTAAGCGCCTGCGACTGGTCCAGCTCAAGGTCTTACACAGATCCTACCTGCCTGTGCACACGTTGGTCAAGATGGGCCGTCGGACTGACTCCGGCTGCCTCAGGGGGTGCGCCTCGGAGGGCACCTCCTTTCATACTATATGGGACTGCTCGCAGTTACAGCCCTACTGGGGGAAAATAGTCTCTGAGTTGGTAAGGGTGGGGGGGAAAGCTATCACATTGTCCCCACAGCTTTGTTTATTGGATGTATGGGAAGCTACGGACCTGACCCAAACCGAACGTACGTGGGCATCACTAGGGTTTGCTTTGGCGAAAAGAAATATCGCTCAGGGGTGGGGAACTGGTACCCTACCGAAATATTCGAAATGGGCCAAGGATATGGACCTGGCCATGTGTCACGGTTCCGTTGATGAGCTGCGGACCGTGTTGCCCTTCGACACAGACATGACATTTACAGGCGTTATATCGCCCTCTTTGCAGGCAGGTCTGGAGCCCTTTAACCCCTTGACCGCGATCGGAATTCCGCTTGTGTGCTGGACATTCCGATCCCGGGTGTGGTCGTGACGAGCTCAGCTCGTCATGCGCACAGCGCTACCGCGCAGCATGATGA
Source organism: Calotriton arnoldi (assembly GCA_963921515.1). NCBI lineage: Eukaryota > Metazoa > Chordata > Amphibia > Caudata > Salamandridae > Calotriton > Calotriton arnoldi. The sequence goes on along the minus strand of CAWUFW010002404.1, from coordinate 1,754,008 downwards.
GCTGAGCTCGTCACGAGCATCGAAGGGGTTAAGGGAAACCACCAGGAAGTATCCTTGGGGGCATGGCCAGTGACGTTGCCAGCAACCGGCCTATCGGAGAACCAGCTGGACGAGTCAAGAGGACCAGACCGCTGGCCAAGGACGGAAGTTGGAGTCCCCGGAGGAGGAGAGTTCGTGGCGTGGACAGCGAGCGGTGAAGGAAGCGGGAACCCTGACGAAACCGGAGGAGCGACCATAGAGGAAGACGTGAGGGCGGGAGACGTTACGGTAGATGAGGACATCAAGCCAGGAGGCCAACCGGATCACGCTCCGCCCAGCTACCTTCCAGGAGGAGGGTGGCTTGCCAAGGTACAGGCACGACTCCAGGGGTTCACGGGGCACGGGAGGGGGCGGGCGACGTTATAGAGGGAGGTCACGACGGGCTCCACTTGGTTATAGGAGTAGCGGTGGCAACTTCCCTCACACCCGTTTCCCTGAACTAAGGAGTTCCTCCTTCCAGTCCACTGACCCCGGTATTTTCTTTCCCCCCCCCTACATGCGGAGTGTCCACGGCCAACAGCGAACAGGAATCAGAAGAGATCCGTAAACCGGAAGAGCGGTCCTGGTGAAGACGGGAGTAACCCAACCTGGACCCTTGACGCGTGGACAGTGTGCCTTTTGAGAATAAAGCCCTTTTGAAACATATTGCCCCCTCCTTGTTTGCTTTCGGCTACCTTCAGTACCGATAGCGATCCCGATATGTGACACCATGCTTGCTGAAAAAGATGTGTTCAAGTGCCGAGGGTGCCCGGCGAAGTGGGACAATAAGTGGGCGAAGTGGAATGTCTCTAGAGGCGAACTTTGTATCTCCTACAGTGGAATTGCGCAAAAATGTTAAAGATATCGTTGCTCTTCCTATCTAACGCAATAGTGTGCTGTGGTGTAATGCGTGTATATGTACAAGTGCCATGTTTGTGTTTCACTGAACATATGTGGACCTGTGGTCGATTACTGTACCATCACAACTATTTAATAAAAAGAAAATTTTAAAAAAAAAAAACATGGAGAGGAGCCCTTTTTGGTTTGTCTTTAAGGGGTGGACACCAATGTGAGCTCTTTGGTATCAGTGTGCATTGGTAGAGTGGTGTGATGAGGGACCCAATGATGAAGCATGTCGCCTAAGGGTGGGTGAGGGTTTTCGTCCTAAAAGATATGGGTTTTCTAATGGAGAGACTTGTGACCTGCGTGCTCTTCTAAATGTTGGGTTGCTCTTATTAGACCCTATGCATTTATTTGGTGCATTTACAACCAGTTCTCACCAAGCAGAGTTTTGTGGCATTGATATCTTACGCTGACTCACTAGGTTTGCCAAATTGCTCCAAGTTGGTAGTATCTCATGTCTTACACATTGTTTTTGTCAGGGGCTTCAAATTAAATTAAATGTAGGGTAAAAGTCACAGAATGCACTAATTTTGTAAATGCAACTGATATCGCTTAAGAAAACATGTCCTGTTGTATTGGCGCAATCTAGCTATGCTATTTTCAAAACACAGATAAACCTTCATGGGGCAGAGCCCCAACACCACAGACTCCATGCGAGGCATGACACGAGCATGAGTGTATCAAACACACCCTAACCACCCAACAGCCCCTTGCCAATTATGGAGCCTACTAACCTAACAAACTAAATTATAATCAATGTATAATAACTGGTTAATGTTACCTTGTCTATAGTTTGGCAGGGAATGGCATTCCAGCAAGATGACTTTGCGAATCAAGCTGCTGCTATCTGGTGTGATTTGAAAGTCATGTATTTGTATTCCAAATAGGCCAAGACAAGTTTTTGTCTTTCCATGGTAGATAAATTTAATATAACTAAAACTGAGTAACAGGAAAGCCTGGTGTTTACAGTGCCAGAGTAAGCATCAACTATAGTGTTGAGCGCTATATAAAAACAATGTATTATCTACATTTGAGGTTGTGCTATGTATTCATTTATTTATAATAAAATATTTTGTAAGAAATTTGGAAACTTGGGATTGTTTAATATATGTTTAGTGACTGAGCCACCTATTGCATAGTATCTTTTTGAAATAGATTTTCTTCAATTTACCAAAGTTAATTTGAAAATGATGAAGGCACTAATTTATTGTATTCTTTGTAGCACTTTACAGTTATGGCAAACACTATATTTCTGACACCTTGTTTATAACGTAGAGCCCATGCCATCTACACGTGGGACTGAAAGACCAGGAGTCTACTCATAACTGGTATTTGAGTGCCAATTTAATACTAGAGTAGTTTAGTGGGTTAATGCACCTGCTTCACACTCCATACAATGTCTCAAAAAGTTAGAAAAGAGGAACACCATACTTCAAGAAATAACACTATGTAGAATATAATGAATCAATTTGAAAATTTTGAGAGACAAAGTTAAAAGAAATGCAATGATGTTCCCTATGTAAAAGACTTGGAAACGAATCTAAAAGAAAGTAAAAAAAACTCTACAATCCAGTAAGCTAATTATAATACATGTCATAACCATGATTCCTAATGTACATAATGACCACAAAAAAAAAATCTTTTGTTCACATTTCTTTCCATTACTACTTCTTTTCAGAGGGAACCCCTGCCCGATATCCTGCCTTCAAGTCTCCACTACCTCTTATGAGTCTCCCTTCCTCGTCCCCTTTATGGATTGTGGGAGTTTTTGGGGGCATAAACCTCCAAACCTCTTATTTTACAGTCACCTTACTCCCTTATGCTCCCACAACCCCTCATGCCAGTCTTTCTCCACACCATTGTGGAAAATTATTTTATGTTAAGATAATTAATTTAAAAATGTGTAACAGATCCCTTATTTTGTTCTGCTATTATTACTGTTTTTAAAATTGTGGGTAAACATATTTCTTCAATATATTAAGCATATGAAATCATAGCATCCTTATTTAGGAACTCTGTCATATGAATTTGCCATTACTGTACTACATGAAGATTTCTGCTATACTATGTTGTAATACGTTTATTTATTTTTTCACTTTGAAGAATCGGGGTATCATATGGCTTTTCTAGGTTATATTTTTGAGGTTATGTGTTTCTAGGTTGAGAATGATAGATTTCAACATAATGCTTTTGTAAAAGTCAAGCACTTACTCACTTAGTCATAGTCTACCTTTTGAGTACATGTACAACTGTTATAGACATTCCATAGAATTCTGTCAGCATTCATGCACATCTATTACGGTCACAAATTCCCAGGAGCACTAACGTGTGTATCCTTCAACGCTCACGGACGTGTATATGTATGTATTTCAAGATACAGAAACTGACAGGGAAAATGCATTTGCACTTTATGACTTTTTTCTGTTTTCAGAAAACGAAGAAATGTTTCCCAGTGAACAAATGTCTTCTTCTTCAGCTACTTTAATTGTGATTGTGTTCTTATCCAATTCCCATCCTAAAACCAAATGTAACCTTGCGACTTAGAGGGGGAAGTTGATATAAAAAAGTTGGGTCCAATGGCACGCACTGTTTTTTGCACAGCATCTGTGATATTACCATAACATTGTGGTAAGTATGCTGCTTTTATGAACTACGCACCTAGACCAGTCGAAGTACAAGTGTTCAAGGAAGGATAAAGGAACCCCCCACCCCTCCTCTTTGCCATGAGTAAACCAAAGAAAGAATCCATTGGAAGGGATGTCCCTTTGGGAATGTAGCTTAAGCATCAAAGGGACAAGCAAAATGAAGTCCAACATATCAGACAGCTCCTCCGAAATGCCACCTGATACATATCCCAGTTCTCATTGGGTGCGACAGCACCATTCAGCAAGCAAGAACAATAATAGTGTCAGAGTCACAGACAGCAACACCCAGCTGGCCAGCATGTTCCAAGACATTGTTTTGTTTTATATATTGACTAAGCTCAATACGTCATTCATCTTCTGATTGCATATTTTGAAGTAATCTTTTAGTTTCTTTTGCTTACATACCCCCAATGCGTTTCATATATTCAAATTTATTTGGGTGCAAATTTTAATTGATAAACGTGCTGCGTGTACCATTGTTTGCCCATGTATAATGTATAACATTTGCTTTATTATAGTTTCATAGTGTCTACATTATTCGTATACATGTAGCTGTATGAATCAAAATGTGTGATAGAATTTCTGCAAACACTTTCAATGAAGGCCATTGGCTCTCCGGAGCCAGCCTGACCATATCAGCTTGTTTGTGCATGGCACAACTAAGTTAGAGAGTGACCTTCTTGAAGAAGAAACCAACAGGCTTGTTCTTCAGTTAAGGTATGCAGGCTAGAAGCTATCTCAAGAAACTCAGACAGGCACTTTTGTTGATAAAACTGCTTAGCTAGGTGCTAGAAGGGAGTGATTGACAAACAAAGACTGGTTCCATCATTCGATGCAATGAACATTTGAAACACTATCACAATGTTGCAATAATTTTTAATATTTTGCTTATTAAATGCTTCAATTGCTGCTATAGTGTTTGTTTTATTTGTTTTATAGTTACATCTATGCACATTATCTGCACTAGATGAGTATGTTGATTTTATTAAAGTCTTAATAGATATCATAGATACACACACAAGAATCCACACTATATAAGTGAGTTTTAGAGCTCACTAACAAACAATTAAACCTGTAAGTGTCACAGGACTGATCGTTGCCCACGACACACCACCTGCAAGTAATACACAGGTGGTTCATGGGTCACAGTCTACCAGATTCACTGACTCAAGTTGTTAAGCCTGGGCTTTGCAGGCAGTCTAGGACAGTGGTTCTTAACCTGTGGTCCGGGGACGCCTGGGTGTCCACAAAGCCTATACTGCAACTGCATTGAAAATTAAATATTATTAACAGATTAATAAGTGTTTATAAATAATGAAGCAAAATGTAAAAATAAAAAATGTAAAACATTCTGTAAATGTGAAGGAATTTGAAATTAGGCATTAGAAATTAAGTTAGTATCCTGAGATTGATTTGTGGGAGCAGTGCAAGTGCATCAAAAGAATATAGTAGGGATGAGTGGCCTCAATTGAATTTACAAATGCTCCTACCTTCTTATTGAAATAATATTTTAAATTTTTTTATATTTGTTTGTGAATATTTCATCATTTGTGTATTTGTTTGGTGAATGCTTGTTTCTGTATTTTTAGTGTATTGTTTTGTGGTTCAAATCATAAAAAAATACTTAGACCGTGATCCTCTGATTCCAATAATGACTCATAGGGGACCACAGATTTCAGTATTGATGTAGTGGGGGTCCCCGGGTTCCAGTATTGAAGAAGTGGGGGTCCACAGAAGGCAAAAGGTTAAGAACCACTGGTCTAGGGGATCTAAACCTGGGCTCTATTTTGCAGGTGATTGCAAAAAAGCATCAATACAAGGAGTCAATTCTACTTTTTAGTTCCCCTCAACCATTTTTCAGTTTGCAGAGATAGGCAACTGCACCAGTGCAATTTGAAACAGTACTCTATCAAATCATTTTTAGGTGCAGGACACTGGGGTACAACATATATTTATTCATCACATAGAAAATACTACCAAAGCAGTTGGATGAATAGATGCCAACAGGTAGCTGGCAGTGTGTAAGGATTACGAGGCTGCATTGTGGAGCGCAACCTCCAGCCAAATTATGTCTACTTGTTAGAGGGGTAACCCCGCCAGCCACTTCTGCCAAGTTCAGAGAGATGAGCATGCTATGCAAAGTGCATTCTGGATGGGAGTGGAGAAGCAGAGCCATGGTCAGCAGAAGGGACAGTGATGAGAGATTACGTTGGGACTGCCCAAAGAAGAATGAGATGGTTGTAACATCAACACAAGAGAATGCCACACAAGACTCTATTGGTGCAACCCAGAAATACACTTATCAGGTGTCATAAGATAGTCCGGGAAAGGGTCAGAATAAAGGGGCCAACTTTAGGACAACCGTTTCCTGGGTAGTCGCATTCTCAATACAGTTTCATCCACTCATTCATGCTGCCCTTGGTCCCACGGTATCAAGGGGGAAAGTTATGTTTTGCTTCTTCATGTCAGAATCCTCCCTCAACTTGGACAGGGGATCAAATATATGGCAAAGGTATGTGAGCAGTTCACTCTTTCCCCAAAGCATCATCCTTCCCATGAGAAACAGGGATCCAATTTGGGCATGAACTTTAGATGTACTCCTATCGGCCTGTTCGAATTTTGCATCATTCAGTTTTAGCTCAGTGAAGGGTGAACCTTCAAAATATTCTGAGATCCAACTGATCACACATTCACAGAGAGGGAGCCCAAAGAGCTTATAGAGTTAGACCAGAGATTTGTGCTGATTTCAAGAAGTGGAGAAAATCTGCTTCAGGAAAACACTGTGTTGAGCCCGTCAGCAGCTTTTCCTGAAGAACCACAATTGAGAGGTTTGCAGAGCTGAGAGTCCATTTTGACTGTCAAGACCACTCCCAGTTCCTATTAGTAAGCATCTTGTGAACTTGTGAATTTGATGAGATACATACCCTTGATTGTGTGCATGGAATCCACTTGACGCCAGTGGCCAGTCAGAGATCCTCCTTGTGGACTGGAGTGTTTATCCTATCTAGAGCCAAGTAGATGAGCTTGCCACAGTATATCACCACCCACAAGTCAGCCTGAAGCATTGAAGCATGTGAACTGTTCCGATAAAGCACAACCATTTTGTCTTATTTCTCTCTACTAAGTTGTGCTTTGCTCAGTGTGCCTGAAAGCCCATAATACCACCCGCTGAAGGTGGACAAGCTCTAGAAATCTCAGTGATGCACTCATTTCCTAGTGCCTAAGATCGCTACATTGTGAAAACCTAGGATGATCAGTGGCTCCCCAGAGACTGGTGTTAAAAGGTGGTAAAAACCTGAAAATGCTTATGCCATGTTTGCCTTTAGTGGCACTTGATCGTGGAAAGCACCAAGGTGTGTGGAGTTTCAGCAGTTGAGAAAGACTTCAAGGACATCAGGACTTAAATCCTGTTTTGAGATCACAACAACTGTGGTACTTTTTAGCTTCAATGGAAATCATCCCTTTGCAATATACTAGCATTAAAGACATGACATCAGGGATCTTTTCATGACAGTGTAAAACTATCATCTATCAGAATCTGGTGACTTTCCAATTAATTGCAAAAGGAGATGGGCTTTTGCCCTGGCAAGGAGACTGGTTTTATATCGTAATACAAATTTTGATAAAAGGATTTCGTGTTGATCTACTTTTACAGTAACTTGTAGAAAATGAATTGCACAAGAATTTGCCAAGTAGTAAAACCAGTTTGCAGTTTTCTCCATTCTCACCTCTCTCCCAGAAGCTTTGACATGGCCATTAGTGCCAATTTTGCCTTTCTTGTGCAGTACTGATTTATTTTACGTTTCATCACCACCTAAGTGACAGTAAAATGTAAAAACTCTTATCAACTGAGAATGATATTTGGGTTATGATGTTTAAACAGAGGATGGGAATTTGGGGAATCTCCATGTAGAAGCTCCAATCAATTCTCCAGAATCACAGCCAACAAATAAGAATTGGGTGAGCTGATTCATTCAGGCAAACAAAGATATAGCAAACCAAAGAATTGCACATACATGTGAATGCTTTGGCATAACTAACTGATTAGCAGAAGCTTCAACTCCACTTGTATGCCGATAATGACCCCTTACACCGCTGACTGTAACATATATCTCGGACAGCATATTGATATCTAGTTGCAGGAGAACAACCTCTGTATGAATGATGCTAAAACATTTACGAAGTAGAATGAAGCTGTAACTCGTTCAAATTCATTGGGTAGCCAACAACTCTAAAAATGACAAACCACAGAGCATGACTTCACATTAGGACTCTATTATTGCTCCAAATCCTACACTGGACTATCAAATGGATGTTAAGTGTAAATGTAAACTTACATTAAGACATGGACAGTACCATTCTCAGTGGTGGTTTGTCTCAGAATACTCTTTGGTGCTTATTGCAATTGCCAGATTGTTCCTCACTCTGCCACTCCTACAGCCATAGGCGTCTGCACCCAATTCCCTGCCACCCAGAGACATCCCACGCATTCAATACTATCCCAGTCATCCCATCAGCCTTAGGTCTAGACGACTAAACATAAACCTAAAACACAAATACGATCCAGCACTCTATAAACAAATTCAAATTACACCAGTAAATCAGAAAAGTATTCAAAAAATAATTCAGCAGGTCTGATGTCGTTCCAATTCTTTATTCAAAATCTTCTTAAAAGATAAATTGTAGCCTACGCGTTTCGTCCATCAAGGACTTCTTCAGGGCAAAAGGTAAGGCGTTTCCCCTCAAAATTCTTGGAGCGAAATTTCTATATGGAGACTCAGTTTCCAAAGGAAATGTATTAAGTCCTTAAGTGTTTTGGCACCAATATAGGAGTCATCCAAGGTATTAAGTCCAAGCGGTGTCATAGACCATTATTATCTATGGCCATTTGAGAACCGGTGAATGGACTGCTTGGTGAACGCGATCGGGTCACCAAGCAGTCCATTCACCGGTTCTCAAATGGCCATAGATAATAATGGTCTATGACACCGCTGGACTTAATACCTTGGATGACTCCTATATTGGTGCCAAAACACTTAAGGACTAATACATTTCCTTTGGAAACTGAGTCTCCATATAGAAATTTCGCTCCAAGAATTTTGGATCGTATTTGTGTTTTAATGTTAGGTGGAATCTTGTATCCCAGGGGACTTTAGGGTATTGAGTCTCAGATCCTTGGCACCTAGTTAGCTAAAATTACCTATTACCCTACACAGGGGATAGGTGCAGTCACTATTGCCCCATACCCTTTCTCGTTGTGTTTTGACTAAACATAAACCTGTATATGTAACCAATGCCTTGATTAAGTAACCTAAAGACAGCACTGACCATCTCACAGCTTCCTATTCACCAAAGACGACAACTGCAGCAGCGATCTGAAGGAATACTGCATAAAGCTGCCTTAAGCACAGAACCTTAGCACTCCTACATGCAGTGCTAACAAGCTGATCACCCAATGCACTTCCCACTCACTCATTCACATGCTCATTAACTCAGTCCAAGTCATTATCCCCTATTATTCCTGCAAACTGTGTGTCCAGCATAGTCAAGTATATAGAGTGGGAATCTCAGTTAAAACAAATGTGTTTATTCCTTTGTTGCTCAATGCAACCTAATAGAGGAACACTCCATTCCTGTCATAATGTGCAGAGACAAGGGCAAGCGTCCAAGTAGTGGCAAGCCATGATTCATCTCTTTAGTGGCCTGCTCAGCTCAATTTATCACAGAATCAGTACAGGAGTTCATTCCAAAGCTCTGATTATCGCGGAGCAAGTTCTGGTGGCATATGCTCTTAAAGGTGCAAATTCCTACCGTATTTATTACCTGTTCTTAACCAATAAACCTTTTTGCAACTCCCACCTCTTCCGGACTCAAAGTAAAACCTGTACTGCACAAACAAAGGATTTCTAGGCTCAGTGTGCCTCCCATGCCATTAAGCTAAAGAAAAGCTGAAGTCTCTCGTTATTTCCTGCTCTCTTAAAATTGGTAGACTTTAGCACCCATTTTGGGTCTATGAATATATAAACCACGCCCCTTGGGTTCCACATGTGTCACATTGAGAATCTGAGGGGAGCAGTGGAGGAAGCGCGGCCACTCCTCAGGAAACAAGAAGTCATCTCAGTCAGAAAGAACCACAGATAAGTGGTGCATCACTGGGCAACCAGTGTTTATTCTGGGTGCACATATCTTAAGCTTGTTAAAGGCCTCTTCCTGAATAAGAGCAGGAATGCATTCCCTCACCTTCTGGCAACACTGTCACTGAAGGGAACTAGCTTGTGTGTGGATGTCCTCCTTGTGAGAGAGCAAAATGCAGTCACTCAAAGTCATGTTAACTAGTGACTTAAGTAGGCTGGCCCATGCCATATGCAGTAGTGGGTGGAAGCAAAATGTGAAAGACACAACAACAGACCAATGAAGACAGTTGGCTGGAAGCCTCTACATGTAAGCATATTATACATATTTTAGTAAAATGAAAGTGTCTCGGATAAAGTCAGACCTAAGGTGACAGCAAACGATACTTACAAGTGTACTTTAATCATCAAATGGGTCATACAAACCAACAATAAAGTAAAAGGAGGTAATAACTGAATGGGTGGTTACGCTAGGCCCAATCTACCTCTCAAACTCAGCCAAAATGTTGAAATACTGTGTCAATACTTGAATCCTAATCTATCCTACAAATTAGAAATGGTATGTACATGGGAACAACTAACAGAACTCAGTCAAAAATATGTCAAGAGCTATTTGCAACTACACACCTACATATGTGAAGGACCATTATACTTGAAATTATCAGACAGTGGTTTAGCAATACTAAACCTATGACTAACAATTGCATCAACAAAGTGAACAATCTCTAATTAAGTAAGAGAAGCTCTAGACTTGTGCACTGCCCACTCATTCATGTATGCATGTGTAATAAATGATAAAATAGACACTATCATCAAGACAGTTTAAGGCTGGGCAGAAGATTCCTAAATTACTTGTTCTTCACTATTTTGGGCATCATTCCACTGGAAAGATGAGATTGACAAATGAAAACATCTCCCTGACCAGGGAAAAGACATGCAATACCTATAAAACAATTCAAGATTAATTTTCTGAGTAACTAGATATATGAAAATAAAGGAAAAACAGTACATTTCAGATCTTATGTTAATAGTAAATGCCATGAGTAGAAAAGCGATGATCTCCAGAGGGAGAGAGAGAGAGCTCATTTGGTACTTGTCGATATTGCAAAGAGGTTTGTGAGAATTGCACAAGTCTCATGCCATGCCCCAAAACAAAGGACACAATAAGATCCTGGAGTTTCTCATAGATAGAGCAAAATGATTTGTGTGGCTTTTACATAGTGAACATCAGTTTAAGAACAACCAAAGTGATTTCAGAAAAACAGATGTAGGGTTCGCAAAGATGGTGGAGATGTGGTGGTTGACGTATCAATCTGTTATGAAAAGTCACAGGATTCTCCTAAACAGACGTATGGCTGAAAAGCTAACTACTATAGTAAACTGACCCAGGAAATTAAACCACTATTTTATGATTTCATCATACGTTCTCAAGGCATGATGTAACAATGTTGTCCCAGCACATTTAGGCCTTCAAATATCATTCCTTTTCAAGACAAATGTCTGCCTCACTACACGTATGGCTACATTTAAAAAGTGCCAAGTATTCATGGACCTTTAATAGACTAGCAGAGTTCAATCATAGTTTACAGAATAATATGCTAAGAAAGTTAATAGAATTTCACTGAGTGGAATTAGGATACAAGAAGAAAAGTTGCATGGGAATTTTAGGATCTAACAAGGTGTCCCTAATGTGTCTGGGATAGACATCTAGTATGTGAACATTAAGGTAGATTAGAAAATACCAATATTGGCATCAGTTGCCAATAGCTTTAAAAACTTCCAGGTTAATGAATTTGTGTATTAGTGTGCATTAATGCAGAGATAGAAATACTTTAAAATGTTTACATTATTAAAATGCTAATTAAAATTTATTCTGCTCAGGACAATCAATATAAGAAACTTCTGTGAGTACATAAGACAATATTAAATTGCTAGAAAAGTACTTACTGCAGGTTGTATTTTACCCACGTGCAATGAAATTCATGTTCTATGAGGTCAACTTATAATTATAATTGCTCTCTGGAACAATTACTGTGTTGTGAGAAACAAGACTGATTTAATATTGACGGGCAGCAAATAACCCAGAATGAGCCACCACATGGTGGTGCAAATAGCTACAACAGTCCCACTGCTCGTATGTACTATCTAGCAAAACCACAGCCAAGGTAATGACCTTGGCAGATTCAGCTGCGAAATAAGTCGCTGCTGAGATTGGCTCTAGTCTACCACAAGGAAGAGGCACAAGAGGTATAAGATAAATGGGAAGCTATTCGGCCACTAGTGAAATACCACTATTGTTTTTTTTCCCCTTAGCCGGTAATTTGGGAGGGGGTTCTGGCTTCTGGCTCCAAGTAGCCAGTGCTCACCAAGTGTGACGTGATCTAAGGACAGTGGCATATTGGGGCAGTTCACCTGTCAAACAATAGTGAAGGTGTTCCAAGGCAAGCGCAAGAAGGTCATAAACAAAAGGGCAAAACCTTGCTTGACTCAGTGTTCAGTATAAATACACACTGAAAGCAGGGCTCCCAATCATTCTAACTTTTTTGGTTCCAAGCAGGAGGTGACAGAAACGTTACAGGAGGGATAAGAGGCTTGTGGCAGCAGAGCATTCATAGTGACAACATTTTTTGATCCTTCGATGTCATTGTAAATCCCAATTCACCAAGCGTTGGTTAACATGGGTCTTAGGAAGGGGGATAGCACCCCTGGACATCCAGGACTGAACGACTAGGCTGCCAGCCCCAGGCGGGGATAGGGTGCGAGCCGCTGAAAAACTCTGGTGAGAGGTCCATGTGGTGTGGGTGCCAGGCTTTGCCCCCTATGGGTCAGGACTACTGCTCTGGCAAGAACAAACTTCCCTACCCATGGCAGGATGGCGTCAAACTAGAGTGGTTCTCGTGTTCCTACCAGCACAAAGTAGCCCCATTGAGAGGTTGGTAATACCCGCACGACCACCTTGGGTTTAGTTGCCAGGGCTCCAGGCATCTCCCAGAACCACCTTTTCTTCCCAGGGGACAATCTCACCAGCCCCACAGGTTTGCAAATTTTAAAGACATCCACTCCGTAAAGCTGGTCAGCCTCAAAATTACGTTTAGTTCAAAATATCATCAGTGACGTTTCACTCTCAAGGCAGATCCAGCCAATAAACAAATATGTGTGTGGCAGCTCGGAGTCCTGCCCGTGAACTACGTGTTGTTTTTGTAAACATCAGCAGCCAGGCCAGCTTAATAAATTTCACACACTCCTTGTCATCTCTGAATCTCTCATCTAAAATATGGTAGCACTCTCCTTACAGGTCGTGTAGCAATCCAACTCGCACCACTCAAGGCCATTCTATATGCAGAAGGAAGATCAATCTCTGTCATCAAAATATATGATCACATCACCCAGAGCTTAAACCACTCAAATTGCTAATCATATAGCTGTGCTACAACTTCAAACCAGACTGCATTGTATATAAAGCTCTAAGACTAAACAAATTATCCGGCATACAAATTATCTTTGCCGGAGGTAAGAGAACACTCGCCTAAATAAACTACCTTCTGCTTAGCAATCTCTTATTTCCAACAGCAGGAGTTCAAGGAGAGCCAATATGTCCACACTCACAAATGTGGTGCTAATCTAAAGGTCATGAATTCGAATACCAGCAAGAAAGATTCAGTCTTCCTTCCTTCCCAAAAAGCTAAACCAAGCAGCAAAAATCAGATAATAGTAATATGTGCTATTGACCACACTTAGAAATGGCAAATGCATGGTCTGAAGTGCTATATAATAAAGTTAGTACAATACCAAGTGACCCAGGAACAGTTTTAAAAAGCATTGTTGCAGCAATTTAGCTAAATCTGGCTGTTTGGAATCGTAAAAAGGTATTTTGTTATTTACACACCACAAATTTTGATTCTGTAAAATGGTACAAAAATGCAATTAGGGTTTGCGGTATTCATGTTAAATGTCATCACAAAACATTATTGCTTTACCGACTACAAACATATGGCGTGTAGGGAAATATCTATTTTTCTATGGACTCCCCCAAAGTTTAAGACTGATCTGGTTTTTTGACTGCGAGAGTGCACTGAGGCCTGCAAACCAGACCCCAGTGCCTGTGCCCTGACCTTAAACTATTTATGTTTGATTGGCTTATACCCAATCGGCATAAGCTAAATTACTTGTAAGCCCCTAACATATGGTACATGGGTACCAAGGGCCATAAAGTTTGAGGCTCAACCCAGGGACTGTAGCACAGGTTGTGGCACCCTGTGTCTGACAGAAGTAAAACATGGCTCCTAGCCTGCCACTGCAGACTGGTAGGGCAGTTTTGAACTGCTAACTCAACTTTGCCATTTAATGTCATGGGAAAGCCTTTTTAAAGTATGTAAGTCACCCTTAAGGCAGGCCTAGCGAGCCCTAAGGCTGGGTGCTGTACATTATAAAGTGGAACATGTGTTTTACATGTTCCAAGTGTAAAATCCTGCAATTGTCATTTTTCCTGTGGAAAAGGCTAATAGCCCCATCGGCGAGTGGCAAACTGCCACAGCAGCTCTGTTAACTTCCGACGGGAACCAATACATTTGATACTGTAAGGTATCAAACAACTTGTTACATTAAGCTCGACTTGATACCCAAGTAAAGATTAATGTAACATGTTACACAGTGCAACTTTTAGGACGTTGCCATTTTGTTGCCTTAAATCTCCTGTGCCCGTCCACGGTTGCACTCAGTGTTTCTCCTTGAGACAGCTTTGTGCCCTCCTGGGGAAGAAAGAAGACAATGGCAGCCTAAGTGGGTGAGAGGTGTTACCTCTCCCTGGCTTGAAGCCACACGGGTGTTGGCTCAGAAGACAAGGTTCAAAGGTGAAGCCGCCTTTGAAGGGCAAATGGGGACCACTTGGGATAAGGGCTGCCCTATTGTTGAGGTAGACAGGCTGACACTCGGGAAGGGAACGGGAAACCAGTTGCCAAACCAGTTTTCCAGGGGCGTTTAGCCCCCTTAATAGTCACATCTCTGGGTTGGGCTAGGGAGCTCTATAAACCAAGAGAGGGATTCTGCCATGTTGAAAGTGGGCAGAATGGTGCATCCTGGGATGGTCAGATGCCACACTTCCTAGAAGTGGTCATCAGGAGGGAGGGAACCTGGTAGCCCATTTTGCCGAATCACACCCAGAGGGCATTTTCTGAGCATAAATAGGGCACCCCTGGCACCCAGACCTCAGATCTCAACAGACTGGAGAAGAGGACTGAAGGACTGCCCTGCCACACAGAGGAACTAGCAAAGAGACGCTGCACTGGCGTGGACTGCCCCTGCTGAACCTGGTGACTAGCAAACGAGAAGGGACTGTGCCTGCTGTGTCTTGCTCATGGAGAAGTTGTCTCCGGAGCCCAGCCAACACAAGAGACTCCAAGGGTCAATTGGCTGACCTCCTGTTCGCAGCACAGGACCACAACAGCTGAAGAAGCCTGCTGGGGCAAGTTTGTAGCCCAGATCTTTGCATCGCCACCACTTGTCAACATGCAGCACCAAAGATCAGGACCCAATGCTCAAAGTTGCCAGACTACAAAGGTAATGTGGTGTACATGAAGGGTTCGCCCATCGCATTTAAGAGATTAAAACTCCTGAGTGTGTTCACTCAAAAAATACCAAGGGGATCGGAAACATTTGTTTTTCACAAAACCTTTGAACAATGCTTTTTCTAAAGAGCCCAAGACCATAAAGACCTACAACAATCCTTTGAGATTACTGTAAGTTCATACTATCAAACCTCTCTCATTGTTCACTGTTTGACTATCTTCGTGTACACAGCATTCATTATTGGTTGCTTCTGTTGTGGGAAACGTTTTCTAATTCAGCACATCTACGTGGTTTACCAATTGCACCGGGTGGAATATGGGGTAAAGAAGCATAAAAAATAAAAATATATATTCTCCAAATATTTGAATCATTACATACAGCTTGGTTGCCCAGATGAGTTATTGCCCAGGAAAAAATGTCTGTGACTGCAAAACCAGGCGACTGGTAACCCAGAGGCGACTGGACTTCTACCAGGACCAAGAGGACTTTGAGGGACATCGACCTCTGTGGCCAGGTCCACCTCGCAAAGTTTGTGAACCAAGGAGTAGCCGCAGGAAGACCCCCTTTGACCGCCTACATCCACAGCATCCTTGAGCATCTTCAGCATCCTTTATCCCTTGAATCAGGACCATTACCATTGGAACCTATAGCAAAAGGACAAAAGTGCCTGGAAATTCCGGAAGACTGCTTCTTCGTCAGGGTAACTGTTTCTGAGGGCACTAGAAGAAAAGAATTATCCTGTCTGCAAGATGCTTCAAATGACGGAAAAACTCGTCTCTATAAAGTGCTCTAACGAGTTACAACATGCGCCTAGCAGGATTCCGATCACAGGGTATACAGTTAATGAAGGTACAGAAGTTATTTCAAGTGATATACATTCAAATGGATCACAGGACGTAAGCAAAAATTCCGTTCTTATTTTTATTCATATCAAAACAATCAAACTAGACATATTGTGATCAAATCAGGATGATCAATACAATACAGTGAATAATTTAATAAAGGCAACAACAACAAGACACAGGAAAAAATCATCAAATCTGATCTCACACTTCCAGGCATACCACATTCATACCACAAACAGTAAACACATTCTAAAAACAACACAGAGAAATGAACAACTTTAAGGGGACCATCCTAGTACTATAATCCAGGATAAGAGATCTTCTTATATAGAGTTAGAATGGGCTCAGTATCTTACACTTATATCAAAAGCAAACAACAATTGCTAACAGTAAGGCTGAATTTTAAAAGGAATTAAAGAGTGACTGCTTTATTTAAAATCAATCACAGACATGGTAGTGTGCTGACCCTGTGATGGCTGCAATGCTTATTGAGTCGCAAATTGCGATCTACCTCATTATTATTTGTTAGGGATGTCAATTTGTGACCCATTAGGAATTGCGACCCATTGGAATTTTGGGAACTGACCTGTTAACACATTGGTTGTATTTTGTGATCAGTGCTTCATACATTTGGCCCTTAGTACTAATATTTTGACAGTATTGGCCTTACAATCGAGAACAACATTCCAACAGATATGGCTAGCAGCGTCATTCCATTCATTCCAGAAATTCATTAAAGAAACAATCACACATTGTCTTACAAATGTATCTCTCATATTTGTACTATCCCTATCACCTAATCTTTAGCAACATTAATGTCATGATTGCCTCCGCATGGATTTACACACAGGCAGATTTAACCATAGAAATCTCTCTTTTGCACATCACAACCAACTTGTCCACCTTGACCCACTCCTTTTTAGAACACAATTTAATTTCCTCGACACGTTCATGGAACTTACTCCAAGAATATGGCAAACTAACAATATCCTGTTTGGAGATTTCAAATTATACTGGGAAGGTCACTCCAACGTAGCAGCTAAAGCAATGGTATCAACAGACTGTTTCAATAGTCTGCATTTCCCACTCATACCACGGGCACAACACTAGGCCAAAGCGCCCCAGAAGGCCAATTAACACTTACTGAACAATAAGAACTTCCTATGACATTCTCATTATAAAAAAAAACATCAAGCGGTCAACGCAAGCACCTCATAAAAGGTTCTATCTGGTGAATAAGATCACAGTAGATCTCATAACCTAAGTAGATAGCAACAAAGGAACATTATGAAATGTCTATTGTTGTTTAATGTTAGAGATGCAGGGCTGGGTAAAGAACTGTATGACACCGCTAATAAAATTTAGAAACATGAAAAATATTAACAAAAATGGCCTGGTAGAAATGTTTGCAGCTAAACCGTCACCAAAACAGCTATTGACTATTAATGACATAAATTAACCTCAATTGCAATATAGCATCAACAGCTGCAGTAAATTTTCCAAATAGTAGTAAAAAGAGAAAAAGAGCTGCCCCGTGGTGCGCCAAAGACTTAAACGACTAATGGCATGGGAAAGAAAACAGAAAAATGGGAAACAATTCCAAATCTGAGCACATTAAACATGAAAGGAACCCTACAACAAGCATTGGCAAAGCCAATAGGTCTCGCCTTTGCATTGTTGTTGTCGATGTTAGGCAGCTGGAGCATTAATGCCCTGTACTACCTCAGTGGCATTGGAAACCATTACTGCAGATTACATAAGCTCCCTTCGGCATGTGTTCAGCAAGCTATAGTTTTTGTTAAGCCATTTTTACACAGCGCACAGAGGCTTGGTTCTGTTAGTAGGAGAGGGGGGTCTTACTTTAGCCTCCATTCAGTACAGAAGTGTATGTATAAAGTTTTTATATATAAACCTAATTGAAAGGCTGTGGAGCTCTGTATATTGTCAAGGCAAAGTCATCACAACATATGATAGAAATGGTAGCTGGTTTGTGGAGAATTGCTGATGTGGTTTGACGTAAAAGTGTGAATCAATGTCTGTAAATCAATCACCTCTTGCAGCATCATCTCTGCACAATCCGTTAGCGAACTTGAGTCACGTGACGCAGCGCAAAGAAGATGAAGTTGACGGCTCGCACAACTGATTTCCTTGCTCCTCAACGTTAACTTTTGAAAGCCGTGAGGTAGCCGCAAGACTGTGCACTAACGGTTCCTTTTATAAAATACATTGCTGTAAAGTTTTGGGCTTGCATATATTGTTGCAATAATTATTGTTAATGCATTGTGCCTCTGTGTGATGATTGGCGGTCTCACGTGTGAGTGTAGCTCTCTATTGGAAGCAGTAACGAGGGGCTGGAAAGCTAAAGCGGGACTAAGAGGGGAGGAGATGGAAAGAGGACCGACGACAGAGCGGGCACGCAGTGATGAGGGGGGGGGGCGACAGAACAGGCGCCCTCGAAAAATAGCAAAGTGTAAGGACAAGATTTACAGGGCTGTTTACCGAAACTGTGCCAGAAGCATCAACACTACAAAGAAACAAAAGGGAGCCTTCCAAAAAACACCGGCTGAAAGAAACTAAAAAAAATGAGTGTGCACACACGAACTGAAATAGACAAAAGTGAAAGAATACAAGTAATAGGCCACTGCTCTGTGGGAGGAAGCAGGACACAAGAAGGAGGGACAAAAAACACACACTACCCACAAAGAAGCAAGTTTTTGGGAAGAACACGTGAAGAAACAAATCAAAACCAATAGGCTTGCTGTAAGCCCACAGAGTGGATACAGCATGTTTCGAAGAGACAAAGCATGCGCTCCTTAGTCGAGAACTAAAAAATATGCTAAAAGTTAAAGCCTCATTTTTTTGTAATGAACTCAACAAAGCAAGAAATAGGCCTAATTAACTAGCCTTTATGCATACCAACATTTTTAAGATGAAAGTGGGCGATTTATTAAAAATAATCAGGAGAATGTATTTTCCCCATTTACTTCTATTGAAGCGGAGCCAATTTTAGGCGGGAACAGGCCAAATTAAAGCCTTTTTTATTTAAAAAATCGTCGGTCTCCTGCCTGAATTGGATCTTTTGGCATGTATGCATATGATCAAAAAACACCGACTTTTCTAATAACCTCACATGAAAAATGTAATCCATTTGCACAATTCTTTTATGAAAAATCACAAACAGTAAGGGAGGAAAGACAGTCCAACCTTGGTAAATTTTACTCAAAGTTGTTCAGGGAACTAAATCAACTGTGAGACATTTGAGCTCACATCCGAGGACCTCCAAAATTCTTGCATGAAAAAGGCCTTTATGGCATCTTCATACTATGGTAATAAATTACTAATTCTTCCTCCGAGTCATAAAAGTTCCCAAACTGTCTGTAGAGAAGTCAGGTGAAGCCACTGCTAAAGAAAGCATCCGTTCACGTAAAAAGCAAAAAACTTCAGACCGCAGCCTACTCAACCCAATCCAGCTTCATGGAAGGTAGTGGCAAAGAAACAGCAACTTTTAACTGATTAATGAGAGAGTCCTGCATCCTAATCCTAATGTCACCTAAATTTGACATTTTAGTGACATGTGTACTTCTGCTTTGATGAACGTGGTAAATAAATGATAAAACAGAAAAATTCTATATATGAATAATGCTGCTTTTTGTTTTAGGAAACCAGATAAATAACACTAGAAGGTGTAACGTGAGCACAGATAGAGACAAAAGAAGTAGATGTTACACGAGGTTATGTTATGCTATGCACTTCGTAAAAAGTTTATTTCAAGTGTGCTTTTAAATTCTGTATGATGTATTAAGGTATAACGTGCAAAAGAGACTTACAAAACTATATGTGAAATGATAGTGAGTGTTAAGATTTTATGAGTACCCTATACTTACATGAATCAATTTCCATTTATAACGAAGTGATGCTTAATTGAAGAATGAATCCACTGCTCTATGTAATGTGAGATTCATATTCTAGCACAATTTCATCGTGCATGAGCTATGTTTCATGAAGGCCTCAAACTTTGCTTCCTTTCCTATGGGAACTTTTCGTGAAGTTTCCACTTGTGTTCTAACACTCAATCGTTTCTTTCACGTTTGTAGCTTACTTGACTAGACTTGCAACAAAAGTGTTACTTCCTAGAGCAATGTTTGAGAATGGACTTACAAGAGTTGAGAGCATGAACTTGCCTACTTCTTAAATGCAACAAACGATCAAATGACAAAACTACAGTGGTTCTAAGGAAAGTGCGAGAAAATGGATTACTTAATTCTTCCGGATTTGTATACTTTTACTTACAACACCATCTGATCCTATCGTGGGCAACCAATGGGACAGAGTGGTCCAACAAATTTGGTGATGTCAAGGGGTGTAAACCTGGAATCGATGGAGTATAATTGCCTAAACTTTGAACTAAGGGGCGTCTCCCCTTTACCCATCTTGGGGTACAGAGACTTCCAGAAACAACGCGAACTGTGATAAAATGCTGAGTTTGCTGCCGGCTGGTATGCTATTGTAGTGGCACCTTTTCGGCTGAAAAGGGTTCATAACAGAGTAGCTGTGACATAGACGCCGCAGTGCAGACAGAGGCACATGATTCTGTCTATGAACTGGAACTGGTCATTTGGTATTTGCTGAACTTTCCTAGAGGGTTGGCATGAGATTCAACTGATTTCCTGCGAATTCATTATTCAAGAGTCAACAACATCTCCCTCGGCTGAGGAAGATAGCTCTCTCAATTCTGAATCTCGCAGAATTTGCGAATGCTTATTAAACCTGATCTAATTTGAAATTAAGGCTGTATGCTAATCCTTTGATTCTTACAGAAATATATTATGATAAAATATTCAGCTGATTCTGCTTAATTTATTTGGTTGTGGCTAAATTCAAAACAGATTTAATGATCAATTAATTGATAGTGGGTTTACATAAGAGATTGCTTTATTGTTGAATGTTAGCGATTATCTATTCCAGGTCCTCATATGATAAATCGCTCATCCCCTAAATATTCCAGTCCCTTTCAGCACAGAACAAGATCCATCGGAGGACCTAGGAAGTTGGATATGGTAGCTGAGGTTAAACTGAAATAAGGGAAAAACAAAATCATGCAAAATAATTATGAGGCCTAACGCAGTTATGCTACAACACCTGATAGAGGTCTTATATTGTAAAGATTGGGAATCACTCCTTCTCTATCATCCACCTGGGCCCCACCAAGGTTCCATTCTAGCTCCTGTGCGTCACAATCCATATGTAGAACTTCTAATTAAGAGATGTAGGTCTGAATGTTCATCTTTATCTAAAAGTATGATCTCCACACAATATGGAAACACTAAAATAAAAAGGAATGGAGAGGGCTCTGTCATTGCTCTTGAACCACTTCTTTAAACTAAACCCTGACAAAAAACAAAAAAGAGTTCCTTCTCTTCTCACTTTCTTGATCTTTCAGAAGCATCTGACATAGTGGAACACAGTACTCTACTTGAAGCTCTTCAACATCAGATGGGGACAGGCAAGACTATTGTAAACAGGTCTTACCTAAGTGTCAGGTCAATTACTGTAAAGATCGGGAATGGCTCTTCCACCACCACCCAGTTCCACTCAGGAGGGCCATGCTAGTCCCCATGTTTTTTATTCTATATGTGAAACTGCTAAATAAAAAAAAATGAATGATCTAGGTCTAATGGTATGTATTTATATGGTATTTCTATAGTGCAAACCTAGTCAAAAGAAAGCGGAGCGCTGTATATGGTCAACGATAATAATAAAGTCAACGAGTAATAGGAGAGAAAGCTAGGTTGTGGACTGTTAATGCAATGTAATGTAGGGTAAACAGCCCTCACAACGAAGCTGTCACCCCGCATGCAATTACAACGCGGTCGTTACAACGACCGCGTTGTAACAACGCATACCATTACCCCGCAAGTCGAAACAACGACTTGCGGAGGGGGGAGAAGGTGTTGGATTTAAAATCCAACACCTTCCCTACTGTCAACGCAGACTGGAGTTGGCATAGTAAATTATACTATTCCAACATCCAGCACCCCCCCTCCGCAAGTCGTTGATCCGACTTGCGGGGTAATGGTATGCACTGTTACAACTCGGTCGTTGTAACAACCGTGTTGTAATTGCATGCGGGGTGACGGCATGCGTGAAAAGGAGGCATATTCGTAATGTAGTGTTCTTTAAAGAGGTGAATCTTCAACTCTTTCTTAAATTGGAGCAGCATTCAGTGGTCCTGGTGAATACGAAAAAAGGCCTGTTGTCTTGTTTTTTTTTTATACTTCTTAGTCTGCAGTCTGATGCTGTCCTGGCTATGAAGGTACCAGGAACTACCAGAAATGGTGAGCTTGTCTGCAAGATAAGCGGTGTACTGGCTGTGGGTAACAGGTAAGGGATCAGGTTAAATGTGTTGGGTTAATGGTTTCTGTCGTTGGGTTAAGAGTTTGGGGTATTGGGTTTATGGGTGCAGGGTTTAATGGTACAGAGGGTAGCAGTTAAGCGTGTAGAATTAAGGTGAAGGGTCTCGGGTAAAGGGTTAAGAATAAAGGATTATTAGGGGTTTTAAGGGTTTGGGCAATGGGTTAAGAGTATATGGTACAAGAGTTAGAGGTAACAGGTTAGGCCCTATGATTTCACTTGTTAGTATCTCAGTCGAAATGTGTTTAACTTAAGGTGTGTTGATGAGTGTTATATTTATCCTATCTGTGCAAGAAAAACACAAAATGTTGCTTTTCACAGTGACATGTACCTAATTTCAATGGGACACACTTCAATTTTGAATTTTCAATTAGTGCTAAAAATGAATGGATACTATTTCTCAATAAAACAATCAATTAAGAAGATATAACCAAAAAAGGGATCGAGAGCGAGAGGACTCAGTTGTAACACTCATACTACTTCCACAAGCTGAATGCAGTCAAATCAGAGTTCCTACTCTTCACAACAGAGATCAAAAACATGACCACACAATCGTACCACTGATTAGAACTCTATCTGAAACAAGCCTGTGATTGTAAACATGGCTAATTCCTGGTTTGTGTTCTTGATGAGAAACACTCACTGCAGGGTAACATAAGTTCATAACCAAGAATGCCCAATTGTAATTGTACACTTTATACAAGATAAAATGCTTGCCAAATATTCAGGACATTGACATCTAATTCCATGTGTAGTCCTAGCTAAACTTGACTCTGGGACAACTCTTCTTTCAGGCCTTTCAAAGTGTAGCCTTTTGAGCTTGAAAGCAGCAGTCGACTCTTTATGGAGAGGGTAATCTCAAATTACCAGAAAGATGGATCACATCTCACTGACCCTAAATCACTAAACTGACCTCAGATAGCCAGATAAGGCATCCTTACAAGGCATGTATGACTTACAAACAATATATCATTTTGACCGACATGCCTGGCAGGGAAACAAAAATGTTCTTAGTAAAAAACAGACATTCACACAACAAGATAACACTTCTTCTTGAAAACCTGAAATTCAATTTTAAAAAGATCTTTCAGCCAATCCTTCTCTGATGAAGCACCTAGAAATTGGAACAACACTCCCAAACACTCAGAACAACAACCTCTTTTGCTGCTTTCAAGGTAGAGATGAACAGGCCTCTCAATGTAGTGATGAATAACTCCCGAGTTAAGTATTAACTAATTGTTTAAGAAAACCACATTAACTTAAGAGTATCCCAAAAGCACTTTCTGCTTAATGAAACATAAAAGGTATATATGAGATTTAAAGAGTATCTCAAAACCCCTTTCTGCTTCATGGAACTTGATGGGTATATATGAGATTTAAAAAGCTCTGTGTGTTGGAGTTTAGCCATGGCCAAGATGGCTGCTCCCTAGAGAGGTTCTTTCCATCTCCCACCCCCAGCCATTTGGCATGTGCTCCTCCCGTTGAGGAAAAAACCAAGTGGGGATCCAGGGGATATGACCAATTATAGGCCCATCTCTTTGCTACCAGCTTCGGCAAAGATGCTGGAAAAACTGGTGCAGCGGCAGCTGACCAGTTTTATTGAAAGGGAGGGCCTCCTACATGACACCCAATCTGGTTTTAGGGCAGGTTTTAGTACGGAGACAGCTCTCTTGGAGGTGGCTGAGCTGGTTAGACAGGCGGCTGATTCAGCGGCATCCACGATGTTGGTGCTCCTGGATCTGTCTGCAGCATTTGACACTGTCGACCATACTCCGCTGTCAGGGAGACTGCAGGAACTGGGCATTGGTGGCACGGTTATGGCCTGGCTGAAATCCTATTTGGGTAATCGCACACAGAAGGTTGCTCTCCAACCATTTCTGTCTAAACCTAAACAGCTCTGGTGCGGAGTCCCCCAGGGGTCAGCTTTGAGCCCCCTCCTGTTCAATCTGTACTTGGCCCCGTTGTTCTCCCTGATAGCCAATTGTGGGATCAAAGCGATCTCCTACGCGGATGATACCCAGTTGGTCTTCACATTTAAAGAGCAGACCGAGGCCGCTTTCGAGAGTTTCAGGGGATGCTTAAGAGATATTGCGCTGTGGATGAACAGCAATAAACTCAAGCTCAATGCGGGAAAGACAGAGGTGCTGTTCTTCGGGAAAGAGCCACCCCCTGCTCAGGTCCTCTGGTGGCCTACAGAAATGGGCCCTCCCCTGCAGATTGTATAAAAAATCTAGGAGTGAAGTGGGAGGCTGACCTCTCACTCTCGGCACAGATACGTCAGGTGACAGCTACCTGCTTTTGCAAACTGAGGAATCTGAAGAAATTCCTGCACCTGCTGCCAGAGGAGTGCCGGAAAAGCATAGTACATGCCTTAGTGACATCCAGGTTGGACTATGCAAATGGCCTCTATCTGGGCCAACCAAAGTATTTGATCAAGCGCCTACAGATGGTGCAGAATGCACAAAAAGGGACAGTGGACCAAAGGGGCAACCAGTCAGGCACCAATCCAATGCAATCACCAATTGAAATTACTCAAATACAGAAGTAAATTCTTGTGTGCAAAATCTCCAAAAGTGCCCCCTGTCCAAGAGCACTCCCCTGTTACCAGGGGCAACCAAATGAAAAACAAAATTAGAGATGCACCACTTTGCAACAATATTCCCAAAAAGTCCTTTAAACTAACCCTGGGCATCCAGTTCCGCTCCGCTCTCGGAATTTGTGGAATTTAGGCAATTTCGCGTTCCGCGGAGAACGCGGAATTGCCAACAATTCCGCGATCCGCGGCGTAGCGGAATTATTTTCTTGTCGCGCTTTAAAAATGCGTTCTAGCGCGCGCGATAGTGACTTACCGGGATTCCTGCGTTCGCCGACGGGTTTTCCTATCCGTTCGCGTGCGCCACGAGATTTCGGTAGCCGGCCGCGTTATCCCGCGAGAGTTTGCGATCGCGAACACGTCATTCGCCGCGCCATCGGACAACGCGAGAATGTGCGATCGCGAACACGTCATTCGCCGCGCCATCGTGCACCGCGAGAGAGATTGCGACCGCGAACACGTCATTCGGGCGCGCCATCGGACATCCGGCGATATTTTTGTACAGCTCGCGATCCCGAACACGCAAAATTTTCAATCTGGAGAACAATAACATCGCAAGCAGCATCAAACCTTCTATAAATTGATGATTTGGCTGGAAAATAAACCTCAGATTGATATTTGGCTGTCCTTTTTGGTCAAATTTTTTGGGGGAGAGGGAGGAAGTGCCACAGAGTCTCCTACTTCCTGTTCCTGTCCAGCAGGCTCCTCCCAGTGCTTTGTCCATCTCCTGTTCATTTTTCACTTGGATTTGAGCTGGAAGGATCACTCTTTGTGTCTGCTGCATCATTATCATTGGATTTGAGGATTTTGGAATTTGAGATTTTACAAGTAAGTTGGTGTTGTTTGATTGGGGCATTGCAGTTGCTGCAACTTCATTTTTGGTACTTTTCATCACATGCTGTTATGGGGTTATACAAGCTGTATTGATAGTATCCATATATACAACCAATATCTATAGATATGGCTACTATCTTTTTTGATCATACCTTGGCACTACCAGCTCAGACATCATTATCTGGGGTGGTCTTTACTTGTATACTGTCTGAGCATCACCAACCTGCTCAGCATGTACAAACTCGGCTATCATCACTCACATGAATCATGTTGTCATGGATAGAAGCCATATACACCAGCGCCATCCCCATATAGATGACGATTAGTCTCAGTGGAAATTATTGGGCACCATCATCCCAACTGGCTTTAAATATGTAGGTCTCAACTTAACATACATTACCCGGGCATCACCAATCTGCTCGGTCTGTATAACATTATCTGGGGTGCTCTTTATTTGTATAATGTCTTAGCATCACCACCTTGTTCAATATGTATAAACTTGGCCACCATCACTTACATGAATCATGTTGTCCTGGATAGAAGCCATTTACACCAGCGCCATCCCTATATAGATGACGATTAGTCTTAGTGGAAATTATTGGGCACCACCATCCCAACTGGCTTTAAATATGTTGGTCCCAACTCAACATACACTACCCGGGCACCACCAATCTGCTCGGTCTGTATAACATCGACCACCACTTCAAATAAATATAAACACTTTAGGAGTAATACCACGGCTTCTTTTTGTGGTTTTATAGAGGTTATACGTTACCATTACATTATGGGGTAGGTTTACTAACATGGCTGCTATTGTATGTACATACTGCCATTTGTCCAAAACTTAGAAGCCTATACATTACACCACTTTCTCCCCATTTCACACCTACCTATTTTTACACATTAGATATGATACGTAATACAATCTGATCTCTTTTGAGCATCCATCACCACATGTAGTATCTATGGCACTAGCCGTCTCTTATACGTATAGGACACTGTAGACCTGTCCAAGATGGCCGCCTTCTTAAGTGCTCTGTGAGTCCATCTCTCCCGCATTCCTAGGTCGCACAAGCTATGACGGGCGAGATGTTGATTCTGTTGACTATATCTACCGAGACTTCCCACACCCCTTTACCGGCGGACTGGGCAGGCTGTTAGGTCTCCAGGATTCGGTTGGAGGGCGATTAGTAAGTTTTTGTACGCTGCTGGCCATCACAGGATTTTAAGGTAAACCCGTGATGAGTATTTTTAGCTATGTCGAGAGACATGTACTAGCGTTTTTGTTTGCTTTTGTCCCCCTCCCCCTTCTTTTGCAGCTCTTCCTCCTTCTCTAGACCGCTACCCGCCGAGGAAGCCCTATTCCATTCTGGGAAGGGTATGACATTCTTCACTTCTCTTTATCATTGTTTAAAAACAGTATGCAGGGATTCTACTATATCTCGCTTATGTTGATCTTCCATTACGTGTGGTAATTTGTTTTAGTTTTTTTAGGCACTCACATGGCGCTTCACGGAATCCGCCTTGATTTTATTCAAGCACTTGGCCAGCGCGGTGTTCTTCCTTCAATTTTTCCTTTCCCTCCCTTCCTCCCTCCCCTCCCCTCCCCCCCCCCAGGTTATCTCTACTTACTCCCGACTCTGAGCTCGATATCCTGAACTGTGTAATTTCCTGTCAGGAGTACGACCTTAGGAATATAGCGGATGGCTATTACATGGTTCACTGCAATTGTGTCATTATGTCAGCAGTTTGACTTTAGGAATATAGCGGTTGTCAGTGATAAGGTTCACTGTAGGTATGGACTTTAGCCCTAGTCTGTATTTCACTGACCCACTTCGGATAGAATAACAGTCACTATCCCTTTCCTCTGCCACGTTATATTACTTCCTAATCCTCAGTCACGTGTTTGCATGGTGTTGGCACTTTTTACCAAGCATGACGAGTACTGTCTGTAGTCCATTGCATTGCTTTCCAACACCATGACCTTTTCTTCCCCCCATCCCCCCCCCCCCTCTCCCTTCCTTTCCCTTGTATTTTGTCTCCATTAGGTTTGAACTAGAGTACACGGATAAGACGTTACTCTAATGTACTTCATTCGTCCTCAACGAAGGTATGGTAGGAATATAGGGTGTCTTTTTCCCTGATTCCTCCCTTCCACTATCATTATCCACGGTCCTGATGAAGCGCTCCGGGATCCATTAGGGACCAAATAGCAGCGTGAAACATGTCGACCTTTCACTTTTAACATCACTACACTGTCACACGGGTTGAGAGCAGTGGGATCGTATTTTTTCCCTCTCTATTTGCACTAAGTGCATCTCCATTCCCGTCCAGATTTTAGCCTAACCCTGAGGACCCTTGAATAAATTCATTAGGGCACCAACGGGTTATTTTATTTTCACTTACACTCACCACTTGGCCCACACACACAACTGCGGCAACTCCTAAAAGATCTCCATCATAGTGCCCTCTTGGAGGGCCCGTGAGGGACTGCAGCGCCACCCCCACGAGGAGCAGTGCCCAATGATGATGCTTTACACTCGCAAGGGTGTGTGAGGGCACAACATACACAGGAGTACTACTCCCCACTCTGACACACTCATTCCTTGTCTTTGGAGACATCCTACCCTGAATTGCAACTATAACAGGCTGCTGGTCTCTTTCTTTCTTTCTCTTAGGAACTGGTACCATTCTTAGAATTTTGCATTACCTTTAGGAGCACTGGTACAGGACCTATTTTCAACTAGCTCCTTGTCCCTCCTTCTTCAGAATTGTGGTTACAGTAATATACTTAAGGCCATGACGCTTGGTGAGTATTTCAGGGTCCCGTGTTTGGCGCACTGCATTAACATTATAGTTCAAGACTTTCTGAAAAAAGAACCCATAGTCAGCAACTTACTGACCACCTGCCGCAGAATATGCACGCATTTCAGCCATTCTTTTAAAGCCCGGAAGCAGCTGAGGATCATTCAACGTGACTATAGAATGACAGTCAAAGCACTCATCCAGGAGGTGGCAACACGTTGGAACTCAACGTATTACATGCTTGACCGTCTGTTTGAGCAGTACAGACCAATCAATGAATATGTCATGCAAAGGGCGGATGCTACTGTGAAAGGCAGGACCCTTCAGATGGACCAATGGTGCCTAGTTAAATCTCTTACAGAGATGCTTCTTCCTTTCGAGGTCTTCACACTTGAAGTCAGCAAGGAGGACTGTACTATGGGCCAAGCTATCCCATTGTTGCACATGCTAGAGCAACAGCTGATGCGGGTGTGTGAAGGGTACAAAGGTGTGGAGGGAAAAAAAGAAGCATATGAGTTGGTGGAGAGCTTATCATGTCGCTTAAGTGAAAATGCAAGGGTGCAAAATAAGATTGTGTCACAACAACATTACATTTGTGCCACAATTCTGGATCCACAGTACAAATCGGCACTGCACAGTAAGACATTACTCCCTTTTTCAGAAGTGGATGTTGCCCGGTACAAAACTTGGATAGCTGAGGCAGCCAGTACATTGGAAAATGAACGGCTGGTAATTAAAGGCCTCAAACCCACGTCAAGTACTGCAGCAGAGCATCCGGCGTCAAGTTCAACTTCAGAGCCTGTGGGCAGTGCATTTGGTTCACAGCTGTCACCAACACTATCGACAACAGCAATAACCGGCTCATCAGCCCCAGTACAAACGGCACAGGATTTTTATTTACAGCAAGGACTTGCTAGGTCCAGTGCTGATGCAAAGACAAAAGAGGCCGCACTAAGTTTAGCACCCCTGAACATTGACCGAATGGTCCAGGCCTACCTGGATGACCCAACAGAGGTCTACATTGATCAAAACCCATTGCGGTATTGGTATGGCAAAAGGGGCCAATGGCCAGTGCTCAGCAGGCTGGCGATAAACTATCTGGCTTGTCCGGTCGCAAGTGTCTCTTCTGAACGTGTTTTCAGTGCTGCTGGTTCCATTGTAACAGTGAAAAGGACCAGTCTCTCACCCCAAAATGTTGAGAGGTTAACCATGATCAAAATGAATCAGCAATTTATACCACCGAATTACACAATACATGAATCAACTCCGGAAGATGAGGACAGCGGCTCAGGTGACGGAAGTAGCGTGTTGGATGCTGATTACCTACTTCTGGTTGAACCTCCAGAGTTTGAGGACGAGCTATACTTCCCTGACAACTAGGCTTCCACTTCTTACTGTGGTTCTCCCTTATTTACTTCTATTTGTGTGTCTGTCTTTCTGTTTCGAAACTTCAAATCACAACAAATCCATCACCACCGTCTTCGTATTTTATTGCCTTATATGAGTTTCAGCTCTCTGCATTTCAGTCCACTCCTCCGAGTCCTGCTCCTCCTGAAGCGACCTAAATCTATTGCCCTCAAGCCAGATGATAATTGGTTGTAGCATAATCGAAGAAAAACTAAAATCTTGCCTCGTTGAGTCTCTCCAAAAGAAGTGGAACATGATGATGACTACTATAGCTATCCTCCTTTCCGAGCCGATACAGACTGCCCATTAACTGAAGATGAGAAGGAACAGGTAATGAATGATGACATGCATTGGACGCTGACTGAGTGATTTGTGTTGTTGTTGTTTGTAGTGCATGAAGGTAATTCATTGTGTACTATTATCTAATCTACACACTAAAAGTAACTCAATGCAATGTTTGTTTCCATTCTTGTTTTTCAATACCTATTTTCTAATTCTACTGCAGGTCGATCCATTGCATTTTGAATATGGAAAGGGGACTCAATCTGTACACTACTGCACACTGAGTTGGACAACACACCATGATGATGACCACAGTGACATTATCTCTTCGCAGTCATTCAGTACGATCAGAGATGATTGATGGAATAACTCAGTGCTTTTCATGAGTGCATTAAAAGGTAACCAAGTCAACAACAACCACTGCAGACCTACATGTCTGTGTAGTGGTGGAGTCTAGTGTGGTGGTATGACTGACAGCGGGGCATTGATTTAGTCACTTAATTTGTAAAATGCTATGTTGCTGTATATCTGCTTTGTCTGCCTCTGTCAAAAAATGTACGCTAAATGGAGGATGTGTCACGGGTGCCGTGGGCCTGCTCTGTCCTGTTGTTGTTGGAGGTTAATGCTGGAAACATACTAGAGTAGACATGATGTATCCAAATCCATGCCGCCTCTGAAATTGTTCTTGTTGCACTCCACCGTAATTTAGGCATTTTTTTTCTACTTGATTTTTCAATATCCCTTTTGTTTTCCCATCTACAATTACAGGCCGGCCCTTACCCTGTGCTACACTGGGAAAAACTACTCTCACTTACCTTACCAATGAATCTACATCAGGCAGGCAGTGGCGTCACCCAAGATTGATGGCCGGAGCGTCCATGGAAGGGAGGACCAAGGCGAATGCCGAGATGCAACTCCACATTTTAACCAGGATAACATACAGTAACAGTATCAACTTTCATCATCTTTTAAATTTGATTCATTTTTGGTCTTCAATCATTACTACTGTGTGTTGTTGTTGTTATGTTTGCTCTCTGCTTATAATTCAATTCATCCCTACAGCAATTTTTGGCTTTTCTTTGCTATCTTTAAGCCCGGGCCGGTACAACACAACAGAAACTGAATGTAATTCGGGTCTCTCTGAGGGCAGACAGGCAAGGCAAATTGCATAATATACTGCTGCCCTGTACTGTCTAATTGTCTAGTAGTAGTAGTTAGTAAGTACTATCATTAACCATCAAGTTATCATCATCATGCATGCATTTCCTTTTCTCCCTTAACTGATTTATGGATATGGTTGTCTGCCAAGATTGTGTTTTGTTGTTGTCCATGCGTACTGTTTTTCTTTGTCAAACCTTTCCCAAAACCCCCTTCCCAACCATTCATCAAACCCTAACCCTCTTCCCCAGGGCTGTGTGACTTATTGAGGTGTGACTAAATTAAATGTACACCAATAATTTATCACACGCTTGCTGGGGCGGATGTGGCTAAAGCAACATAAATGCATTTTCAAGGCAGGGCGCGGATCTTCTGCTTGCCCACCCTCCTATGAGCAGTATATTTGCGATTTTTTTTTTTTAATCAAAGGAACCTAATCCATCAACATTAATTGCCGGCATAGATTGGATTTGTTGTCATCCTCCGAAACAGCACTAACGGTTACGCTTGTGTCGAGTCACGGTGTACTGTAGGCCTAGTCGAGTGACTCGACACAGCTATAGTTTGTAACTCTATGTACTAGGCTATCCCCGCAACCATTATGTTTCCTTGTATTTTGGCATATTATTGTTTGGCAGTAAGTTCCGTACTGTACTTCGTTCTACTACTCCTCCCACAGTCTCTCTCAGGCGACTGACTGTCTCATTTTCTTTTATTTGCAAGTGAAACTGCCAGGGTCTACTACTACTACCACCACAACCATGGCATGTTGGGAAAGAAAACCATCATCACCATGCAGCCATCGCCGTGCCCAAGTTAAACATCAAGCACAGGTAAGAGAAGAAGTTTGGGGAGGCATAATTAATAACAGAATTTTTTTCACTAATTCTATTTCACACACCCCTTTGAGTCCAGTTGCAGAATGCATAGATTAGGAGGAGAGACTGACAGTACTAGTAGGACAAGTCCCTCAGTGAGGGGTACCGCATCTGTCTGTGTCTTAGTAACTCAGCCAATTATTTAAATCAAACACTGGCTGTGGCACTGCACCAGCAAGGAAACCGTGTGACGTAAAACAGTAACCCCACCCACAAAACATTAACCACATCGTATAAAGTCTAAATATGTAATTTAATACCCTTACAAAAATAAACTATGTAAAAAAGATCCCACAACACCTGACCCACCCCTCTCCCTAACCCCAACCAATGTTCATGTCCCGGAACGAAAAAGTCCAACAAATGTCCAAAAGTCCAAATCCAACGCACGATTCCCACCCACCAAAAGAAGCTATAAAAAAGGGGCAATAAATAAACGGGGTCTCAGCGGGCTCGCCTCTCCAGGACACGGATGCGCTCCTCTAGGTGGGCCACGCGGTGCTTCAGCGCGCGGCAGTTGCATCCACAGGGGGGGGGCAGCAGTGCTTCTTGCTGTGTGGTGGCGGGCGGCTGACAGGAGGTGGCGCCGTAACACTTTAGGGGGGTGTCTGGGGCCCGGGGCATTGGAGGAGGCTGCAGCTGCTGCCGCCGCCGCCTCCTCCTCCTCCTCCTCCTCCAGAAGAACCAGCCGCTGGTATTCGGCCTGTATGGCCTCCAGCTTCCGGCGCCGGGCCTTGGCCGCCAACTCCTTCCTATCCACTTTCCCTTTGGAAGGAGTCGCACTCGCTATATCAAGAAGAAAAAACAAGACTATTGTAAAATATACTCTTAGCAAAGCAGTCAGACAAATTCATTCTACACATTGTGGCACAGTAGCACTAGCAAGCACAGTACGTAACATTTGTGGTATGTATCTATCCTCCCACTACCTCGGCCTCGAACATTTGTGGTAGTTTCAGGCATTCCACCACCCATGCATCGGATTCATATCACACACCTATGCATGCATCCCACGTATCCTTCTCTGCCAGTCATAAATATAAAATCTCGCCCGTCCTTCCTCCTTCCACCCTTCTTTCCCTTTTCGTTCAACCCATCCATCAAGGTCATCTGATTAGACTTTGTCTTCTCCATAAAAATTTCACAGCTGAGTTGAAGTCCGATAGAAGAGGCCATTGGTTACTCTGAGTACACTCCCGTCGCTAATGCTAATGCTAAGTAAAGGGTGTCTTCTTCAACCGTTCACAACAACTTCTTACTTAAGTCTCAACAGTACAGTACACATTACACCCTTGCAGCGAGTGTAATGTCAATAAGTAAGGATTAGGAATATAACTTACCACCGCCCGCCACTGCTGCTGGCTCACCCCCTGCAGCTCCTCCAACTGCCGCATCGCCTGCACCCTCAGCGGCCGCTTCACCTTCGCCGCTGGCCCCGGTACTGGTGGTCGGTAGTACGCCTAGAAAAACATTACACATTTTTCAGATGCCATATTCACCTCCCCTATTTTTGACTAGCAAGAATGAAAAAAAGTTAATACATACATAATACATATACAACATACATCACTAGTATAAATCAGGTAGTAGAGTAGACACTGGTAGTGTTATATGGTCCCTAGGGTTATTCTAGTCTTTGCTAAGTTACCCCGAGCCATGGAACCATTTTAGCTCTGTCTTTTATTTTTGCGCAAGTTACCTCGCAGCTTGTTGTGAAAGACGCCTTTGAGCCCACATGAGCTCATACTGCTACTGTCTGAGCGCTGCATACAAGGTCGAAAAACAACCGACTTTGTTATGGAGTTCTGGTGTTAGTCCATATTGCTTATCCATAAAATAAACTGCACTTTTTGGCACGACTGAGAAATGCTTGCACTATACTAACGCGCACCATTTTTCTCATTGCAGACGGAAGATTCCCTTATACGAAGAACCAGAGCTTTGCAGACCTTATGATGTAACCAGTACTAGGTTCTTCTAAGGTGAGGGCTCCCCAGAATTCTCACATCTCCATTTATAATTTTATATAAACTAGATTCCTAGTACCAAGGGGAGGGTGGTTCTTCCACCACTGTTCAGTTATCAAGATCTCGCCTTTTGGCTTCTATGGACTTGTAGTTGTAAGTAACTTGTAAGTCTAACTAAGTGTAACAATGTTTATTGTTTTAATCTTATGCATTTTGCTGTTGCTGCTGCATTATACAACGTACAGAGCTTGTCAGTTGGAAATAAAAATAAACCTTTTGAACTTACATAGACTCGGTGGTATTTGGTGTGGACTTACACGAGAGAGTGAGCAAAAGGGTGTGCATTGCTTCCGCGACAGAGGTTGGGAGTGTTATGTTGTCTGGGTTGTCTACTCATTGGGTATTTGGGGGGGCGTTTCGGAGTAATGAGACACTATAACTAGTTGGTCAGGGGATTGTGGTGGCTTGTGATTGAGGTGTGAGGAAGGTCCAACCTCCCATCACCAACGTCCTATTTTCTTGTGCAAAGTTCTGTATGTGCAGAATCCCTACAACAGTAGTAGTATGTCCTATCCTATCTAAAATTCTAAAATGTGGTTGGGCATTTTCTTGGTGGGAATTGTCGAAAAGCATCAAGAATAAGAAGACTAGAAGTAGTAGAAGAGGACAACCCAAAGGACTGGACTCAATGGCTATAGCTATTGGTGAATATGAGTTTTATTTAAAATATTTTAAATAAAGAGTGGGCAACTGGGCAAGCTTAGCTACAGACAGACTAATAGTAGTAGTACAGAGAGTCATAGCAGACGCAGTTAGAGGCAGGGATAACAAGAATTTAGAAACAGATAGTATAGAGCAAAGAAGATTTTGTCAAAATTCGAATTAGGAGGATACCTAAATAATAGTTCGGAAAAAATAAGGTGCAGGAAAAGTTTGGGAAATCTAATTAATAATATTAACCACTGGAGGACTTACTGGGGCCAGCAGCAGAGCCCTCGATAGAGGAGCGGTCCTGTGCCTGGGAGGCATCTTGTTGATGTTCGTGGCCCACCGCCTGCGACCCCGTCTTCTTGCCCCTGGGTGCTGCTGATCATGTAAGATTTCATAAAGAAAGAGACAAAAATTAAAGTTTGGTGTGAAATAAATAAAATATTTTAAAATACGCACCAAAAACTTTTTTGGTAACAACAATTGCAATAAAATTGACCTATCTGATCGACTGGTAGTATTGCGAGATTCACGGACCGTCTAGCAAGCCTAACTACCACCTGACCTAGCCCACCTATTCCAATCCAGACGGGCCAATTGTTCAGTAAGTCTGCATTTCCATTTATTTTAGTCCTCAAAAATGCATAGATGGAGGACACATGCATACATTTTTGCATACACCAAATTGTTGCCTGGTTGCTGCTGATGTTCTGCTAGTGATGATATAAGCCTATTAACACTCAGAAAACAAACTACAAAAGGTTCTGCGAAGGACTGGGGTAAGCAGCACTCAGCAGCACGTGACATGACAGAGGATGCGTCACGCACACCACTTACAAATTACCAACTAATAAGTAACTAAACCTATCAATCCACCACTATCCCTTCTTAGTGTCAGGAGGACAAAGGAAGGACTACTCTCTCTAGCATTACATCACTTAAGTTCTCTAAAGTAAACTCTTACATAATCATCAGGCCAAGCGAGCGCAAAGTTGCAAACAAGTAAGATTAGTAGCGCCGAGCGCCTGTGTCATAACAATCACAGATTTGTAAACGTAATTTACCTGCAATGTAAGCAGCAGCATTCTTGCTGGTCAGAAAAAAATATATATTCGCAATATATAACACAGAGCAGAACACAAAGTAGTAATATTAAATAGCTACTCACCAAGCCCCGGGACCTCCACTCCTAGCAGGTCCAGCAGGTCCTGCTCCCGGTCCAGAATATCGGACCACCGGTGCGTCAGCTGATTATTGGTGCGCCGGACACCAGAGCAGCGAAACACTGCCCGACGCACCTTGCCCCACCGCTGCCGACGCTCCCGGAGCCCGTACCCGGACCCAGGCCTGCCGCCTGCTGCCAGGGTTAAGGGAGGTGGCGCTGAATAAAAAAACCAGAGCGGCCACCTCCGACTCATTAAATAAGGCCCGTGCCTGCACCCCTCTTTGGCGCCGCCTTCCGCAAGGAAGGCGGTCGCGGCTCTGGCTCCGACTTCGAGCCCTGTGGCTGTGGCCCTTTGCCATGGTTCTGGGTAGGCGGGGGACGGAAAAGAAAAGGTAGGAATTACAAAAAAGTAAGTAAAAGAAATGAAAAAGCAGGTAATAGAAAAAGTGTGAAAAAGTAGTTAAAAACACACAAAAAGTAGAAAAAAACTCAAAATATAGAATCAGGAAAATAGAGAGATAGATAATAAATAAAAAGACCCAAAAAAAGTTTACAGAAACAAAGGATTGAAAAGATAGAGGGAGGATTGAAAAGCAGGCCCAGAACCATAGCAATAGACTGAAAAACAAGATGGCCGCGCCCATTGCGACCGCATGGGCAAGTTCGTGCGATATCTCCCCCCCCGAGCACGCAAAAAGCGTTGCGAACACGTAATGCGCGTTCCCGAACAGGAAACCCTTATCGCGAACGGGCGGGAGCATGCAATACGCAACCCGGAACTGGAAATAAGCATCGCGAGCGGGCGGGAGCATGCAATACGCGACCCGGAACAGGAAATACCATCGCGAGCGGGACAAGTGAAAACAAGATGGCCGTGCCCGTTAGCGACCGCATGGGCAAGTTAGCGATATATTTCCCCGCGAGCATGCAAAAACACATCGCGAACGGACGGGACCAGCGATTTCGCGGAATCTCCGCGTGCTCGCGGAAATTTTTAGCAATTTCGCAGAGATTTGCGTAACGCGACTATGCAAATTCCGCCCACCCTTACTTTAAACAATAATTCTCTAAGAATCCACCAATTCGTTGTACACTGGTCAAGTTTTTTCTTTTCCTTTATTAGTTCTTTCTTTAAAAGACAGACAGCCAACGCGTTTCGTCCTGAAAAACAGGACTTCTTCAGGGCAATGTAGGAATTATGTAGAGAATTTGAGATGATAATCCTGACCAAATGTTATTTTGCGACAGGGGTGATATTTAGACCCTTGCGTTCCGCTCATCTATCTGAGCCGATATGCCAGGTTGGGCGGCAGGAGAACGCCATTTACGATGTGGCGTCGGACTACATGATAACGAGGATATTGGCTATATTTTCGATATGGCCTAGGGACTAACAATTGTATTGTGGCATTACATTATTGTGGCTATCATACCACACAGGCTCCACCTCTGGCCATAAAATTACCAAGTGATATTAAGAAAATTGGAAGAATAACCAACCTTACATCATCTTTTCGTTTTGATTGGATTACGTATCGGCTCAGATAGATGAGCGGAACGCAAGGGTCTAAATATCACCCCTGTCGCAAAATAACATTTGGTCAGGATTATCATCTCAAATTCTCTACATAATTCCTACATTGCCCTGAAGAAGTCCTGTTTTTCAGGACGAAACGCGTTGGCTGTCTGTCTTTTAAAGAAAGAACTAATAAAGGAAAAGAAAAAACTTGACCAGTGTACAACGAATTGGTGGATTCTTAGAGAATTATGGTGCAGAATGCGGCTGCGAGGCTGATCAGGCGAGTACCTTTTCGTGAACATGTCTCTCCGCATCTAAAAGCACTTCACTGGCTCCCAGTAACCAAGAGAATTGAATTTAAGGCCCTGACACTGGCTTTCCGAACCATGCATGGAAAATGCCCTAACTATCTAAAGCAAAGATTACGTGGATATAAGCAATCTAGATCCTTGAGGTCCAATTCACAATTTTTACTGTGTATTCCCCGTTTCAAGAAGTCGCACATGGGGGCAGCTCTTTTACGCTTGGAGTAGCAAAACTGTGGAATTCTCTGCCCAGTAACTTCCGCACCATAGAAACTGAGACCCTTTTCAGGAAAATGGTTAAAACCTGGCTCTTTGTGGCGGACTAGGGCCCGGACACCTGGTTTTTTGTCCATCCTCTGCTGCACTACTGGCCTCTTTAGCGCCGGGACACCTCTGTTTGAGGTAGCTGTCGCGCTTTACAAGTGTCCGTATTATTATTATTATTATTATTATGTACTTGTGGACTACAGCCACCCTCAAGTGGGAGAAATAGGTGTGAGGTGGCCCCACAGAGACAAACTATCCTCTTGCTAAACCTGGGCTTTGCTCGGATCATGGGCAGTAGACGCAGAGGATCTTGAAGACCACACAGGTACTGAAGATCAATAATGAAACTTCGGCTTTGGGGGCGCATGGGGATCTGCATGGTACCCAACCCCGGTGCCTCACCAAAATCCAGCAAAACGTGATTAGAACCATGGGGAGAAGAGACTTATAGTACAATACAGGCTGACTATCTCTAAGCTGATATGAGTGTCTAAATCTGCAGAGTGTGCGTGCTGATTGGAGAGTGTGGAAGAAACACCTATTGCGCACTTCTATACTATTCAAAGAGCTTGGAACTACTTTCTCCCTGCGTCTCTCTGAACAGTTGGTCTCAGTGCTACCTGGAGATACCACTGGTATGATAATACTTGATCAATTGTGGGTGAGTGAATCTATTGCTAGAAGCGGAGTGTAACAATACCATTTTCTAGAAACTCTACCCCCTTGGAAGGGAATTCTCTGCGGGTTGTTGGCTGATTCTGTAGTCAGTTGCATGAACTCCTCACTCATAGCAGATAGCTGTGAGGTTCCTGTGACCCCACGAACACAGCTTTTGTTGATCCTTCTAAACCCACATTATGGTGGAATTCCACTTGTGTGGCATACTTGGAGAATTATTAGTACAAATCACCCCCACAAAACTGTCACCCAAGTACATCACCAAGGATATGTGTATTTTGTAGGTCTTTCACAAGACAAGGGTGTCAACTCTTCTTTTCAGAGGTTATAGCCGGATCAAAAAGCTCAACACCTGCATGAAAACCAAATTTGGCTGAAATCATACTAGACACTGCCCTGAAAGAAATGTTGTCCACTGGCTCCAAAATTAGTGCAATGTAAACCAAAGTCTCATTTGAAGTCAAATCAATATAGCAGCACCTAAACTCCTTTTGTTAACATTTGGAATATGTGGGAAAAAGACCTGGAGCGGTCAAGGACAAGATCAACAGTGAACCAAGTTGTGGTCACCAGGTATGGCTTGTGAAACAAAGTTACAGACTTGAACAACCACTCACATCGGGGAAACATTACGAATATGGAATTTCAGAAAAGGCACGAAAGGATAATATATGCTATATTTCCTCCAAGAACTAACTCCCGGACTCCGCAAGATACATTTCCTGGAATCCCTTGAATTATGGAGGGCATATCCCACTCTCAATCAAGCTTACTCCAACAAACCTTGTTCTATAATAAAAATGCCAGGATGTTTTTTCCAGGTGGGCAAGAAAAAAGGAGGATTTAAACAAATGAATATGTATACTCTCACCTTATGATTAATGATGTACCCATTTCTCTCCCCATCTTTCTGACTGCCTCAAACTGTGATATCCAGTTTTGCAGCCTCTCTCCTCGAGATGAACCCTTTCAATGCTTTTGGTAATAATATTATATTTTGCTATGACACTGGGCACTGCTGGGGGTTCCCTTGCTGTTTCACTAGCTAGGATTACTCCCCTAGGTTTTCCATTGATAAATGGAATCATAGGCTTAAGGGCTGCAGCTTGCCAAAGCTTAAGAAACACTCACCAATCCCATGAGAAAACACCTTCACACAACATCTCACATCCTCTTCCACCCTAGGCTTCTTTCTTTTCTGCGACTCTTCAGTAATGCTTGACCAATGTGCTCCTGTTACACATTAACTCATATTGCAGACAATCAATCCATCCACCTATCTATGCAATTACCAGTCGAAGCATGCATATCAGGTGGCGCCCATCCAAATCAGATGCAAGTAGGCCTGGTAAACAAACTACATTCGTACTCTTGAATCTCACACACATCATCCAGACCCACAATATATATGGGTGCAAGAAACACCATTCATCCAATATAATACCCATGAATTCAAAAAGCTTGTTATCACATTCTATTAAAAGAAAGAAGGTGCTGTATTATCTTGCCATTAATCATCTTGACGTTGCCCTCATTCAAGAGACTCCCCAATCTGCATCAGAATTGTAGAAATAAACATGATTTGGTATGCTGTGTGGTCAGTAGTAACCATTCAAACCCAGTGGTAGGTGCTAACGACCTCTCATCAAACAGCTCAAACAAATGTGGTGTTTACTGATACTACCAAAGAAGACATTACCCTATAGGCGCCTTAAAACGTGGATGTGTAATGAGGGTTGATGTGCTATCGTGCTAAATGATACTTCTTTCTATGGTAGTTATAGGGACTGATTGTGAACCCCAATACTTGCAAGAAGACATTTTAGTCCAAATTGTTTAGATTGTTCACTGAATTTAGCACCACGCATGTCATAGTGGAAAGTGACTGCTATTTAGCTCTTAACACTTTCCCAGGCAGGATAGGTCCCTGTAGGTAAATCAAAAAATGACTGCACTGTACTTCAAGATGTCATGAGCGATCATGGCTTGGTCTGTATCTAAAGCCTGACTGGCCTGCAAGATGAGGACTCTACCCTTTATTCATCGGCACAACGCTTAATTTCATAAAGATGATCTTCCCTTGAGAGGCTCTTTTGTTTCTAGGACCTTCTTCTGCGATATTCGGGAGGGTGGCCCCCTACGGTCACTCCCTGGTCAACCTAAGCGTGGACTAGGGCCTTACAATCCACCCACCTGCTTAATGAAGGATTCCAACTGGCAGGTAGAAAGGGGAAAGAGAAGGTGGAAAGACAAAGATTTGCCAAAATTCCATGTC
Source organism: Calotriton arnoldi (assembly GCA_963921515.1). Taxonomy (NCBI): domain Eukaryota; kingdom Metazoa; phylum Chordata; class Amphibia; order Caudata; family Salamandridae; genus Calotriton; species Calotriton arnoldi. Next base: position 1,712,649 of record CAWUFW010002404.1, on the reverse strand, counting down.
CGGACATATGTCCTGAAAAATGAAGATTCTGTCACCTCTGCCTACGTACTTTAAGCATCAGGCAAAGTGATATAACAATGTCTTTAGATGCAGGACTCTAGAATAGCCAAGAAGAGAGTGAAAAAATTGTGGTTTGAACAATTGCTCAGATCCTTCACCACTAGGTACAACACCAAGCCTTCAGATGCACCTATGGCTTCAATTGGGGGGGTGAGGAGTTGGCCTAACGGCTAGGGCGGTCGACCTCGAATCTGGGGAACTGGGTTCGAGTCTCAGCAACGACGCTGAACATCCTGTGATTCTGGGAAAATCACTTAATCTCCCCGTGCCTAACAAAAATGAATATGTCCTCATGTAACGCAACTGGTGCTATGTAAAGCGCTCTGATACCCGATACCTTCGGGTCAAGTTCGCGCTATATAAAACTCTAATAAAATTAAAAAAAATGAAAATTGAAACCTTAAAAACCACAAAATTCTCATTTTACTCCCTCCAAACAGTCAAGGCTGAAACAGCTCTAATTAAACTTAGAATGGACACTCTATGAGCATGTGGAAATGGCGGTAAGGATCCTAGTGTCATAGCTACAACAAAGAAAAGCTCAAATGGCCAGAATACCCATTCATAATTCAAAAGGACAATTGCTGACCCACTCCAAAGAAATTGCTGAAGTATTTACTTTGATCTATGAAACACTACAAATCGGAAGCGTGAATCATCACTTCTTCTAAGGAACATTTCTTCAATACTTTTACATTGCTATCTTTGTCCCAGAGGGGCCCGGCAAGAAAACTCTGGAAGAAATTTTCAGAGGCCATGTCAGACCTCCCCAATTTTCCCAGAGAATTCTAGAAAAAACTGGCAGAGCGCTGTTAGACCTATGCTCGATTAAATATTTAGAGATGCAAAAAGAATTGGATTTTTCGCCCTCTTTCCAACAAGGCAATCATCTCCTTTATCTATAATGAAGGGAAAAGACCCACTTGACTGTGGTACCTACCAACTCATTTCTTTAATTAATGCGGATATGAAAATACTAGTGAAAAACTTTGCTAACAGAAGTAGAGTCATTCCATCGTAGACCAAGATTCACAAATGGGCTTTATTGCAGGTAGCTCCTCTCATAAAAATCAGAGGATCCGCCACATTTGTTATGGATTGTCAAGGACATGCTTAAGGATGTCAGAGCCATCTCGTTTGATGCAGAGAAAGCATTTAAGACCATCGAGTGCATTGGGCAGGCATTCATCTTGAATATTCTATGGCTCTACAACAATCCAAGAGTCCAGGTCAACTTTGGGGGTTTCTTGTCGAGGAGGTACAGCGAGGGATGCACCAGAACTACACTCTACCACACTTGCCACCCCCTTGCATTTCTCCTTGCATTGGAACCCCTATCAACTGCTATGACATGGCATCCACAATTCAGTAGGATTGATTAAAGTATTTCTATACGTTGATGACATTTTACTCGCAATAACGTTCCCCAATACCGTCTCACTGTCAATGATGTCCTTGAACCAATCTTTTCAAAGCTCCTGGGATAAAGATCAATTGGAAATAATGCGAAGCCCTGTCCATTCATTTAATTCCACCAGAGCCAGTTTATATGAATACAATATGAAATGGGTGCCCAGTGGTTAAAAAGGTCACAGATTTGTAAGGAAGGGTCCTATGGGTATGGCGGAGTATAATCTCACTTCAACAAGACCGATGTCAGAGTCTTGCAGAGTTATTTTTTCCTCACCAAATAACAGATCCCAATTCTTAGCCCTAATCATGGTATACAGGGTTCCAGAATCAGCCAAAACTGACATGCACTTCCCATCAACTACAACCTGACTCTCTGGCATCTCATGTGGATCAGCATCAACCAACCCATGATTCCTCACACTGAGCACAAATTTACTTTCCTCTTCATCAACACAATTCACACTCTGTTTGAAATTGGAACCTCTGCACACTCATGAATAGTGCCCCTTCTTATCACACTTATTACAAGTTGCAAATCGGGCATAACACCCTGGGCTATTGGAAACATGCACCTCACTTACCCACCGAAAACATTTCATCCCACTACTTTTGGGATCATCTTGAACTTGTTTTTGCTTCACTCCAACTTCTTTGTTTCGGACATTCTCTTTAACTCGAACACCCATATTTCCTTTCACTTCACTAACAGGTGTGTCAACTCTTGGAGAATCACCGTTTCCTCCGTCATCACGCATTTTACGTATCCACATACTAGTGTTCTCAATCGCTTTCACAATAGATATTGCATCAGTCAGACATGTATTCTTTGATAGCAACCTCTCCTGAACCTTGGGATTGTTAGTGCACCTAACAATTTGATCCCTCACTGAAGAATCAGATAAATGATCAAAGTCACAATTGCAAGCTAAGATTTTCAGAGCCGCAACATAACTTCCAATCTTCTCCTGCTTCCCTTGCACCCTCGAAAAAAAATTGAGTCTTTCCAACAATACATTCACACGCAACCCAAAATGCCTTTCCAACAGCATCACAATCATGTCATAAACATTGTTGGGCTCCCTCTCACCACCCCCAATCTCCAACTCATCAAGACTTTCATAGACATTCCTGCCTTCAGTGCCTAAGTTATGCAATAAAATAGCTTGTTTCTGAACCACCGAGAATTTCTCTCCCCCGGTGGCAATGATATAGGAATCAAAAATTTGCTTCCATTGCTTCCAAAGTAAGACTGGGTCACCCTTATCAGAAAGAAAAAGAGGAGGTTCCGATGTGTTGGACATGTTAAAAGATAATTGCAGTAAATAGAGCAGCAAATGTCATTGGGTGTCCAGTTCCCTTCAAACCACAAAACAATGTCACAATGCTGTTGTGCCAACTGGTACAATTGTTTTTTTATGAATCGCAGTAAAAGGCACAGGAATTCTTGTGTGCCCATCACGATCAATACATGTGGAACCTCCGTGACAATAGTCAAGGAAAAGAGAAGAAAAGAATATATATTACTTGAAACTATTCTGGTTCACCTCCACACAAGCACTAGGTGTGCCTATCACCGAACTGCACACGAAAGGCACAAGAGAATAGGTGTGACCATCACAAAGTGAACAAAAGCCTCACCAAAAGGTATACTCCATGTGACACATAAATTACTCGGCCAGTCAGATCCTTCAGATACTAACCGCACAGATGCCATAAGCCTACACTGACCGATCCTCCCAATGCTGATCACAGGGACAGCCAGCCGCTCCTCAAAGCAGCTGAAACTTGAAGCCGCCTGATGCTCCGAGTCAAAACTGGGTACTGAAGTCTAGAACGCTGACTTCCTTTCACCTTTCCAGGCTCTCTAGGTTCCTTCAAAGAAGGCTGCCAGGAGATCTCCAAGAGAATTTGACTTTGTTCCCTGAAGGTACACACGCCGTCTTCTGTTGATAGCAGGTAGGGCTCAACTCGGAATTGCACCTTACACGTTCTCAGACAGGGAAATTGCATGACGTCTTGGAACTTGATGTCATCATTTGTGGCTTCTCCTCTGCCGAAGATGAATCTCGCAAGAACAGTTACCACTGCTCCTACTTCTCGGCCTGCCGCAATCCGTATTGAGACTGGAGTCACTGGTTTCCACCGCCTTTTGATAGCAGCTCCCCAAGAATACACACGTCTCCACAACCACGTTTCCGCCAAACAGTAATACCAGAAACTGGTGAAAATGCGTGAGTTCGATTTATCCTTTTTTCCCCCCCGCCAACAGGTTTGATGACTCTCCTCGTCGCCAGTATCATGTTCCATGACACAACACATCCAAGATGGTGAAAGGTATTTATTTCCTTAGGTACATAGCCAACCAACCCATGGAGCAGCAGTACCCTTCCCCAACTGTCACTGCCTCAACTGACAGCCCAGTACAAGTGATGACCACACACACATTCTGTCTTGATGACACCCACATGTTTCCACAGTTCAACCTCATTAAGTTCCACCCTCAGTGACATGGCCAAATTTCCAGACCGGAGCTGCAAAGAAAAATTGGTCAGAACATAGCACTCTGATAATTCCCAGGTGTACACTGACCAGAGTTAACATATTAAACAATTTATCTGGACATGGCAATATCAAGACTGATGGTCTATACATTACAAGCCCACAAAGAGGTAGGTGGGTTAGGACTTCTGAAGACAGATTATTACAGTATGGTGCATCATCTCTCACTGTACATGTACTTCCTACAAAAGCCATGGTTAAATTAGATGGTATTTGCGAGTAACTGACCCTTTTGCATAAACGTTAACGTCAGATATCGACAATCCTGTACTCAGAGCAAAGCTCCATTCCTGGAAAACCACGTACAACAGCTTCAAATAAACTCATTGATTCACTAATCGGCTACCCTGTAGCATAATGCTAGCATCATAATAGGTGGTAGAGGCTCAACTAGACTCAAAAGGAATCCTTATTTTGGGTCAGCGATTGGGACAGTGGTGCTCTCAACCCCATTCTTGTGTTAATCACTGAATTCAATATAGATAAATAGTCATTCATGGCAATGCCAACGGATAGCACACTACCTATGATACAGATTAGGCCCATCTCCCAATATAGTACAAGAATCCCCCATAGTGAAAAACAGTGGGACATGGACAAACGTCAAGGGGGTGGACTCGCATTTATATGCTGCACCCACTGAATGTCTTTTTGTCATAGGCCTCAACAATATTCTAAAATTTTTGGCAGAACGCATTACAACTTGATATCTCCGAAGACTGGGCCTTTTTATTCTACACACAGGGCCAATACTTCCAAGAGATGCATCTGAAATTCTGTCAGTTTAATATTAATATTTAATATTAATATAACAGCTGGTACTGGTCACCCGCCAGACTGCACATGGCAGGTCTTCTCCACCACTGAATGCTGTTGATGCCACAGACCAAATTGCGATCTGGTTCATGTTCTGTCCTCCTGCCCAGTGTTGCAGTCTACTGAGCTGCAACCTGGAATGATCTATTTACCACCACTGATCTTGAGGTTTCTCCATTTGCTTGCCCGGCACTGCAACATGGCATATAATATATCCCAGGCCTCAATAACTACAATCATATATGACTAGTAACTGCACAGGCTATAGCTAAACTCTGTCTACGCAGGCATTGAAGCAGGGTAACTTTACCTGATCATAGTGAATGGGTATCTGAACCCTAGAGGCTAGCCACTTGTGCATGAGTAATTTAGACAGTCCCGAACCAAATTACTATTTTTTCCAGCTATGGGATCCCTACCTCCAACCTGTACCTCAGATAACTGGCCTACTCTGTGGGCGAATAATTTATGTGGGGCTACAGTTTAGTAGATCTCATGCTCTTTCAAACATGTAGGTACTGACACTTTTCTTCCATCCCTCCAATTTCTAACAAGCAGTTCTCACGGAGAACCTGCCACTCAAAATGAGGAAGACTTAAGACACAGGAATTAGATTAATTAATTGACTAACTGTAGTATGCTGTATAATGGTCTGAAATTGCATGAATATTATTGATATCATCTGTTTTTTCCATATTCCAATGCCCACCCACCTTCGCATTCCTCATAAGCCTATGTTTCTTTAGTTTAGTCCTCCTAGTTGAAAGCCTTCTTCGTATACACACAATGACTATTATATAGCACACTAGCTTATTGTAACGTGAAGGTGGTGCTGTTTTTGGTCACTAAGGAATCTGTGGTGTACTGTTATGTTAGGTTATGCATATTTGTATAGCGCACAACCCTGGTGCCGTCCTACGCTCTCTTTTTTGTATCTTTTTTGTCAATTGAGTGCCTTTTTGTGACATTCTAGATTGACTATACTGTTGAGTGCATCGATGTTCATTACTCACAGGTCTTTTCTTTTCCAGTATTGTTGCTATTATTTTCTTTGTATCTTCTAATAACGTTGCTAAAAACAAGAGACGGTGTACACGCCTGGTATTAGAAAGTCAGTGTGATTTGATTTTACTTATTCCATTTTACTGCTGTATATTATTTTTTTTCAACTATGTAAACCATGTGGTCCACACTATGTAAAACCTAAAATAAATAAATACATACAAGTCATATCACTCACATTTTTCTACTATTTTATCACGGTTATATATTGTCAATACAGTATTCTTCTTATATTCGAATTGTATTTTTATAGCGCTTACTACCCCTGACGAGGCATCAAAGCGCTTTTCGGCAAGTAGCATGCTACTCCGGAACCCAAAAGGATTAGTGGTGGATAATTACAGGGAAATATGAGTTAATTTGAGCGGTGGACATGTGAGTGTTAGTTGGATTAAACAGGATAATGGAGGAATAGAAGTTGGAAGAGTCTAGAAAGTGTTATTTGGGAGATCGTAGTAGTAAGATTGAGTAAAAAGGAGAGATGGAAGAGGAAAGAGGAAAGAGTCTCTAGTAGTAAAATGAGGTTTGGGATGAATCAAAAACGGGATCCATGAGGGAAGAATTTAGCAAGGGTTGTTTGAGAAATCATAGTAGTAAAATGAGTTTTGGGGTGAGCTAGGAGGGGTAGAGGAGGGAAGAGTCTAGAAAGGGTTATTTTGGAGATCATAATGGTAGAATGAGGTTTGGGATGAGTCACAGAGTGGAGGTATAGGATATACTGAGAGAGGTATAGGGTTAGACAGAGTAGTGCGTTGGAGAGAGTGGAAGTTTTTTTTCTTCGATAGGTGTAAAGTAATAAATATATAGATACATGACTACATAGAATGAGTATACATGTATAAGGAAGATAATATATTGAGAATTAAAGTTGATTTGTATAAACTCAGACTTTCAAGTGTCGCTGTACTTGATGCTAATTTGTGTATTTTTATAACTCAATTATTTATTTATTTTTAGCTTTTCCTCAATATTTCAATAGTGAAGCACATATAGATAAAAGTTATGATAATATTTACATTTTGTGAAAGTTAAAATAAAACAGAGACCCATAAACATCTAATCAAATAACCTATATAACAAGCATTGGCATAGCCAATAGGTCTCGCTTTTGGGACCTTATAAGTATTTAGTTATGCAGCACAATATCCTTGGTGCAACAACATCAACTGTTGCATGGCTAAACACTTATAAGGTCCCAAAGGCGAGACCTATTGGCTATGCCAATGCTTGTTTTTATTTAAAATGTGCATTGTGATTTAAAAAAAACATATGACACTGTTGTGCTTTAGATGATTGTTGTACAGTTCTATGTTCTCTACTGATTCATGAAAAAACCTACTAATGTATCTTACCTATAGCATTTTTAGAAGTTGGACAAACAAAATAATCGGATTCTTGAAATAAAAATTAAAACCTACTTGTAAATCTGGACCAGTGTGTTTATGCCCTTTTCTGAGTGCAGATATAAGAATTCTGAAAAATTACAAAGGCTTTTCAGAGTGCAACAGGACGTTACTTCAGTTCAACTTTTCCACTCCTGGAAAGTCTGATAAAACCAAAGTTTCCAGGGTTGGAATGGATCATGGAACAGTTTCTCATTAACCGCACATTCATGAGTTTGTAGGTGTAAACAAACCTTTCAGGACAACTCCACCCTGCAAAACTCACTTTTCGCCCTTGGAACGAGATGTAATCCTATGTAATATTACACTATGCTGTGGAAATATTACACACGAGTAAAAATGCCCATTTACCAGTATAAATTCACGTTTCTTTTGTGATTTTCCAAAGTGAGCCTGCACTTTTATGTCAAGCCACTGCACATGTAATAACCGATTTACTAATTGTTAAGTTCTTCCAAAGTGTTGTTCCCTGCTCATTAATAATGTCTTCATTTTGACTATTCTGTCGGGCAGAAACATTTAACTTCAGGACAGCATATCCTTCTGTCGTGCATTATGTAAACTTTAGGTGTCTCTATTAGCTTACTCCGGTGTCATTTGTTTCTGACCTCTAATTGATTTAAATCTCTTAATCTATTTAATAAATTAGTTAGTCCTCCTGATTACTCGCAGAAAAGAAGCATCTAATAGTCCCAGTTCAGCTGGGAGTAGACCTACCTCTGAGTGGCAAGCAGCCGGCAAGTTAAGGGCTGCAAGCTTCCAACAAGCCCATCCGTCACAATCACTGTCAGCTAGGTGATGAATGGAAGGTGTGGCAGCCGCCATTTCCAGCTTGGGCCAGGCAGAGACAGGCACTCCTGGTACGGCTGTCACTCTTTGTCATCCGGTGCCAGCTGAGTCCCACAGCTGCCATCAGCGACGGCCACGCAGGGCATAAAACATACAGTGTGAACAATGACAGCGGCAGCGCGGAGTTTATTGACGGCATTATTAGTCTGACGCCGGGGGCCGCCACGAAAAACACGAGTGGGAAGCATTTGATTTCTGCATGCTTTCATTGCTCTCTTGCCAGCGCCAGCTTTCGATCAAAGCAATATTTTTTTCAGTCCTGCTTTGTCACCCTATTTGTATTCATTTACATTTGAAACAGGATGCGCTGCTAATTCGTGTTTGGAATTGAGTCGTCTTTATTTTCAAAGAGTGTCATTTTTCACGTCATGGCGGCCCGGCAGCTGATAACGGCGTAATCTTGTGTTGCAGCCGCAAATTAAAAGCAGGTTTATGGCCACATGCTACTTGGCTCTCTGGGGGCGTGCGGCCCAGGAGCTGTTCATTTACTTTGCCCTCCTCCCTCCCCCGCCCCCTTTGGATGATGGAGTTTGAAACAATTGCATCATTTAATTTACTATTGCAACAAGGATATGGCTCATTGGCCCCTCGTTGTTTTGAAGATGGATTTAATTAACCTCCAATGAATCATGCCAGTAAGCGTGGCAGCTTCAGCATGGAATGAGATACGCCAAGAACCAGCGAAGGGGATAGTAATCAGTGCCAAACCTGGTTCAAATAAGACGTCGTCTCTGTGTACTAATAAACATTTTCAAATTGTCTTTTAGAGGCAAGCATGACACACTTGGGAGTGATTTAAAAAGTACATATAAACACTTGTCAAGATCAGAGTGGGAGCAATTGCTTCAAGAGAACGCACTCCCAAGACATATTAAACCTTGTTCTATACAACTAAATCTACTGGAATGTTGTGCTGAGCAGGCTCTGCGAAGATAATGCACTACAACTATGAGGATCTGTGTTACCAAGCACTGTAGGGGGAGGACCTTTTGTGGGCGGCCATCTTGTTCTCCAGCTGGCTGGGCGCCTCAAGTGATGTCACCGCCTTGTCCTTCAACAAGCATTGGCCGCGCGGCCGTGCGAGACGCGCTCTGTGATGGGGGAGGGGGGAGGAGCGGGAGAGCAAGTGACGCGCGGCCATGAAAGTGACACGGCCGCGTGGCCCCGAGAAGCGCTCCGTGGTGGGGGAGGGGGAGGAGCAAGTGACATCAAAGGCAGATGGCCTGGAGCATGCGAGGAATGCGCGTTACTCTGCGCGTACTCGCATGCTCTAGGCCAGCCAAAAGTTGTGGTCGCATTTCTGCAAGCCCACACTACAAAATGTCTCGCCCAGAGCCAGCGCTGAAGCGCTGGCTTTCAGGGCGAGACCTAAAAACTATTCAGTGACATGTAAACAGGTTAAGCATAGAATATATATTTATTCACTGAAAAAGCCAAACATTACAGGGACGTTATAGTTAGGAAATAGAATTTAAAAAAACCTTAGAAATTCATTGGGAAAAAAACAAAGGTTAGAGAGACAGATTTCACTCGTAAAAAACCAGTAAGATTCAGCAGTTATAGTTACCTCAGCTAACCATTACTTATGCCCCCGCAATGCATTGCTTATGACCTCACATATTACATCACTCATGACATGGTCACTGACATCACTCATGACATCTCAAATTACATCACTGATAACATCATCCAGTGAGTGGTAGTATGGCGCAAACATTTCTAAGAGTTAAAGATACATACTAAGTTACTGGATAAGTTAAATTACTATTCTTTTTGTTCTACTCAGTGATACTGTTTCTAATATATGTCATCTAAGTGGCACTGTGACTGTCTGTATCAGTGTGGAAGCGGGTGTCTGTGTGGCTGAATGTGTGTGTGTGTGTGAGTGGCTGTATAGGTAAATAAGTGGGTGTGTCAGTAGCTGTATGGGTGAGTGAGTGACTGTGTGAGTGGCTCTATGGGTGGATGAGTGTGTGTGAATGGCTGTATGGGTGACTGAGTGGCTGTGTGAATGGCTCTATGGGTGAGTGACTGGGCGTGTAAGTGGATATATGGGTACGTGAGTTGCTGTTTGATTGGGTGCATGGGTAAGTGACTGGGTGTACGAGTGGTTGTTTTGCACAGTAGGTATTTGTGTGAGTGGCTGTTTAGATGAGTGAGTGGGCACGTGAGTGATTGTACTGCTGTGTGAATGTGCATGTAAGTGGTTTTGTGTATGAGTAAATAGATGTGTGAGTGGCTGCATTGGTGAGAGAGTAGCTCTGTTAGTAGCTGTATGGATGCCTGAGTGGCTGAATGGGTGAGTGAGGGGTTGTGTGAGTGGGTGTGTGAATAAGTATGTGAGTGGTTGTATGGGTGTATGAATGGCTGTATGGGTTTCTGAGTCAGTGTGTGGGTAGCTTTGTGGATGTGTGAGTGGCTGTATGGGTCTGTGATTGGCTGTGTGAGTGGCAGTATGGATGTGCGGATGGTTGTGTAAGTGGTTGTATGAGTGAGTGAGTGTTTGTGTCAGTAGTTGTATGGGTCTGTGAATGGGTATGTGAGTGGGTATGTGAGTGGGTGTATGAGAGGTTGTACTGAGGTGTGAGTGGGTGTGTGAGTGGTTCTGTGGATGATGTCATTAGTGATGTCATCCATCCAGTAACTTAGTATAGATCTTTAACTCTCAGAAACCTTTGCGAAACACTACCACTCACTGGATGATGTTATCAGTGATGTAATTTAAGATGTCATCAATGATGTCACTGACAATGTCATGATTGATGTAATATGTGAGGTTATCAGCAGTGCATTGTGGGGGCGTAAGTTACAGTTAGCTCAGGTAACTATAACTACTGAATTTCACTGGTTTTGTACGAGTGAAATCTGAGCCTAACTATAATGTCCCTGTAACATTTGTTTTTTACAGTGAATTTCAATTTTAATTTTTTTTGTTTCTTAACTGTAACCTGTAACCTTTGAGAGTGGGTGTGTGAGTGGTGGTATAGGTAGGTGAGAGTGTGTGTGAGTGATGGTATGAGTCTCTGAGTGGGTGGGTTTGTGGGTGAGTGAGTGACTGTATGGGTGTGTACATATCTGTGTATGTGGGTGTAGGAGTGCCTGTGTGGATCTGTGAGTGTCTCAGTGGGTCTGAGTAGTTGTGTGAGTCTCTGAGTAGGTTTGTGAGTGAGTGCCTGAGTGGGTCAGTCAGTGGGTGCATGAGTCTCTGAATTGATCTGTGCATGGGTGTATGAGTCTATGAATGGGTCTGTGACTGGGTGCATTAGTTTCTGAGTGGGTCTGTGAATGTGTGTGAGTGTCTGAGTGGGTGCATGAGTCTCTGAGTGGGTGTGTGAGTCTCTGAGTGGGACTGTGAGTGGGTGTATGACTGAGTGAGACTCTGGGTGTATGAGTGTCTGAGTGGGGTCTGTGAGTGGCTGCACGAGTGCCTGAATGAGTCTGTAAGTCAGTGTGTGACTCTCTGAGTGGCACTATGAGTGGGTGCATGAGAGAGTGGGTCTGTGGCTAGGTGCGCGAGTCTCTAAATGCGAGTCTGTGAGTGGGTGTGTGAGTCTCCGAGTGAGTCAGTGAGTGGGTGCATGAGTCTCTGAGTGGGTCTGTGAGTGAGTGAATGAGTGCTTGAACAGATCAGTGAGTGGGTGCATGAGTGTCTGAGTGTCTCTGTCAGTGGGTGTGCAAGACTGAGTGGGTGGGTAAGTGGGTGGGTAAGTGGGTGTGTGATTGGGTCTGAGTGGATGCATGAGTGGGTCTGTCAGAGGGTGCATAGTAAAACAAAAAGTAGGTGGGCACACGGGAACAGGTCCTCGTGCCAGCTCCCACTGTGATGGCCATCTTGGCCAGCTTGCCTGCAGTCCGCTATCCTCTGCTGCCTTTGGTTTTGTGCTTCCTCTGCTCATTTTCTGCTCATTTTTCTGCCTACTCTGCTTTCTCCTACCCTCTATGTTGCTTCTTTCTGCTCGTTCTGCCTGTTATTTTGCTTCTTTCTGCTCGCTGCGGACCTTTATTCTGCCTCTGACTGCTTGTCTCTGACCTCTATGTTGCCTCTTGCTGCTCGTTTCTCACCTCTATTTTGACTATTTCTGCACATTATGCCTGTTATTTTGCCTCTTTCTGCTCGCTTCTCACCTTTATTTTGCCTCTTTCTGCTCCCTTCTGACCTTTAGTCTGCCTCTTTCTGACCTTTATTTTGCCTCTTTCTTTTCGTTTTTGACTTCTATTTGCTCGTTTCTGGCCTTTATTCTGCCTCTTTCTGCTCGTTTCTCATCTTTATTGTGCCTCTTTCTGCTTGTTTTTGACCTTTATTCTGGCTCTTGCTGCTTGTTTCTGACTTCTATTTTGCCTATTTCTGCTCTTTGCTGACCTTTTGTTGTGGGGAAACCATCACTCAAAAGATCCATGCAACTTCAGTGAGTTGATGCAGGCGTTTATTAGGTATAAGACTGAACGATGGAGCCCATTCACTAGCATCCTTCCAGTCCTGTGATCCCGCAGTTACTGCTGACCCGGAAAGTCCAGGAATACTCGGCTGGAGCACAGAACATGGAACCACGCTCATAAGATGCACTCAGGTGTGTAAGTACACGCGACAATAGCCAATGACATCATGAATGTAAACATCAAGATAATGAAATACATTTTACATGCAACTATTAAATACCACACCTTTATTCGGCCTCTTTCTGCTCGTTTCTCACCTTTATTCTGCCTCTTTTTGCTAGTTTCTCACCTTTATTTTGCCTCTTTCTGCTCGTTTCTGGCCTATATTTTGCCTCTTTCTGCTCGTTTAGGACCTCTATTCTGCCTCTTTCTGCTCGTTTATGTACTGCATTCTGCCTCTTTCTGACCTTTATTCTGCCTCTTGCTGCTCGTTTCTGACTTTAATTCTGACCTATATTTTGCCTCTTTCTACTCGTTTCTGACCTCTATTCTGTCTCTTTCTGCTCATTTCCCACCTTTATTTAGCATCTTTCTGCTCATTCCTGACCTTTATTCTGCCTCTTCCTGCTCCTTTCTGACTTTTATTCTGCCTCTTTCTGCTTGTTTCTCACCTTCATTTTGCCTCTTTCAGCTCGCAATCGTTTCATCGCTTTCCCTGCCCGCATGTCAGCTACTGTCAAGCAAAAGCAAACAGCTCTGTCCTGGAGGTGGGCACCCCAGGACATAGCAGAAGCCAGCCCTGGGGGGTGGCAGTCCCCAGGGCCATCAATGGCTCCAGGAAGGGGGCCGTGCGGCCCACTCCTTTCTTGTATTTGGCCCCAGGGAGTTGGTGGTTCCCGGGTCTCGGGGGGGATCCGCGTGGCCTCCGCATTAAATTAAACATCAGCTCCGGGGAGGTGGTGGTCCCCAGGGCATAAAAATGCCCATGGAGGGAGAAAAAGAGGGGGTCAAAAAAAGTGCGTTTCCTGTGATAATTCCCATAGAAACTTTAGACACGACTACAGCCCGAACTGCTGGATGGAATTACACCAAATTTGGCAGAGAGGTAGCCCTTGGTCCAGAAAGAGCACCTTTTGTGATTTGATGTAAATCCATTCAGTATTTTTTGAGCAATTAAAGGAAAAACAAATTTGTATGTCTAGGGACGCGAATCCAACAGATTTCATAATGATATCTGATTGGCTGCCAACACTTCAACCAAGAAGTGTTGGCGACCATTTTGGGACTCGGACTCAGCTGAGTCCCCCCCCCAAAAAAAATAACAATAAAGAAAAGGGGGCAGGGTAGCAATACCCTGAACCCCTAGGGCTGGTGCTGAGATCCCCCAGGTACCCCGCTTGAACTAAAAACCGTTTATTTTTAAATTTTGCGGTAAAAATCGTGCGTGGATTTGTGAATCCCCGCTAAAAAAAATTTAAAAGACAAACGCAGTCTCATGCGCTTGTTTGTATTTGAGCACACAGGTGGGCCAGGTCCCGGGAGCTTACTTTTACTTCTTATACTTCTGCCATCTGTGCCTCCTCAGCCCTCCCCCCCCTCGCCGTCTCTGATGCTCTCTACAAGGCGGCCAACTTGGAACTGCCATTTGTCTGTCTGCCAGTATTAACTGGTTTCTTGGTGTGCCTCAGGCGGCAGCCTCTTATCTGATACTGTCACATGATTATGTGGTCGCCCGCATTCCTTTTATAATTCAAAGTGATTAAGTGTTGGTGATAAACATACATGCTTGTCCCATCCCCGCATCACAGTAACTTAAAACATTTTCTTGCCATTGGATCACCCAGTCTGATGCCAGCCTGTGAGTTTTACGCAACCATTTTTCTACGTGCTTTGATCTCTGTATAATGAACGCAGAACGTGGGTTAATCTTGTACGTGCCAGGTCAGTTCACATCCTGGTGTGGTTGGCGTTTGAAGTTTGCACGTTCTTTTATTGTTAACCTGTGGAGGAGGGCTGCGAATTTCAAATGCTAGACGTTGCTTCATCAACATGTGCCCTGGGGAGGTGGACAAACACCTCTCCACAAGCTTACATATTTACTCCGGACTTCAACTTGAGATGCACCCGTGCCCTGTTTTTGTGCGCCTCTCCAAGGGAAGCAGTCTGCTCTTCTCATTTAAGGGAGGATGGGGGCATTGAGGTGAAGTCGCATGTAAATTACGTCAGGGGCACGCCTGCATACATTTTAAATGGCACTGCGACATTTATGATACCCTCCTCCGACCCTGACTTTTTACCCAACATTTCTTAGGTCAAGGGGACTCGCAGCATCACTTTACCCATTAATTCAATGAACCTGCAATGCCCAGAAAGCAAGCAGTGCTGCTAAAAAGCCAGGACTGGCTGAAAGTGTTATACATAGGTTGACCAGAGGGATCCATGGCACGGGGGCACCACGTTTCCATTCCTGAACTTTGCTTTTACATATCATAACTACCACGTGTGTTGCCTATTGGCACCATTCAAATGGATCAATACTACAACTCACAGAATGCAATGATATGTAAACGCCAAGTCCAGGAATGGAAAAGTGGTGTCCAGGTGGCATAG